>JAVUPR010000380.1:0-347331 GCA_036785695.1 Gentiana straminea
AGTCTTATCCAATCAATGGATGATCATATTTATGGATATATCTTAATCACGAGGTGATCACTGATCCAGCTGGCTTGAATCGGTATGAAGTTTTGAACTTGACGATTAAGGGTCTACAACGAGTCCGTGATACGAATTACCCCATGCTTGGCATTGTGCTTGGATTGAGTGGTGGTACGTATTTATCACGAATACTGAGTCCATTCACACTTCCAGGCTATGGAAGTAGAATGAAGGCGAGTTCACTTATTTGTTAATCCTAAGGCCCGATCGATCGCGCGGGAGTTCGTATTATCAGCGATTCAGCTACCCCGATGAGTTGTATGAATGTGAGTGATCACTAGAGGGGGTTAATGATAAATAAGGATAAGAGGTTAAAGGGTTAACGGTAACTTCCCGATTTAGGTGCCGACGAGTCTATGGAGGATTAATCCATATGTAATGATTATATCAATGGACGCTTATTATCATTCTCGTGAGGAAATAAATATAATCTCATAATCGGAGGAGTGCGAGTCACGGGATTATGGTGGCGTATTCACTTGTGATTGATTTATCGAATATAATTATTACGGTCGTAAGATAATTATTTATTTGATTTATCGGAGCCGGCGATTATTAGTCCATGGTCCCCGAAGCGTGCTATCCCAATATAGCATAGCTATTCTCGGACGTCGAATCCCTAATAATATTAATTTAGTTCTTGTTGGACTTTATTAAAACGATATGTGAATTAATTGTTTAGTGGACTATTAAATTAGTTGGGTAAATAATTAAATACGCGGAAAAATTTTCGTGGACTCGGCCCGAATTGGTGTGTTGACCAATTTTGACCCAAATTGGTCAAATATGCGTGGACTTTTCGTTGAAGGAAAAGGTGCGCATGTTATATTATTTAATTATTAAGGAATTAGATTTATTTGGATAATTATTTAATGTGTGATTTATCTTTTATTTGTTAAATGATAAATCATGGAATATTAGATAATAATATGTTTTATCCTAATTTGTTTGCGATAATTATTTTATTTATCTTTTATTTGGAAAAAGGATTAATGTAATAATTATCTCTTAATTATTTAATCCTTGGAAGGACGAGGATTGCTATAAATATAAAGAGAGTTACTCGTATGCCTTTATGATATTTTCGACTTCTCCTCTTAGAGAGAAGAAGTGATAAGAATCGGCCAAGGGGTATAAAGGAGAAATCTTGGAGATTTTTCCGGGTAGCATATCGGAAGGGTTCGGAGTCGAGAATTTCCTTGCACCGGGAGTTGCTTGGATCGTAACGATCGGAAGAACTGTGGTGCTCTTCACATCTTCACATTCATCCTTTGCGGTTCTTCAACTTGGATTTTGAGATCCAAGAGGTGTGTTCCCCAACCCCACTTGTAGAATAGATCTAGTTGTTTTATTACGTGTATTTTATAGATCTAGATCCTTAAATCGGCTGCATTGCGGATGATAATGCCACGGTGGTATCGAGAGACAGCTAGTGATCTATGTTTATACGTATAAAATATTAGATGTTTAGGAGTGGTAAAACGTATGTAGATTTTTTGTCCCAATTTTTTTTAAAAAGGGGCCAGGAAATTTTGTTTTATTTTTTTTATGATTATGAATGTCGTGGTTGAAGAGATGGATTGGGGTTGAGTACTTGTTTACTTTCGTTAGATCTATTGTAGCTCATTTGTCTAGTATCAATTGAGCATAGGAATTGTATTTATTTTATGTCAATTTTTTTGAAATTATTATGTAAAAAGGTAGTACCTTTTGTTTTAATTTTGATCCGGGTTCGAGGTATTGAAGATGATGTGTTGAAAATCGTGGTGTTGAAGATCGTGAGAAGGTAAAAAGCAGGAGGAGACCGATTGTTTTATTTTATTTTTTTGGTCACGGCAATTTTTTCCATGCGGCAATTTTTTGTTCACGGCAATCTATTTTTTTTGACCTAAATTGTGCATGGCAGAAAGGCATGCAGTAACTTAAAAAAAAAAAAATTATTTAATTTTTTAAGGATTTGACACGATGCTGCCGCATTAATAAAAAATAAATAAATAATTTTTTTTTTTAATCAGTTACGCCGTGAAGAGAAGGAAAAAAAAATATGGAAATTTTTTTTATAAAACAATTTAATATAGATATATTTTAATATATTGGTATATTACGGTCTCACTACTCTCTACTGCTGGGTGTTCGTGGTTCGTGATCCGGCGGTTCGAGTTCAAGATTCGAAAATCAAGACTCGAAGACAACAAGATTGTAATTTATTTTTTCTAGGATAGATTAGATACGGGGGTACCAACAATCCGTACGTGTGTTTAAATTTTCCGCAATTTATTTTTTATGTGTTTGGTCATCAAATAGATATAAAATCGGAATTGCCATGACATGCATCGTATCATAAATCCACTCCTTGCATACATGTAGAATTTTAATTTTGGTAATTAAAATAGGCATGTATACAAACTCGCGTAATTAGTTGAAATTTTATTAATATGTGGTAATTAATTTAATTTAGTAACTAATTAAAGATCCGAAAGGGGGCGGGTTATGAAATCGTTAAGCCTTTCGGTGTGTTCTCGGTGAACCGCCTTAAAGCCCAAACGAGATCACGTTTTCGATTCGTAGTGATGTCTACGAGATTGAATGATGAAGTAAAGAACAATAAATCTTGGATAAAAACGGTTCGCGCTATAGGTTGGGTGGTCGGCGGGCTTCGTTCGACCGACTTAACCCTCTTTTTAGTGTGATGTATGCACGGGGGTCCGGCAAAGACTAAGCTACAAACCGGAGAAACGGAGGGTGGTCCTTGCTTATCTCAATGGGGCGTCGTCTTGACCCCGATTTCGTCCGGCTTGTCAGCCGTATGTTCCCAACGAATAGGACGGGTAGGCTTGCCTGCGTTACCGACACCGTTCGGAATCCTTGCAGTTTGATGAGCTTTTATGTTAACATCAAAAAGACGTGGTTAGTTAACCTGACCACCGACACAAATGACAATATTGAGTGGGAGCGGGGGAGGGCGGACGGCCAACCCCAGCGGCCTCACCCTATAGATACAAGTAAGTGAGAGAAGGGTGACGCCTCGAGGCGCTTTGCACAATTTCGTCCCCACAAGGATGGTGTTCGCCCATCTGTCAACATTCATGGCTTGGTCTCCGAAAAGGATAGGATTTCCGGAGTACTCGTCGGGTCAACGACCTATCATCTAAGACGGCATACTCGGGCGTACCTAAGAGATCCGATATAGTAGGTCACACTTCGTCATGGGTATTTTTTGATAATATCTAGGCTAAAAAAGGAAGGTAGTCAATGAATAAAGGGATGTTCGATTCTCGTGGGATGTACGATTCTCACAAGTTATTCATTGATGAGATTGTCTCGATTTAACCGTCATCTCTTTGACCTACCTACAAGGCGGCAACGAGATGCGAGGTTAAAACCTTGGAATGGTAGAGTAGACTAAATTTTAGTTTACAATTCTAAAAATAAAATAATATAGTAGTGTTAAACTTGAATTAATATATGTCATTTCATTTACGGCATTATATCCGTTTACTAAATTGCTTAAAAATTTATAATTGACTAGTATTGACTTCTTTAAAAAGTGGAAAGTAAGCTAGGACGTTGAACTAGTTAATCGATAATGCAATTAATTTTTTTGAAAGAGATATTTTCTCTTAAGCCTTTTAAAAACCGGTGATATATAGGTATGTCAGCTAGTGCCATTCGTGTCAAACGAAGACAAACTTAGTTTAATCAAAGGTGATTTCGGACTTTAAATTCTTACTAGTGAATTTTGAGTGTATAGTGATTACACGAGTAATTTTCTAATTGAAAAATCGGAAAATCATGAAGTGTTACTAGTTGGACGATATTTGGAATCGATGAACTAGTGGGAGCTTTATGATTTGTTGTTTTTCTAGAACATTAGAAAAGTGTAGCCCCGGCTACACACGTAACCGTTACTAATTGAAAAACGGAAAGTCATGGAATGTCGCGAGTTGGACGATATTTGGAATTGATGAACTAGTGGGAGTTCTATGATTTATTGTTTTTACGGAAACATTGGAACTATGTACGAAAGATTTTCTAATCGAAAAAATCGGAAAATCATAAAAATAAAGCATTGCTCGTTAGACGGTATTTGGAACCGATAAACTAGTGGGAGCTTTAATGTTATGATTTGTTGTTTTTCTGGTATATTAAAAAATCCTAGAAGTCCCGGCAGAAGTAACACTCGAAAGAGACATCCGCGGTTCAAGAGTAGTGTCTACTCAAAACGAACCCCGGCAGTTAAGGCATTCACGGAAAGTCAAGAATGGGAGAATATGTCTAAAAGTGTTAGTCATCTAGCTAAGAAAACTTTTTAAAAAATTTGAACCAAAAAATTAATTAAGCGAAAATCATAGGATAAGGACGGTGATTTTGGATCACCAACCTATGAATCCTTGGCGATTTTCTCGAGCTAAGTTCTTTGGAAGAACAAAGTAGCGGTGCATTTAACGATTAAAAGAGTAAACAACGGGCGAGTTAATTTTAGCTAGAAAAGTGGGAGTGATATAAGGAAATGAATCTCGGATTCAATCCTTGGATTATCGCGGAAAATTTATTTTTGTTTAAGATTCGTTGGAACGAATGGATTTACCTCTTATTCGATAATTTGTTTGTCGTATAGAAAGTGAATATACCATTTTGTAGTACGAATCCAAGACTCGGACTTTTGTTTGATAAAAAGTCAAAAACCACTTAGAACTGCTTGAAATATGTATATAAAAACACATCTTAAGAACTATTAAAAGCAATTGGTTTCTATATTTAGATAAACGCTTCTTACCGAAATATTCCATAGTTAGTGCATAGTCCACTGGCAAAGACACGAAGAAGGCGCTCATGGTGATTCCTTTCTCCCCGGTCTGGCCGGTTATATTGTCTCAAGGTTCAATGACTAAGTTTCCATTTCAATCGGGAAAAGGATAATGGAAATAAAGAAGTAACATAGCTTGTTCATGACGACCTTCGGGGTCGATGAAAGATACAAGCTAGTAGGAGCTTCCGAGTAGTGACTTGCGTCGATAACTATTCAAACACTCCGGTAAGTTTATCCAAAATATTTTGAGGTTTCTCATGTTTTCAACGGAGATGAGGTAATATATACTCAGGAAATGGGCCATCACGTAGTCCACTGGGGTGATGCTCGGCTGCCTCATAGTGAAATGCTTTCTTAAGTGAGAAACCGTTAAATTACACCCTTTACATTTTTGTAGATGTGCTACGTAATACAGAGTTTGCTTAACTCAATAAAGATATTAGAAGCGAAATATCGGTATACATTGAAATGTAAGACCATGGTCTACCTAGAATATGCTTTGGAATTTACGGATAAGGTGTGGATTCGGTTCACACTTCCATAAATATAAGCATTTAGCACACGGTGCTTGAAGGTGCAGTAGCGGGAATTTCGCGATACGTACGGTCGGTCAATGTTGACCATTCGTCATATATCTTTTAACATTGAGACAAAAGGTTAGATATAGGATTCTTGAAATCGGGAAGGGACGATTATACTTGTTGCATCCTTTCGATAGAATCCATGTTCGAAAAACCTTGAACCTTGGAAGTACGTTTACTCGAGGTAGATTGCTAGCGATTAAAATCGGACTACATCCAACATCGGTTGTTGGTGATAACACTAAATACTACTAAACTAGATCGAAATTTTGATCCACCCGGAATGTAGTGGGAGTATGGTTTATCCATTACCCGTTACGGGTTACGCGGACTTTGTAAGTCTAAGGATCGATCGATGACTATGGCTCTTTTGTGAGCGATTATGGGATTACGATAATAAAGGTTGGTTTACAAGCCATAACCACAGTGAATGGAGTTTGGTACTCAGAAATTTGTTCATACTCTTGTAGAACCACACGAGTGTCTCGAGCCCGATGGGAGTAATTGGATACTACACGGAAAAGGAGTAGAATGAGTTCGGTATTGCATGATTTCGTTCAAAAGCGAGAAAATAAGGGTGATTCCCAGATTTTCTTGCCAAACAAACGGAGTCTGGATTCATTCTAAAATAGAAGGGTATTGACTTATGAACTTATGACGGGATGATTGTCAAGGCTTATGTCCTTTGTGGATAAAAAGCAAACCATACTCGGTCATTGGAAAGCCATATATTTCTACAATATGTGGATTTGACCGAGAATATTGATAAGTCTTTTTATAGGCTTGGATATCAATTTTAGTACGGTAGTGAATATATAAATATATTAATGTTTGTGAAGGATAACATTTGAACAGGTTGGAATCAACATGGATGTGTTATACGAAGTCGAAATATGACAATGCCACGATTCTACTTGCAACGGAGATTTGGACAACATTACGAAGAGTTTGACTCGGTCGAATTCATTAGAATCGAGTCTGTAGTTTCCCATCCATCTTATTGGTTAAGATGATGCATACTGTGTATGCAACATTCAACGCGAGGAAGTTCTGCCACATGCCTGCAGGAATGACTACTGCAAATCTTCGGATCAAGAGAAATGGGATAGATTCTCTTTCCAGTAAGAGATGGTCGGGTTATTGAACGTCAACTTTGATCGAATCTTAGATTCGGCGGTTAACAAAGCAAGTTTAGTATGTCCTTTAGTATCTTGCAGAGAACGAGGAACAATATGCGGACATATTCATGTGTGAACTTGGATATGTGTGATACAACGATTTTGACTTTAGAAGTCGAGATTGAGGATGATCGTTAAGTCGATCTCGGGCTCGGTGTTTACTCAGTACCACATGATTAGATGGACCGGTAACGTTTCGATTCTACGGATCGTCTCGAGCCGACAACCTGAATAATCATTAAGACCCATGACATTTAGATGTAGGTACTCCCGGAGTCTTGTCTATCTACTACGACGGCAGCATGTATTTTAAATAATAGGGTGTGCTTTCTAAAACAATTAATCACATGCTTTCGTGCAAGTGGGAGATTGTTAGGTGTGATGCCCGAAAGACAATTTTGTAATTGTTTTATTTAATAAATGAAATGATGTTATTATTCATATTTATTATTCTCGTATTCACCGATGTGACAATAGTATTTACACTACGAGAAAACCACTAAAGTATATCGTTTATGTAATCACTTAACTCGGTGTATGGTATATACACGGGAGGATTGAGTTAGTGAAGATGTACTTAAAATACAATTAGCCCGTAGTGAAGTTAATCGAGAGTATCGGGTCTCTCCTTTAACGTGCTATTAATGCGCCCGAACACAATAGGTGTGATTGTCTTATCCGGACTTTCGGTTAAGAGAACTAATGGGGCATTTATATATGATAGATATATCGTATATAGGGTGGACCGATTTGATTAGAGTTCACGATATAATTCCGTAATCGAGAAGTCTTATCGAATCAATGGATGATCATATTTATGGATATATCTTAATCACTGAGGTGATCACGAGTCAGCTGCTTGAATCGGTATGAAGTTTGACTTGACGGTTAAGGATTCTGAGTACGTAGTAATGAGAATTACCCCGTCTTGGCATTGTCTTGGATTGAGTGAGTAGTCGTGTTATCACGGATACGGAATCCATTCCTTCCATTTATGGAAGTAGATAGACGATTCACTTATTTGTTAATCTACCAAGGCGATCGATCGCGCGAGTTCATATTACCTTTGATTAGCTACCGGTGAGTTGTATGAATTAATTGATCAACTAGGGGGTTAATGGTAAATAAGGATAAGAGGTTCTAAAAAGGGTTAACGGTAACTTCCCGATTTAGAATGAACGATCTATGGAGGATTAATCCATATGTAATGATTATATCAATGGACGCTTATTATTATTCTCGTGAGGAGATAAATATAATCTTATAATCGGAGGAGTGCGGTCACGGGATTATGGTGGCATATTCTGTGATTGATTTATCGAATATAATTATTACATTCGTAAGATAATTATTTATTTGATTTATCGGAACCGGCGATTATTAGTCCGTGGTCCCCGACGTGCCTCACAATATAGCATAGCTATTCTCGGACGTCGAATCCTAATAATATTAATTTAGTTCTTGTTGGACTTTATTAAAACGATATGTGAATTAATTGTTTAGTGAACTATTAAATTAGTTGGGCTAAATAATTAAATAAGAAATTAGTTTTTTTCTTGGATAATTATTTAATGTGTGATTTATCTTTTATTTGTTAAATGATAAATCATGGAATATTAGATAATAATATGATTTATCCTAATTTGTTTGGGATAATTATTTTATTTATCTTTTATTTGGAAAAAGGATTAATGTAATAATTATCTCTTAATTATTTAATCCTTGGAGGACGAAAGTTTTACTCTCTTCTCGCATATAAAGAGAGTTCTCCCGAGCCTTAACACACATGATATTTTCGACTTCTCCTCTTAGAGAAGAAGTGATAAAATTCGGCCAAGGGGTATAAGGGAGAAATCTTGGAGATTTTCCGGGTAGCATATCGGAAGGGTTCGAGTCGAAATTCCTTGCTGCCGGGAGTTGCTTGGATCACGCGTATCGGAAGATCGTGGTGCTCTTCACATGTTCACATTCATCCTTTGCGGTTCTTCAACTTGGATTTTGAGATCAAGAGGTATGATCTACATCCCCGCTTGTAGAATAGATACGATTTTAGTTTATTTTATTACGTGTATTTTATAGATCTAGATCCTTAAATCGCTTCCGGCATTGCGGATGATATTACTAACGGAAGTTCCTTATAGCAAGAAAAGACTAGAAAGACATTTATTTAATAGGGACATTTTCTTTTAAATGTGTTTGATTGGCTTGTAAAATTAGATTTTATTTTGCATCCTTGTTAGTATGTATGTAACCATACAATATCATATGGTTTCTTTTTGCTTATGTATGAAAACTATGTTTGCTTTTCATATGTTATTGTAACTATTTTGTGCCATTAGATAACAACTTTAAGTGGTGCACACAAGTTATGACACCCGAGTAAAAAAAGAAATTTCTCTCATATTCTTAGTTTCCACACAATTACTTGTGTTCATCGATATTTCATTGAATTTATTTCTAAAGTTTTAAACATTTTGTAGTAAAAGGTTGTGCTCATTGACACTATTGTTTTAATAAATTACTTAAAATATTATTATTACTTGTTTATTACTTTATTCAACTTGCCAAAATTATCATGATCATTGGTTATAGCATACGATGGTACAAATTTGCAACCAATGTAAAGAGAAATTACGGGGAAAAACGGTAAATTTGTCATTCGGCAAATTAAAAAAAATCATTGATGGACGCCTTTCGAGACTATAAAAACTTAGGATTGGTGCAGCGCCAATCCATTAGTCCCTCGAAGCTGGAACCAAAGAAATAGTTTGTTCCGTAAATTTTTCTTGAAACACTTTTATGCCGATCGAAATATATCTTTCGTGTCCTCTATTCCTAATTACGGTTTGCATTTTTTATACCTTTATAAAAATGTTTATTAGCATGGGCCAAATCGTGCTTGAGTACGATTGGAGAATTTACTAGTACTAGTAGTTATAAGAAAAATAGTAGACACCTAGCACCCATAAAAAACAAACACCTTGCACACTTTACAAATGTGACACATGTCATATAATAATAGACCATATTACTTAACATCCCCATCAAACTAAATGTGGTTACAACAACCACATTAAGTTTGCTTCGAAAGTTCTCAGGCGAGGTCTTTGTGATGCTTTAGTTAATGCGCTGACAATTTGCATATGAGAGGGAACATATTGAAATGAGAGTTTGTTTGTCACAGGACTTGATTTCTAATGTAGTGAATGTCAACTTCAATGTGTTTTAGTTGCTTGCATGGTATACAAGATTATGAGCAAGGAATGTAGCACTCAAAATTTTTACACCAACCAAGCACGGTAGCCATTAGGCAAATTCCCATTTGTTTCGGCAAATTTTGATCGAGAATATCTCGGAAGACAAGTTGGCCAAAGATCTACCTTCGACTTAGCACTAGATCTTGAAATAATATTTGGTTTTTTGAGCTCGAGGACACTAAGGAATCACTGATGTACACACGATAGCACTGCAAATGACACTACCGTACGAGGGCGGTAGACCACAATACGCATCATTGACGCAGAACTGAGATGCATAGTTCCATTTCGTACGAACATTATCTCATGGTGTAAAGTATCTTTAATATATCTCAAAAGTCTCTTTACTTAATATCCAAATGATCTTGTGTAGGACTTTTGCATATACTTGACTCAAATAGTTCTTGAAAATATGCTATCCTTTGGTCTAGTGTGTGTACGTCTTGTAAACCACATATGGCACTTATCTGAAGCCGGTAAGGTTGTTCGTAGGATGACCTTGATACGGAGCTAGGTGTTGGCCGGGAACTATAGGAGTATCACGTGGCTTGAGATGCTCAAGTTGCGATCTTTTCGGTAATTATGATGCGTAATGGACTTGTGATAGGAGCAAACCATTTGCATTCCTGTGAGCTTGAAATACGAGAAAATGGGAAACTAGCCGGAGGTCTTTTAAGGGCAAATTTTGAGTGCGGCATTTGTACAAACACGGATTAATATACGCGGTTCTGCTGTCACAAGAATAGCATCAACATGCAACGCTAGTACATGCGAAGGTGTTTTCCGGTTTTAAGGATGAACAATGAGGAATACGACGGAAGTGATGAAAACCCCATTGCCTCCATTTGAGATCAAGGAGCACGGAACTATGCCACTAGGGGCTGTTTGAGAGCATAGAAGGCCTTTTGTAACTTACACACATGCGGGGTCTATCCGTGTCCAAAAAACCTTCAAGTTGATGCATATGCACATCTTTAGACAATGGACCATTTAAAATGGCATTGTCTATGTGCACTTGATGTATGTGCCGATTTAGATTAAGCGGTGGAAATTAAAGCAACCACAATGATTGGAAAAAGCACTGTGTCACATGACTAAAGGTTTACATAAAATCAACTTAACTTGGTTTAAGAAAATCCCAATGCCGTAAGTACGGCACATGTTTCAAGATACTACCATCAAGATTTAATTTGAGCTTAAACACCCATTTGCTACCCACGAGATTCGATTTCTTCATGGTGGAACAAGTGTCCATATTCTATTCTTTTGTAATGCTTCAAATTTTGTGACCATAGCCTGTCGCCACTCGGCACATGTTAAAGGCCTGCGAAACATCAATCGCTTCGAGAAAGGTGATCGGGAAGCACGGTGGATTGAATTTGAGCCGAATATGTTTTTTTTTGGGTTTAAAGATCCTTTTACTCTTGGATCGTATTTGCATGGGATGGCCTTGTGTTGGATGATGACACGGTGTTGGTGCGGTGGGAAATTAAGTTGGTTAGGTAGATTGCGATATCAGCAAGTGTTTGTTGTGAATGTGTGGATGTGGTAGGACTTTGTGGTGAAGTATTGATTGAGCTAGGGCTTGTAGTTGTGGAGTGTGAATCGGTGATCTATGTGTGCAAATCGAAATGAAGAGCTGGGAGTACAAGAATGTACCTCTTGCTTGTTTAGGAATTGAGACTGACATCATTCTATTGCGGGAAAGCTTCCCATCGGATGCACCGATGTCAATTTGTGGTTCTTGGACGGTAACTTCGGGAGGCGGGGAAAGGGAAGAGAAGTGAGGATGGCTGGATCGGTATGAACCTCTTTGTGAGGTCTTTGAGTGAAACATTCTTTGAAGGCAAATTCACTTTCATTAAAATCAACATTCCTAGTAATAAAGATTCTTCCTGACATATCTAGGCACTTATATCCACTTGTGATGAGGGCTTACACCTAGGTAGGTACATTTATTCGTATGGTATTTGAATTTAGTAGGAAAGAAAAGTCTTAAATGAGAGGAGAAACAAGCACAACCAAACACTTTATAAAACTTTTAATTAGGTTTCTTGTTATTAAGTGAAAGCGAGAAAAGCCACGATGAACGGCAAAACCGGCAAAACCCGAAAATCAATTGAAAGCCGAAACTTTTTTTGGGTTGGGTTTTCGGCCCGAACCGAAAACTTATTTTAGGTTGGTTTGGTTTTTTTTATTATTTATTCGGGTTGGCCCAACCCGGCCGGGCGGTACATGTGTGTGGGCGTGCGGGCATGCGGGCGTGCGGATATGCGGGCGTGCGGCATGTGTTTGGGCGCGCGTGCGTGCTTAAATTGATTTAAATGCAGTGGAAGTAATTAATTAACCTTTGTATGTTATTCTGTTTGAAAGAATGATAAATTGAGTTTTGGTGAAACTCAGTTTTGTGCTAGTGTAGTTCAATCAGTTTGTATGCAAGAGTTCAATTTCTGAGATAGTAATAAGAAAAGAGTTTGATTGGCTACATGGCTTCCTCTTCTTTTTCCCGAGCAAAAGCGTTCAGCCAATTTGCTGCCACGTCATGGTATTTGGGCATGTGGATCAAATGAGTTAGTTTTGCTTTACACTCATCCATTGGAGATTACATACACAAAGTCCAAACTAACCTCAGAAAATATAAGTTTGATAGAGCATATGCACGATAGGTTAAAAAATGTTAATGTGGATAGCAAACTTTTTGTAAAGTGACAATGTGGTCCGAAATCCCGAAATCTCTACGATAGGTTGGAAAAAGTCGTTTTCGATGGTCGTATTGTGAATATAATAATGGTTCTACACTTATTTAGCATATCGCTTATGATTTTAATATAATAATCGAAATAATGCCTCGAAAGTTCCAACGAAAATTTCCCCCGCTTCTTTGCAAATTTCTTTGAATTTGTTCACCATATTTATATTTCTCTTCATAAATCCTCACCCCTCTTCTTTTCTTCAAACTTTTTTCACAGCATCATTTTGAAATCACTTTTTTTCATCAATGGAATAAACCTAGTTTATGTCAAAAAAAATTCCAGACTTCGAGAGGTGTCAAGATTTTAGGCTGGGTTTCGGAGGTGGATCGTAAAATCGGATCTACATGAAAGAAACTTTGCAGAAGAAAGGCGGGTTTATTTATCCCAAACTACGTTTCACACAATCAGTGTATTTTCTTTCTTTCTCTTTGTGATGTAAATCGAACGGACAGAGAATATGGTTGTTTGTATTATTTATATTTTTTAAATTATTTTCTTATCAGATAAGAGTGGTTGCAAACGTAAATTATAATTTGACGTATTTGATGCAAGATTTTGGGTTTATTGAAGTTTTTATGTTGATTTGGGGAAACAGCTGCATTACTTTTATATATATATATATATATATATATATATATATATATATATATATATATATATATATATATATATATATATATTAATTAATTGTGGCTGCTGAATTTTTTGAGTCGAAATATATTTGAGGAGTTCCACTGAAACAATGGTGGTGATGAAGATATGACTTGTGAGTCCTATTGTGGAAGAGATTGGGGAGAGGAATGAGGATGTAATGCGCTTTTAGTTGCCACGTAGGATATTTTGAGTCTTTTTCTTGCAAATTGACATTGTGATTGGTATGTACTATTGTATGTGCTCTTACTCTTGACGGGTTTTCAGGCTTTCTCCGCCAGGACACCCACTCCCACTCCACCTACTCTCGATTTTGCCTTCAATCCATGCTGATTTCATCAAATTGCAACGTCGTAGTTCTCGTCTAATCCCGGATTTACTCGAGCGCCGTAAAATATCTGGCGACTTTGTGACTTTTGAAGCTTTGTGTACAAGGTACTCCTCGATGTCACGGCCCATTTATTACAATCCACTTTATTGAAACCTATCCTTCGCGCCGAGTTTCGTATTTGTGAGGCATTTGATTTGTATTATTCCCTCCTGGCAGATATTAATGTCAAGAATTCAGACATAATCTTATTGTGGTAGTCTTCCCTCCTACGTGTTTATATTGTACTTTTGTTTGCTGCGCGGAACAATTGGTTTTTCCTTCATTATTTGTACTGTGTAACCTTTGTAACACTTTACCTGTATCGTGAAGGTTATATGAACTCATGCAAGTCAAGATAACCATAAAAAAAGGAAACTATTTCTTGATTTTTTTTATTTAAGGTTTTCTTTAGCGTGTGTGGAAAAAAAGGTTCTATCATGAGCGGTAGTGAAACATTGTATTGGCGGCCTTGGAACATTGGTCACCTAATTTAGCGAACATGTTTGTAGTGGTATTAGTTTGGAAATGATACGCCGAATGGTGTGCTTAAACACGAAAATGAATAAGTTAAATTCTCCTTCAATTATTCTTTTGTGGAGTTTATTATTGATCGAACAATTTCAAATGCTTTGGGTACGAGAATTTCCTATGGTGAGAAATTTTTGGTGATCTATCCCGGTTCGGGGAATCCTGGTAATAATGTTTAAGAAATAATTTTCACCCCAATCTTTTATAATGTTTCTACGAGCATGCAATTTGTTAAGCACATAGTAAGTGATGTCGTCAATAAACACTCGTATGACATCAAAATATAGGAATGTGCTAGAATAGTTTCCTTTATGTTAGATGCGGGAATAAGTACAGATAGCGAGCTATTTGGAGTAGAAGAGCTGTTGTGAATGCACGGCTTATTGATGTGGGAGTTGTGAGTTATTACACTTTAGACAACAAATGGTGGTGATATAGACCAAATCATCTTGTATGGATTTTTTTCTTGAACTTGGAAATCCTCGGAAAATTATCAAATAATGGTCCGTATATACTTAGTAGGTGGAGTTTGTGCTATCATGGTGTGAATGTATCCCTTTAATTTCACTTTCACATTTACGACAAGTTTGTTTTCAAGTGACATGATAGTCTCTCAAAGGCCTTTTATGTATCGCTTTTCTACGGAGATACCCAATATACTTGCATTTAAATTCCTCGTTGTGAAGTTCATACTGTAGAAAAGACTAGAAAAGACTTTTATTTAACAAGGACATTATCTTTTATATGTGTTTAGTTGGCTTGTAAAATTTATTTATTTTGCATACGCTTGTTAGTATGTATGTAACCATACAATAACATATGGTTTCTTTTTGCTTATGTATGAAAACATATGGTTTCCTCCCCTACGTAATAAGCGTGGCTACCACTTTCTGCGAGAAGCAAACTATGTTTGCTTTTCGCTATGTTATTATGTGAGTTTGCCATTAGATAACGACTTTAGTGGTGCTTTAAGTTAGGACACCACGAGTGGAAAAGATATTTCTCTCTATTATTCTCGGTTTTCACACAACTACATGTGTTCATCGGTCACTGCATTGAATTTATTTACAAGTTTACCAAATATTTTATGCGTGCTCAAGGGTGTGCTTAGTGACAACATTGTTTTAATAAGGTGCTCAAAGTATGTGCCTTGTGTCCATTACTTTTATTCAATTTGCCAAAATTATCATGATCATTGGTTATAGCATGCGATGGTACTAATTTGTGACCTAAGTAAAGAGAAATTGAGGAAAAAGCCGGTAATTTGTCATTACTTGCAAATTAAAAAAGAAATTATTGATGGACGGCGAAGAAAACGAGTTTGTTCCATGCAATTTTTCTTGTAACGCTTTTATGCCGATCGAAATATATCTTTTGTATCCTCACAATGTCTAATTACGGTTTGTGTTTTAAACCGTTAAAAATATTTATTAGATGGGCCAAATCGTGCTTAGTACGATTGGAGTATTTACTAGTAATTATCAGATGAATAATAGACACACAGAACCCATAAACAACAAAACACCTTGCACACTACAAATGCGGCATGTCACATAATAATAGACCATATTTCTTAACATCCCCCTCGAACTAAATGTGGTTACAACAATACCCCAACAAGTTTGCTTCGAAAAGTTCTCAGGCGAGGTCTTTGACAAAGCTTTAGTTAATGCATCGACGAATTTGCATAGTAGAGGTCATATTGAGCGAGAGTTGTTTGTCTAGGACTTGATTTCTAATGTAGTGAATGTCAACTTCAGTATGTGTTTAGTTCTAGCATGGTATACATCATTCGAGCAAGGAATGTGGCACTCAAATTTTCACACCAAACAAGCGGGAAGATGCTTGATTGACGAATTCCCATTTCATTCGGCAAATTTTGATCCCGAATATCTCGGAAGACAAGTTGGCCAAAGATCTATATATTCAAACTTGGCAACCTTTAGGTCTTGAAACAACATTTTGTTCCTTTGAGCTCAGAGGACGCTAAGGAGTCACCAATGTACACACGATAGCCGGCAAATGACTTTGCATGCAGGAGACAACGGTATTTCAATCTGCATCATCGACGCCAAACGGATGCATAGTTCCGTTGGATACGAACATTGTCTCGTAAGTGTAAAGTAGCTTTAACATATCTCAAAAGTCTACTTCACGGTAGCCTAATGATCTTGTGTAGGATTTTACTTATGCGAATCAAATAGTTCTACTGAATATGCTTTGTCTGTGTCCCAGTGTGTGTGACGGATATTGTAAACCACAATGTAACTACTACGGATATGAAGGTTATTCTCATGAGATCACCTTGATGCGGAGCTAGGTGTTGACCAGGATCCGTGGGAGTATCACGTAACCTTGAGATGCTCAAGTTGCGATCTTTTAACCAATTGTGATGCATAATGGACTTGTGATATGAGCAAAGCCATTTGCATTTCTATGAGATTTCATCCCCACAAAATGGGAAACTAGCCCAAGGTCTTTAAGGGCAAATTTTGAGTGCGACATTTGTACAAACTTGGATTAATATACGTGAGTCTCATGTCACAAGAATAACATCAACATACGCTAGTACATACAAAAGGTGTTTTCGTATTTTAGGGATGAACAATGAGGAATACACGTGAGGCTGATGAAACCCCATTGTATCATTTGAGATCTGAGGGCCTTTGAACCATGCCGCTAAGGGCTGTTTGAGACCATAGAGGGCCTTTTGTAACTTACACACATGCGAGGTACGCCACTGTCCACAAAACCTTCGGGTTCGTGCGTATACACATCTTCGGAAGGAAGTGACCTAAAAAGGCATTTTCTATGCCCACATGATGTATGTGCCGATTTAGATTAGCTAGCTTAGAGCTAAAACAACTACAATTGTTGAAGCCTTTGTCACGGGACTAAAGGTTTTTATAAAATCCACTTCGTAAGTTTGATGAAATCCCATTGCCATAAGTACGGGATTTATGTTTGAAGATAGTACCATCAAGATTGTCTGAGCTTAAACACCCGTTTGCTACCCGAAGATTCCGATTTTCTTAGAAATGGTGGAACAAGTGTACATGTTCCGTTCTTACGTAATGCTTCAAATTTTGTTACCATAGCCTTTGTCACCACTCGGCGCGTGACCCAAGGCCTGCGAAACGTCAGTAACTTCGGAAGGTGATCGGGAAGCTCTTGTGGATTGAATTTGAAGAGAATATCTCTGAGGTTTAAAGATCTGCCTCTTGGATCTTGTTTGCATGGGATGCCACTTGTGTTGGTTGATGACACGGTCTTTGGTGTAGTGACATTAAGTTGGTTAGGCGAGCTGATATCAACAAGTGTTTGTTGTGAATGTGTGGATATGGTAGGACTTTGTGGTGAAGTATTGGTTGAGCTAAAGGCCATAGTTGTGGAGTGTGAATCGATGATCTATGTGTGCAAATCCAAGAAATTAAAAGTTTGGGAGTAGAAGAAGAACGTACCTCTTGTTGTTCGGGACTTGAGACACCATCGTTACGATTGCGGAAAGCTTCCCCTCGAGATGCACCGGTATCGGGCTTGTGGTTCTTGGACGGTAACTTCGAGAGGCGGGGAAAGGGAAGAGAAGTGAGGATGGCTAGATCGGTATGAACCTCTTTGTAAGGTCTTTGAGTGAAACATTAACTTTGAAGAGAAATTCACTTTCATTAAAAACAGCATTAAATAATAAAGATTCTTCCACGACACGTCTAGGCACTTATATCCCTTATTGATGAGGGCTTACACCTATGTAGTTACATTTGTGGTATGGTATTTGAATTTAGTAGGAAATAAAAGGTCTTAAATGTTGAAAACAAGCACAACCAAACACTTTATAAAAGTTGTAATTAGGTTTCTTGTTAATTAGAGTCGAGCGAGAAAACCCGTGGAGACGATCAAACCCAAAACCCAAACCAAACCAACCCGAAAACCCAAATCAATTGAAACCCAATTTTTTTGGGTTGGGTTTTGACCCGAACCGAAAACATTTTATGTTTGTTTGGTTTTTTTAATTATTTATTCGGGTTGACCCAACCCGACCCGATACGTGTGTGTGTATGTGTGCGTTCGTACGGAGTGCGGCGTGCATGCGTGCGTGCGTGCGTGCATAAATTTAGTTAAATGCAATGGAATTAATTAATTAACCCTTTGTTATGTTGTTATTTTTTTGAAAAAATGCTAAATTGATTTTTGGTGATACTCGGTTTTGTGCTAGTGTAGTTCAATCGGTTTGTATGCAAGAGTTCAATTTACGAGATAAATTAGGCTGTAAACATTAAGTAAACAACTACAAAGTAAGTTTGCGGAGAAAGTAAATGCGAGGAAATTAAAACTTAGTTTTATAGTGGTTTCGAGGTTGTGTAATTACGCCGGTCTACTATTCCCCTAATCAACTGCTTGAGGTTACAACGGTTGCAAAAACTACTTTAGTTGATTATCATTGACTAATCACTTGCTTCACAATCTAAATACTTGGATAACGAGGTAAGATTAACTGCTTCTCCAAATTATTCACCGGTCCTTGAAGGGTTGAATTGTCTATTTTCACCAACTCCACCACGAACATAGTCTTCACATTGCAAACAATTGTCCTTAACACCCTAGGGCGGATGCTTCCACCGGTTGATCCTTTGTTAAAAACAAAGTTGGGTTGAATCAAGTAAGTGATTCAAACTTGGTATCTTCGGTGTTGGTTCTTGATAATTCTTGAGATCTTTGAACACTTAGAAGATTTTTCTTGATGTAACTTTGTAAGCTCAAATGATAGAAATTTACTTCACATGATAACTTGAATGCAAAATGTACGGGACTTAGGCCTCGAAAACTTGTATGCAAAAAGGTTATTGCTTCGGTGTGCAAAGGTTTCGATGCTTGATCCTTGTTGCTAAGTCCTACATTCATAAGGTGCAATCCAACGGTCATAATTTTGAATTTCATAACGTTCAAATTGGATTCCATAGAATATGCTATCAAATTGTCGGTTATGTCGGTGTACTTTCGACACGTCTAGCTGTGTCAACCAATCGGGTAGCTTGATGCCTTGATCTCCAAAGTTATGATTTTCTTGATAAAGGCGATTAGTTGATTTAGTTGAAACTAAGTTTTCGAGTTTCCAGCCGACTTGGAGCATTAACTCGGTTTCTAATCTTCTTGAAATTGAGTACTTTCCTGGATTCATCGATCATTAAGTTTTGTGAGATCCGGAGTACACCGTATCTCATAAAATGACTAAGTTTACATTGTCCTTATGTAACTTAGACCTTCACAAGATCTATAAAGTCGAGTTCGGGCCATCGAGAGACTTACCCGAATTCTAACCTTATAGTCTCGACATAGTCTTCATAAATTGAGTTTTGAACGCTTCGATTAACAATCTTTAAAACCGAGTACGGTCCATCTGCCTTCGCCGCCCGAGTTTGTCCCCTCGGCCTTGAGTCTTCGGTCTTGTAAATGACCAAGCGAGTTTGTTCCCTCGGCGAATCATTTTAAGATAACGGTTTCGGTCTGGGCTCTACTATAACCTATCTCTTATAGTGCTTGTACGATATAACCTATACCGTAATCGAGACTCTAGTAAATCATATATATTCCATTCTAGACATCTTTTAGCTTTTCACTATAACGACTAGTTCCGGCGCTTCTTCCAATGGGGTTAAAACAAATAATCAAACAATAATAGATGAATCATCATCGAAAACTTAATTCAATTTCTAACATTAATATCCGTGTTTCCTACTATCTTGTCATTTTTGTTTGAGCATGAGAGTTAAAGGATGTCTAAATTGTATACCTTGATTTTTTAGATAGGTTTCAAGACTCATGTATTCCACGGTGTTGTACACATTTAATTTTAACACCAAAGCTGGTTTTCAACAAGTTTCTAGAAGCTGAATGAATATGGGGTAGACTTCGAGACTTTTGATTTAAAAAGTAAATCCAAGTAAATCTAAGACCCAATCATCAACAAAATGAACATAATAAGCAAAACCGAGAGATAGATTTAACGAGACAGGGACCCCAAACATCGAGTCGGAACTAGTTCGAGAGACATGGGTAAGCGTGGGATTCGAAATTAAAAATATGGTACGTGGCATGACCACTTATGAAAGTGACAAGCATCACAAAAGGTACTTCAGCGATCATTCATATCAATATTACATGATTTTAAGAATAGAGCTCAACACACCTGTCTTGATGGATGACCTAAGCCTTTTATGCCATGCACTTATTAGGATGCGCTTATTACGATTAACAACACTTAAATGTGCCTTAAGGGAAGTCGGGTAGGCGAGAGATAGGAGTCTTGAATTTGGGTGAAGGTCTCGTTTAGTGCTTGATACGATCCATCCTTAAAAGTTTCTTGTAGAAACGGATGTCCATTGTTTGTCCTTTATACATATAATAGGAAAATAGAGTGAATTCAACAATTTTGTGATTATCATAAAGCAATCTAGACAAGTAGTCAAATTTTTGGTAATGAGTGGCACATGTAGCACTTATGTTTTAGAATCAAAGTGGTGTGTGAGCATTGTATAGGAATGTGTGTGTGGCCAATGTGTAAGATAGGCAACCTCTCTCACCATTTTCAATAGCTAAAGATTCGGAGCCGGTATAACTTTGGGCGAGGTGAAGATTGTTGAGAACAACGGTGAGATGGTTGGATGCTTCCACTATCCATGTTCCGGGGTTGAATCCCAGTTGACTTTGGTGAGGCTATATATCGCGAGGCCGGTTTATCACCACCGAGAGATGTTGCTTGGAGGAATGAAGTCTTCTTCAAACTGTGCCAACAAGATGTGTATGTGTCCGGTTTTCCACACAATCGACACACCATCTTGTGTCCCAAATAACCTCGGGACTACTCTTGCTTGCCATTGCACGCCCTCTTCCTCTAGCATCTTTTCCATTATTCTTCGCTTTTACATCACCGGTGCCTTCTTGGGATTTGGTGGCCTTCCACAGTGTTACCATATGAAGAATTACCTTTTATTTGATGTCCTTGGGCTAGGTTAGCGATGAGAGTAGGACGAGTATCTGGCAGTGAGCCTCTCATCTAGCTATGCTTGCCTCTTATGAGTTATGAAAGTGAGGATTGTACATCTTGGCAGCTCAATGAACAAACTCTAGATGTGATGTTAACAACAACAGACTCATAATCTCTGTCTAAACCTCCTAATGTGGCCAAAATCAACTCAGATTTAGGTATAGGGTATCATGCAACTACCAAATTATCTGAATAAGACTTCATTTGAGCAAGATAATCTGACATAGACTTAGATCCACTTTGAAGCTTTAGACAGGGCATCTTTGTATTCAAGTATTCGTGATTCATATCTTCTATTAAAGAGGGTTTCATGAGTAGTCCAAACCTCATGTGCAGTAGCACAGCCAATAACTTCACTCAAGGCTTGTTCTGTCATAGATCCTAATAACCAGCCCATCATCAGATTGTCTTTTGTAGTCCAATCATCACTCATCAACTGGAGTCCAGGATTTTTGAAAGTAGAACGTTGAAGAGGATCATTGAAAGTTGGAACATGATTAAACAAATGATCTTTCAGTTTGTAACCTTGGATAATTGGTAACACAGTGTAACGCCACAACGGACAATTATTACGATCCAACATGACAGTACATGTCTAGTTCGAGTTATTAGAAAATGGTGGATGCAGAGGTGATATGGGATTAGGACTGAGAGATCCAAAGAAGGGAGATGCAACATCGTTGTTCTTAAGTTCGTATGTGGAGAATCTGGTCTAATGAATGAAGTGCCATCTTGGGAGTTAATTGAGGAAATACCTGAACTCAGAATAGGAATACGAGGTTCTATACCGTCGGAGAACAAAGGGAAGTTCATAGCCGGAGCAGCAGACCCGGTGGTGAGTCTAGTTGTTTGAGTGTAGTTGGAGGCATGAGCTCCAAGAATTGGAATAACGACTATGGCGGATTGAGGTTCGAGCGTTTTCACTGACCTCGTGCCCAATATTTATTATTAATAAAGTGGTCAAGAATTTGTTTTTATTATTAAGAATTATTATTATATTTTAGGCTATTAGATTTTAGTCAAAATATATATTAAAACTAAAAGAAAAGAGAAATAAGTGGGCTTGGCCCAAAAATTAGGATTGGCACTACTATTGTTACGTGAATTTCTGGGGAGGCATAAACACATTTACCCAGGGCGGAAGGAGTGGGAAAAACGAGGGCTGCAGCTTTATTCTTTGCGATTCCAATTGTGCCAATAATATGACTTATTTGGTATTTTCTTGATTTAGTTTTTTAATTTAATTTTTAATTTCGTTTATTTTCGATTTAAATTATTATTGAAATCTTGATTGATGCGATTGTGAGGCACAATTAATTTTAATCCTTATTAGTTTTTTGATATTTATTCATTTTTCTGTGATAAATTGATATTTATATAGTTGATTTATACTTGTTTAATGAAGATAATTAAATCGTTATAGTCGATTACCAATTAAAACGATAAATACGTCAATGTTTATTGGCTTTGATAGAGAGGTAAGTGATATGATTTTGCCGGTTCGTAAGCCCGTAGAATCCGCTATGCGAAAATGAATAATCTAGGTTAAAATTGAGTCCGGTTGGATTAATACGTTGGTAATTCTGCCCAAATCTTAATGCTTACGAGGATTCCAAACTCCTGTGACCGTGTCTAGGGGCGCTTCCGGTTAGAGTATAATTAATGACCGTGTCTTAATTATCGAATTTAGGAGAGATTGGTCGACGCGGTTGTCGGTGGCTATAACCGGTTTATTAATAAACTAGTGAGTCGTTATTTGCGTCGGTGGTCGATCGAGTAAATTGAAGTGGAAATACCGCTATTTTATGCATAGCCTTCTTGTTATTGATTTTATCAACACTTTATATTGCTTTTGTCTCGATTATTAGAACTATTTATTTTGATTATTGCAATTTTAGTCAAATTCACCGCAACTTGGATTTCTAAATTGTTGTTACGAAAGAAATAATCGTCGTTTCACCCGAGGAATCGATTCTAACTTCCACTATACTATTTATAGAGGTTGGAGGTGTTTTTTTTTTTATGGTTTAACGGCAAACGCGATTATGTTGCCGGTAGCTCCCTGTTTCGAGGCTTTTGTCACCGGAGCACCGGTGGTGTCCATAGAGAATCTTAGGCTCCGATACTGAGAAAGAAAGCTGGTACAAACATGATGATACACAGTAGAATATTTTTCATAGATTTTATATTTACATCTTTGTATATCCTTATATGGAAAATAGTAGACTTTAGTACCCATCCTTGACATCACACACATGTTACAAAGGTGACACATGTCACATAATAATAGACTATATTTCTTAACATTCATCTTCACGTTTTTGTCGAGTAATGTTTGGTTGCAAAAGTACGCCCTCTTCAAGTTGGCTATGAAATGGAAGTCTTTGTTGGCCCGTCAAACCTTTTTTTATTTCTTTAGGGCTTGGTGTGGTGTTCTTTGCTTTGTTTTGGAGCAAGGTGCCAGAGGGTGTGAGGTGGCAGGGCCGTAAGCAAGCCAAAGCTATTTGTGTGTGGCTCAAGATTAGCTCCGACGGAGCTTCATTTTGTCTTAAATCGGTTTGAACTCAAGATCGACTTGAAGATTAAACAAATGATATTCAAAGCAACCACTATGCTCAACTACTCATAAATAAACTCAAATATATATTTATTAATGTATAACGAAAGAGCATAAACATACTTGTTATTATAGATATGTTTATGTATCTTTATATTATAGTTGATATAATTATCATACTACATGTTAAAGTTTGTATTGATTTTATATCTTTTATATGTTGTCTTTCTTCCAAATACTTTTCATTAAAAAAATGATTTGGTATTGAATAAGATTTTTTTTTTTTGAAAAAACAAGTCATTTTAGTAAGCCGAGTCATGATAGTGGCGGAGACTACGTCGTGAGGGGGTCGGTTCACACAACGGTACAACCAATATGATCTAAACCGTACAACCCCGACAAATGCGGCCCGGAAAGTTACCGGAGGCGAACGACAAATGTAAAAAGATGAAAAAAAAAATGGTGAAAGCGCTAGACGGTCACGCGGCCCAGAAGGCGAAGACGGACGGATCGTCCGACGGTCGCGATAGTGCATCGAACACGTGGAAGACAATCGGACTCGAAGGTAACTTCGAGAGACCCAAATGAATAGTTTTATCCCGTTGCCAATAGAATCCCCTTGCATCTCACAGAATCTCGGGGCTTATACCATGCGTTAAGATGAAAATAGAAAGCAACAATGATTGAGCCTAATGCATCAATGAAAATAAGGCCCACGCTAGAACCCGAGTCCGTGACGAAGCATTAGAGTTACATTTCCGGTGCCCACGGAGGGTGCACTCCAAATGACCGGGTGGCCGATTCCCTCGGTTCCACGTACTAGAAGGGCACACGGCACGACGAAACTCCATCGCCCTGGATAAGGAAGCGAGAGACCACACGGGATACGTAAATGGGTGCATCGTCCAAAAGCTGCATTGCAACGGGCTTTCCAAAAGTTCCAACGAAGTGAACGGAAAAGAAGAAACTTTGTACGGAGTATAACGCAATATCAACGCACCAAAAAAAAACTCCGCCGAAATTCGACCCGTATGCCGGCACCACGAATACCGAGAGGCTGGTACACACAGATACCACTCGCGTAAAGTTGCGGTCAAAAAGCACGTGTCGTAGGGACTCCACCTCACCCCCCGCCACGGGCTAAGCAGCATCCCCGTGCCATATCGCATTTAGCAAGGCGCTCCACCAATCGGCAAACGGTCTTGTAGGCACCGTCGTAAGAAATGATGAACACGCGAGGCGGTACGTATACTCTCAGGACATCCCCGCCACCACGAAGACAATGATGCATGTATCGAATCCGGTAGCCCACCATATATGCTCAATGCCGAAATATACTTAGCAACGTATATTTGCCCCGGCGATCGTCAATATGATAGGCGGTTGCTCACAGGTGCGAACTACCTAACGGCGGGAGTCATTAAGATAGCGTCCACCTCCCGAGCCTGGAAATCCTACATGAGTAGAGGCGGATTCAGCACCGTCTAGTACACGGAAAAAGTAAATCCCCCGCCTTGCTATCCGTAGGTAAGGAATGAGAAGAATGGGCTAATCAAAATGACGGTGGCTTTAGAGCCCGAGCATCGTGAAAAACATAGGACTGTACTCCAATGCTTCAATCCTCACGACGTCGTCCACATATTAGCATATCTCTACGCTCCAATAAACTTCTCCTAAGGAAAGATGGTGCCTTCCCAAACCGTCTTGCCATAATAGTTGTACCCGGGTGGTATTTTGCATGAAGTACACGGCCCATGAGAGAGGTAGGACAAGTAAGGAACCGCCACGATTGCTTAGACGGTAGAGCTAATTTACAACATTCCATATTGTGGAACCACTAGGCCTCTAAGATTTTGGGGCGAGGAAGCGGAGTCATCCCGATTTCGCCAATGCACCTTCGCACGACCGGCCTGCGGCCACGAAGAAACCACGAATACATCTTTCGATCTCTTGGACTAAAGTGGTAAGGACCTTGAAACAACTGGATAATAAAAATATGAATGGCTTACGGACTCGACTTAATCATGACTTTCTTCCGTGCGGGGAGAGGAGCTTATCCTTCGCTTGGTTCTTTTTCCCACACGCCTTTTCCTAGAGAGAAAGTCAAAAAAAACATGCCGTTTATTCCCTTAGGTGACAAAGGGCATGCCCGGATACTTTCCCGTACCATTCCCAACGGGGAATGCGAAGGAAATCCGATATATGCTCCTTGTCACTCCACTGTCGAATAGCCTTACTAAAATATAAGCTAGATTTGTGGAAGTTTATAGCTTGACCGAGAGAGCATCCCATGCAGGTAAAAAGGTCTATCAATGTCTACAACATCCCGTCCATATACTGAAAAATATCATGCTATCATTAGCGAAAACCAAGTGCGCAACATGAACTAGTGCTACAACACCAAATGAAATTTCTCACGGCGGCCCTCGCCGCGCCGCCGTCCAGCCAGAAATTTGTCCAATCCACATGCCTGAGATGATAAAAAGGAACGGGGAAATAGGGTCCCCCAGGTAGGAACAATCCGAGGGCCGGGCTGTATTAACAAGAGCCCGATAAAGTATGACGAACACACCTCCGCAATAAATCAATAAAAGCACGCTTGGAAAGTGCATCCGATCAATAAATTTTTGTTAGTATCATATTATAATTTGAATTATTTTCTAATTAAGTTTCAAAATCTAATAGACTTGATAAGCTCATGTTACGTAAACATATTTGAATAACTCAAGTTTGAAATACATAATGAACTTGAACTAAATCATATTTTAAATTGCTCGACTCGTTTAAAAAATACTCGATTTGACTTGACTTGTTTATACCTCGATTTAAAATTGCTTAAATCGTTAAAAAATACTCAATTCGACGCTGACTTATTTATAACTCCGATTAATACCGGTATGCATAAAGCTTGCCTTTGTCTATTATCAACGTCGATACCGGTAATGGTACAATTGATCGTGAGCGGGATGCGAGGGCTCGGCGTACGATATCATAGGTATGCGAGAAATCTTGCCTTTATTGGTAGCATGAAGCTTGGATATTTTTATTGAACGTAAAAAGCTGTGTACAAAGGCTTGTACAATCATTGTACAAAAATTTGTATTTACATCAGTTCGCAATCGAGAGAAAAAAATTGAGACCAAGCTAATCTAAGTTCGCGCGGACTGCGTATCTCGTTGGAAATAAACAGGTTGTTGGGGGTCGTTGAGTACCATTTTGATGGAAATCTTCATTGCGGCCCAATACCAATTGCTAGAAATTAGTTCGCGGAAGAGGAATCTCAGTAATTACGATTGTATCATGCTTGAGCGTGTTCACGTCCAGGCAATGATCGAGCCAACTCGGGCAACGATTCAAGTGAACTCGTGCCAAAAAACTAACGATGAATCACCCGTCTCCAAACTTTCCTAACCACCGTGCAATCTTTCATAAGCATGCATTACGGACACAACTCGGCTTCCACATATAGAACATGTCTCTGTCTCAATGATATATGTCTTGTGCAACGAACTACAGCCTTGGGGAGGGATTCCGTATGGACTAGTCACAAAATAAGATTACCTCGGAGGATGTTCCGTATTAGTCTCCAACCTCGATTTGCCCGGATTAGAGTGATGTAGAAGCACGGCTTGTAAAGCATGGTAGGCCGAGCTAATTGTAAATTTTCCACATGGATGGAAGCTCCGTTCCAGCCTTCCCTCATCATCGATATCAAAGGCATCCCGTAATGTCTCCGCGGAAAAACATATATGGCGCCAAATGAAATGAGCATCCGGGTTTCGGACTGTCAAAAGGGGAGCCGTATCGTTTCCCGTAAAATTTGAACCCAAAGCTTATTGTTCTCGGTATAGAGCGCCTTGAGACTAATTTCGATAAGAAAGCAACATTCATGTCGTAGGTAATTCGATGCCCAGGCCACCGCGAAACTTGGGTTTCAAGGGCCAGAAACTCCACATAAGGGGAGATGATTGTAATATCCCGAACATCAAGAAAGTGCATACGTGTCAATTTATAGGTAATTCGGAATATTATATTTATTATTTATGTATTTAAGTTTTATTAAAAGTAATATTAATTATGGAAAATTAATATATATTGGGAATTAATGGTAATTAATGGGTTTTTGTGGGAGTTTTGTTTTGGAAAATTACCTCCCACGCGTAAAAAGAGACGTGGGAGGAGTTATCAAAATCGAAATTAGATTTTTTGAATGCTTCATCTTCTCTCGCGTTGAGAGAAAAAATGGGAGGACAATGAGGCTGCTTGTTCTCACAAAACCGTTATCGGTTTTCGTAAAGAATTGAAGTTTCGGAATCAACGGGACAAGAGGATCGTTTTGATAGCAAAAAGTTGGACTTTTTGGAAAGGTTTTGAGTGAACCCTTGGAAGATGCTGAGATTTCTTGAAGGTTTTGGATTGGTTTTTCTTTGCATTAAAAGTAAGAGGCTCTTCTTTATGGTTTAATTATGCTTTATAGGTTAAAGGTTTAAGCTTTGATGAGTTTTGAAGTTGAAATCATGTATAGGCTTTACTAGGGAAGTATGTGATCTTATGGTTAGTAAGAGTTGTGTTTTTTAAATTTGTTTATAATGTCAATTTGATGTTGACCATGTTGGGAAAGGGTTAGAAATCATTAAAGCGCGTAAAACTACCGTTTAGGAGTTAATTTAAGGTCGATGCGCGCGTATGGGGCGCGATTGCGGGTTCGAGAAAGTGGGAAAACAGATTCAACGTTGTTTGTGAGCACGCATTGCGTGCAAAGCGCATGCATTGGACGAGAGCGAGAATGGGTAAAGCGTGCGCATCGGAGGTAATGCGTGCGCATGCTTGTTTTTGTGAATTAACATGTTTTAAGCCCGAGTCGAGTTTTGTATGTTGTTTCTTGTTATGATTAGACTAAATGAACATGAACAAGCAATGATTGAGCTTCTGATACGCATATTTCCATCACCGAATGAATACTTCCAGAAAAGTTGAAGTTTGAGACCGTCGGAAAAGGATGATTGGCATGTGCTTTGATGGATTAATATCCATCAATGTATGTGTATTTGTCTCGGATTTTATGCTAATGAAAAACAAACAAGTAATAAAAATAAATCCGGTTTACCCCGAAGTGCGGGGATCGTAGTATAGTAGTTTACATACCGGAGTGGAATCACGGGGAATCGGGGTTGGTCTAGTTCTTAATTTCTACTAGGAGTTGTCCACGAAAAATAAAACAAGCACGAACTAAGAGAAAATGAAAAGACAATAAAGCTGGGACAGGAAGATGCTGAGAATCCGTAAAGCCGGGAAAAGATAGATTACGAGCCAAACTAATGAAAATAACTTCTATTCTAAAAAAGATAATAAAATTACTAAGATGATAACACAAATAAATTGAAAACGAACAAGCAATGATCCACCGATCTCGCAAACCTCGACTTCCTCTACTAGATTGTTTGGTGAAGATTTAATGAAGATTGTGGTTCACTTTATCAAAAGTATGAATTTCTAATCTCTTAGATAATTCGCCTATTAATCTCTCATCTCTCGATCTTAAAGATTAACGCTTTCATAACAAAGGTGTAAGATTTCTCAATCTAGCAACCTAGAAATTAACTTTAACAACTCTCGTTATTTTTAGGTTAAAAATGCAATCTTTCTTACGGTGATCTAGAATCTAACAACGATTCTCATCAGAAACGTTAAACATCAAATCGCAACCATCTCTCGATTTAAATTGCATAACAATATGAACTTATAATAAAGAAACAAACTTTATTTAAAACTCACAAAACAATCCCAAAGAAGAAATCAAGATGTTGCGAGAGATGGCTTCGCAAAAGCTCGTTCAAATCGCCTAGCCTCTATTCATCGTTGGTATATAAATAAAAAGTAGATGAAAAGATGTTTACGAGAGGACGGTAAAAACGGCAAAGGCACCCCAAAGGGAGCCTGGGGGCGGGCTTCGAGGGGATCGAATTCTATCTTTTAGGGTTCGGAAAAACTTAATACGACTATTTATAGGTTTTTTTAAGTCGGTCCTTGCTATGTCAATGAGCGGACCTGGATCAAGGGTTGCCCGTCCAAGCCGAAAGGTTGAACGCCCGTCCATCTTTGCGCAGAAATCTTCGAGTCGGGCCGAGTCGATCGGAAGCGCCCGTCCTACGTAAATTTGGACGCTCGTTCGGCAAAAATCTCAATACTACGAGATCGAATTGGCTCCTACGGGACGCTCGTCCCATCCCGCCGAGACGCTTAGTCGAAATTTCGGACGGGACCTGAACACTCGTCCATCTCCGTTTCTCGAATTCCAAGATTTGACTTACATCTTCTTCTAACTTCCATTTAGATCTCTCACTTTTATGACATGTTCGCGTACTGCAAAACCATAAAAACACGCAGAAGTGTAAAACCATAGATAATCACCAATAAAATCATGAAATTAGCTCAACTTTGCATTCAAATCATTCTAAATGTAGCGCATTAACTTGATAAATCATTTAAACACTTACTTTTCTATAAAAAAGAGTAATAAAACACAAAGGAAATTGCTACGAGAAATAAAGTCGTATAAACCGTAAAAATCACCGTTAACAACTCCCCCACATAGCTTTTGCTCGTCGAGCAAAACAAAAGAAAACACGGACTTACTCGAAGCATTGAACCACTTAAAATCACATATTTCAAATCACGAGCGGTCGACTAGCATCAAAAACATACAATCAATGTAATAAACAACTACTCAAATGTGTAGTGTGTGCAAAATGCTCTTCAATTTCCACCGATTCCATACTTGACAATTAAATTCAAGCTAACCAACAAATACCCATTTAAGACGGATAATGAATCATATGACTATACGTTAGGACATTCGAGATACGCCCTACGTCACTCCAATCATCGACCAGCTTCCGACATACCCAAATAATTCATTCTTTTTAAAAAAACTTTTTCCAAAGCACAGTAGTTACGTTTCACTTATCACATTCAGGCTTCGGTATATTCACGATACTTCCTACTTCAATTCCAACTACGCACATATTACAATTTCCATGACATGAGCACTAAGCGAACGGTCTAATAACCAGAATCAAACATCATCGGTTTAAATGAGTACAGTTTCCTAAGTTCAGCTCGTCATCGAAGAGGCTTACGTGAAAAGAATTCGAGTAAAGGCTTATTTATCAAAGGTCTATGCTAAAATACTAGTCAACTGAGCACAAATATGGGAATAAAACAAGTAAGTAAGCCAAAATAAACTCATGCTCGGGACGGATGTTTTTTTTAGAAAACTTGAAAATTTTTAAAGAATGGTGGTAATCATAATAAGCATAATAAATTAAGCACATTTTGTAGGTACAAACAACCAATCCCTTACTCCCCTACACTTAAATAACAACATGTCCTCATGTTGTGCAGAATAAGAAAAACTTAGATGATTGTAGTTCGAATTTGGCAATTCTGGAAGTGGTCGCGAGTCAGATCCAGAAACGCTTGAAGAAATCAGTAGACTGTGGACCATCCACCGGAAAACTGACATCGTTTAAAAGCTCACAATTGCTATCGAAAATATCCTGCACACTTGAAAAACAAAACAAAACGTACCTCGGGGATAGGGGCACAAAAGATGATAGACAAGGCAGTATCATGGAACAAAGCATAAGCAATGCAAAAAAAATTTGATAATAACCGAATGTATGTGAAAAGTAGTGCACAAATGTAACATCGGCAGGAGGAAGGAAACACATTGATTTTTCAAATTACGAAAATGCAAGTTACCTAACCACAGAAACCGACACCAAAACCCAAGACAAAACAAAACTACTACAACGAGAAGAAAACTATCTTTCGTTATTTATTCAACACAAACAAAACTATAATAAAATAATAATAGCAAAAACTTTTCTTAATATTGGGTTGCCTCCCAACAAGCGCCTCTCTTTAGTGTCTTTGGCTAGACACACTTAGCTCACTATCCATTATCAAAAGGATACGTCCTTCTCGCATGGTTCTTCAACGAATATTCAGCATACGAGCCATCCAACCCACCTTCATAGGAAATTAATGGAACCATGGCTCGAAGGACCTTTATGAAGTATCTTCCCAATAAAAGAAGAACGGGATTAGGGGGGTCCACCTCCCAGTTCATGACATATTGATCAAGTGGGAAGATCACCTCCTTTATGCTCACTCGCTCGTCCACAATCACCTCATCACTTATTGGCCTCAACGGCTCCTCAAATGCGACTTCCTCAGGGTGACTTATCTCTAATTTAGGCACATCGTCCTCTATGTTCTCCAACACCGGGTGTATCTCTTCACCTTCTTGGTGATTAACATCTTCAACCATCTCGATGTCGGATCCATCATAGGACAACCGTCTTCATCATCACACCATGCGGGGAGGAAGGAAGTTTCTAACCTCTCGTAACTTAAGCCGATCCATATCGGGCTCCGGCTCATCAATCGTCCCTTGTTGCCAATTGCTTTGCTCTTGACCCAACGGAGAACAAGGATAGTTACTACTCCTACCATTGTATCTTTGGTGCATAGTTGGGGCTATCTTGGACTTGATTCTCATAACTTGCACCATAATTGTAAGTATCTTCTCCATCATAGGGGAGTGCGGGAGTTAGGTCAATGCCTTGGTCTTGAGCCATTTGCCCGATCCGTCTCCCAATATCCGCAAGCCTACCAAAAGGAGTTGGATAGTAATGTTCTGCTACTCCAATTTAGCTTCCAGATTACTATAGTGAGAGGGGTCTTGAGAGTTATGAAAGTGGTGTGAAAAAGTTTGGCCAGACCAACTTTGATTTTGATTGGAAAAATTGATATCTTGGTCCTAACTGAAGTTCGGGTTTTGATAGAAATTCCAAGTCTGATTGAAAACCTGATTCTGAAAATTGTTGTGGCCAGTGAACTGATTTTTTAACCTCTGATATTGCTGGCCACTGCAAACGCTCTGTCCACCCATAGGACAGAAACGAGAAGTATGTCCCACATTGTCACATAGCTGGCATATGATCGGGACCGTATCGTCCACGATTACGGGATGAGCATTAACTTGATATGCGGGGAGTGGGAAGAAGATGACACCGGCCAATCATATGGCCGGGTTGACAACAACTTCCACGAACGAACTTGAGAGTTCGAGGAAAATAGTGGTTTTGACCCATAGGATTACGCGACATTGTAAGGGCTGCCACCTGCTGTTGCAGTATGGCGATCTGATCTTGCATAATCCTAGTTGATGACATTTCCTTTTTTTTGTTTTTTTGTTTTTTTTTAATTATTATTTATTTATATTTATTTTTTATTTATATTTTTTTTGTTTGCAAGACAGAAACAATAATAAACAATTAGAAACCTTAAAGTATAACCCTTTAATTAGACTCACTAAATAAAAATTAAACTAAAACAGACTCGAAACAGGTTGGGAAAAATAAAAAACAGAAACAGAATTTATTTTCCCTGGAAAATTTATTTTCCAGCCAAATTTCGTGGAAAATGAAGCAAAAATTTTCCTGGTAAAATCAAATTTTGTTCCAGGACTCCTGACACCGTACTAGTCACGAAAACACAAAAAAAATTCTTGCCTATTTTCCCCGCCAATTTACTCTTTTTTTTTTAAATAGCAACTCTACAGGTAACTACCTACGAAAAATTTAAAATCGAAAAACTAGACAACCGTACCGATTCCCCGGCAACGGCGCCAAAAACTTGTCTCGGATTTTATCTAATGAAAAACAAACAAGTAATAAAATAATCCGGTTTACCCTAAGTGCAGGGATCGTAGTATAGTAGTTACAACCGGAGTCGAATCACAGGGAATCGAGGTTGGTCTAGTTCTTAATTTCTCTAAAGTTGTCACGAAAAATAAAACAAAACGAACTAAAGGAAAACAAATACAATAAACTAGACCAGAGGATCTAGAATCCAAAGCCAGGAAAGATAGTTACGAGCCAAACTAATGAAAATAATTCTATTCTAAAAAGATAATAAAATTACTAAGATGATAACAAATAAATTGAAAACGAACAAGCAATGATCCACCGATCTCACAACCCTCAACTTCCTCTCTAGATTGTTTAGTGAAGATTTAATGAAAATTGTGGTTCACCTATCAAAAGTATGAATTTCTAATCTCTTAGATAATTCGCCTATTAATCTCTCATCTCTCGATCTTAAAGATTAACGCTTTCATAACAAAGGTGTAAGATTTCTCAATCTAGCAACCTAGAAATTAACCTAACAACTCTCGTTATTTTTAGGTTAAAAATCTAATCTTTACTACGGTAATCTAAGTCTAACAACGATTCTCATCAAATCGCAACCATCTCTCGATTTAAATTGCATAACAATATGAACATAATAAAGAAACAAACTTTATTTAAAACTCACAAAACAATCCCAAAGAAGAAATCAAGATGTTGCAGGGATGGCTTCACAAAGCTCGTTCAAATCGCCTAGCCTTTATTCATCGTTGGTATATAAATAAAAAGTAGATGAAAAGATGTTTATGAGGACAGAAAAACGCAGCAAAGGAACCCACAAAAGGGCCTGGGGCGGCCAGGGATCGAATTCTCTATTTTAGGGTTCAGAAAACGCGACTATTTATAGGTTTTTAAGTCGGTCCTTGCTATGTCTGCGGCTGGACGCCCGTCCAAGGGGTTGAACGCCCGTCCATCTTGCTTGAAATCTTCGAGTCGGGCCGAGTCTGATCAGACGCCCGTCCTATGTAAATTTGGACGCTCGTTCAGCAAAAATCTCAATACTCTGAATCAGGTGGCTCCTCTGGACGCTCGTCCATCCCTTCAGACGCCCGTCCAGCTGGACGGGACCTCAGACGCTCGTCCATCTCCATTTCTCCATTCCAAGTTTGACTTACATCTTCTTCCTTCCGTTTAGATCTCCTTTTATGACATGTTCGCGTACCTACAAAGCCATAAAAACACGCAAAGTGTAAAACCATAGATAATCACCAATAAAATCATGAAATTAGCTCAACTTTGCATTCAAATCATTCCCATACGTATTCTTTCAATAAATCATTTAAACACTTACTTTTCTATAAAAAGTAATAAAACACAAAGGAAATTTCTACGAAATAAAGTCGTATAAACCGTAAAAATCACCGTTAACAGTATTATGCTGGGCCTTGTTCGTGGCTAGTAGTCTAGGCGAGAGAGTAGTAGTTGTTTGGGAGCCTTATCTAAAAACACATAGGTGGCTAGTTAAACAATAATAATCAACGTACTTGTGTAGTTAAAAGACTAAACATCATGCCATTCATGGTAAGGCACCAGTTCATATCGCAATGTGTGGGCGGTCAGATAAAGTGAATAACTCTGCTAGCCTCTAAATGGCTAAATGGCAAGGGGGACTTTGCCGAACGTGTACACTACCGGATTCTATCAGAATAGACTTCCGTGGCTATTGGTGTGATCCACTAATTGGTTGCAATCGATATCTCGTGACGGATATACACCATGCACAATGCCTTTGAATGCTGATGTAACAAAAAGATAAGCTAAGTTAGAAACAAATAGTCATGACATGTTGATGAACATGAAGTGAACCCTAGAGTTGTGTCGGTCATATAAAGACAACTTAATTAATAATGTGAACCTTCATTGTAAAGCTTAAATTACTCTATAGCTTCTTCCTCTTATCTAAGTACCTATGTACTTACCTCTGTTGCATATTTCTTTTTTATGCATTGTAGGGTGAGAAGATAAACAGGTTGACCATGAGTACGTTGAGAACATTATGTGACGAGGATGCCGGATAACATAAATATAATATTCAGACTTTTTGTGAATAACATAATATTATATCATCATCACATAACATCCTCAACGTACTCATAGTCAACATGTTCACCTTCTCACCCCACAATGCATACAAAAGAAACATGCAAATGAGGTAAGTACATAGTTACTTAGCTAAAAGAAAGAAGCTTTAGAGTAATTTAAGCTTTACAACGAAGGTGCACATTATTAATTAAGTTGTCTTTATGTGACTGGCACAACTCTAGGGTTCACTTCATGCTCATCAACATGTCATGACTATTTGTTTCTAACTTAGCCTATCTTTGTTACATTTGCATTCAAGGGCACTACGTATGGTGTATATCCACCACGAGATATCAATTGCACCCTATTAGTGGATCACACCGATAGCCACATAAGTCTATTAAGGTAGACTCCGGTAGTGTACACGTTCGGCGAAGTCCCCCTGCCATTTAGCCATTTAGAGGCCAGCAGAGTTATTCACTTTATCTGACCGCCCACATATTGCGATATGAACTGGCGCCTTACCAAGAATGGCTTGATGTTTAATCTTTTAACTACACAAGTACGTTGATTATTATTGTTTAACTAGCCAAAAACCCATTAATTCCCGATAAATACTCCATTAACTCCAAAACAACTTAATACTCCATTAATTCCAAAACAAAACTCCCACAAAAACCTATTAATTCCCGATAAATACTAATACTCCATAATTAATATTTCTTTTATTAAAACTTAAATCCATAATAATAAATATAATATTCGCAATTATACAAATTGACACGTCCGCCATTCCCTAAAAGGCTAACACAAGTGTAGAGGGGGGGGGTGTGAATTGTCACCAAAAATTGGATTTTAAACAAATTAAGGATCGGTTAAAACTTATGTGAAGTTAAGCTAACTCAACTGAGTATAAGTCAATACTGACTTGTCCTTAGTCTAGTTAACTGGCAGCGGATTAATTTAAGCCTTTAAAAGATATGAATTATCAGATAATGTGTTGAGTCAGTTTCTTATGTTTACTGAAAGTAAGAACTAGATAATTGTGACTGTAATGCAGTAAGTAAATGCATAAAGTAAATAAACAAGAATTATAGAGGTTCCAGGTGGTGTAATCCTGTCAGTCCTCTCTTCCCATGTGATGCAGAGGAAAATTCCACTAGAACTTCTTTGAGATGGCCAGTTACAAAAAGTTCTAAACTAATAGTCCTTAACTAATCCCTAGCTTCACTATCTAAACACTTGTAGAACAGGTAGAATGGATACTCTTCAATTGTTTGAAACACTGGTCCTTGGAGGGTTGAATTGCCTCTTCACCAGCTCATCACAACCACAGTCTTCCTGACTGCACTCAACTGTCCTTCACACCTTCTTGGTGTTTCACAGTCTAGAACCTTTGATAGAATCAAAGGTGAGACTTGAATCAATGACTATGATTCAATTGTGATATGAGCTTTTCTTCTAGATAAAGACGGTTTATGAACAGCTCTTATTTCTTCAAATGATAGATCTTGATATGCTTGAATGCTAATGAACACTTGAAGAAATTTCTTGATCTTGCAATTAAGTGTTTAGCAGGAATTCTTTTAAATTATTTTCCCCCTTAGATATTAATCTTTCTTGACCAAAATGATTCTTAGAATTCCTCTCCCCCCCTTTTTTTGTTTCTAAAGAAAAAGCCTATTTAAAGGGATTTATCTAACGGTCAAATAAATTGAATTCGAGTCCTTGTAGCCGTTAGTGGTCCTACTTTCTTGCTTGTACGTTACTTGTCAGAACGGATAGATTATCCTCCAATCATGATCCTTGTACTGTAACGGTTGGATTCTTCTTCAGTTTAGTTCAGCCTTAGTTCCAAAACTGATTTACTGAGAACATTGTCAATTCTCAGTTACTAAGAGCTTTAACTTAGTTTTTACTCTTCTTCAACAACTCAGTACTCTTCCTTTCATCTGATTATTATTGATCTAACTAGAGTACACCATTTTAAATGAAATTAGCCAAAACATCATTGTCCTTATGTGTCTTAGCTCAAGATCTACATAGTCAGTTCAGGTTATCACAATCTTGCCTGAAGCCTAACTTATATAGTCTCGATTTAGTCTTCATAAGTGAGTTTGAACCCTCAGTTCTTCTGTCTGTCAATAACTGAGTCTGTGACCCTTAGTTCTTCATCAACTGAGTTTGAACCCTCAGTTCTTCTGTCTTCTAGATAAGTCAACCGAGTTTGTGTCCCTCAGCGAACTTATCTTCTTCAGTTATATATTGGTGTGCTCAGTTTTCCAGTTTAACTCATTTCCAGTTTCTCGTTATCTCAGTTCTCGTTATCTCAGTTCTCAACCTAGAAATATTACAGTGCTTGTCTGATTTAACTATACAAATATCAGACTCTATTAAATCCTATACATTGATATCTAGACATCTTTTTGCTTTGCACTATAACAGCTAGTTATGACACTTCATCAATAAGGTCTAAAAAAATGACTGAATAAGTGATGAATTATCATCAAAACATAAATTTTATTTCCAACACTAAAGTTCGGGATATTACATTTTTTTGTCAGCCGAATCACCCTATAAAAAAGAGTGAGCAATTTTATCCAATTCATACGTGGTGGAAACCGGAAGCTCCACAGTTTGTATATGATAAAAGGGGACCGTTGTTAAGGCCGTCTGAGTTAATAATGCACGCCTAGCTTTGGAAAGGGTGGATGCTTTCCATTTTTGCAGTTTGATACGCATCTGATCACCAAGGAAATTAATGTCTTCTTTCTTCACTCTCCCGTGATGTAGGAGAACCCCTAGACATTTTTCCAGATTCGTGGCATGTGACATTCCGAGAGTAGCAGCAATGCACCCAACATCTTGGGCGCTAAGATTCACAGAGACCGAAAATTTGGACTCAGAATACTGATTTTTTGTCTTGAAATAGATTAGAAATTTGAGAGGACTCGTTCCAATTTGTGAGCTTTGTCCACGGAGGCTTCCGAGAAAAGGTGGAGATCATCGGCAAAGAACAAATGTGAAAGTTTTATACCACCCCAAGATACGGTAATAGGTTTCCATTTACCCGCCGCAAAGGATTCGTCAATCATTCGGCTGAGAACCTGCATAAAAAGGACAAATTATCAATGTCATTCTGGGAATAATACAATTGATCATGAGTGGGAAACTGAGGGCTCTGCATGTAAAATCATTGAGATTTAAGGATGTAATACACCGACTCACACATCGACCCTGCAATGATTCACATTGACTCACACATTTCAGGCTTAATTTCTCTTTTTCATGCGGTTAGCCTTGATTTCTGTCTCCTTTTTTAGGGTGGTTCTATTAGCATACCCTAATTACTACTGGCACCCTTTTATTTCCGGCACCACAAAATGTTACTTTCGGCACAAAAATATTTTTATTATTTTCCTACTTCATACACCACAAAAATTTAAATAATTATTTCTTACACCACTATTTTCTAAAACTCTCTTTTAATCCAATACTTTAAAAATAATAATAAATAACTATCATGTTCTTCCCACCATCACCATCTTCTTCTCATCATCATCTTCTTCCCACCACCACCATCTTCTTCCTCCTTACACTCTAGGAAGGAAAATCTAACAAGCATATTGAACAAATAATTCAAATCGATTTAGTAAACTGAAAAGAAAGCTGAATGAAGAAGGAGAGGTACCATATATCAGTTTCTCTGATGATTCCATATTTTCCCCAAGAATTTGTGACAGCACCTTTCTTACCCTTATCATTATTATCTTTCTTTTTCCTTTTCTTCTTCTTCTCTTCTTTTTCTTCTCTTTCTTTCCTCCTTCTCTTTCTCCACCTTCATTCATCCTCTGACTCCGAATACTCGTCTGAGCTGCTAGCCGAATGTGAGTGTAATATCCTGATTTTTGAAAAAAGGCAATTCGGTCTTTTAGCAAATATCAGAATATTATGTATTTAATTAATGGAATTAAAGAAAAGGAAGGAAATTAAAGGAGTTATTATATTTAAGGATTTAATTAATTAATTGAGATTATAAAAGGGAAACTAATCCTAAATTAACCTAGTTGTTGTTCTACGTAAAAATAATCTGGGTGGCGCAAGTTTTGAGAAAGAAAGAAGAGGAGAGACTTTTGAATCTCTAGGCTAATCCGTTGATAAAAAAACAAAGACATCTCAAGAGAGAAAGGATCACCGCGAGACGATGATCGTTTTGATATCAACAATCGCTAAATCCGTCAAGGAAAGTTTTTCCCTCATCGTTCTTGGTACTAGGGTTTGTTCATCATCGTTGTTAAGCTGCATTTTTCTGAGTATAAACATCGTAATGATCATCTTTGGATTGATCTCTTATAGGTTTGAAGTTAAAGGTTTAACCTTTTCAAGGCTTTGGTAGCGTGGAGCGTAGTAGCTCGCAAATTAAGGTAACGTGGTGTTCTTATCGTATGACTAAGATGTCGTAAGGTTATAAAGCAAGTTGTATGTTATTTTAGTTGTCTGTAACCTGTTTATATTGGAGTTTGGGGCGGAATTGGGTTGGAAATCGCGTTTAAGCAGTTGCAGATTTCTGGGGAAAAACCCAGGCAAACGAGCGTTTGCACAAGGGCAAACGGGCGTTTGCAATCGTTGCAGCTCAACCGAGCGTTTGGGTATTTTGGACGTGCGTTTGAGGGTTTGGCAATTGATACAGGATGTGGCTGATTTTCACGAATGGGCGTTTGGGGTATAGTAAACGTTCGTTCAAGGCACACGCGCGTTCACAGGGTGTCAAACGGGCGTTTGACCTATTTATTCCATTTTTCACTGTTTTATCGTGTTAGCTTGGGTTCAAGCTTTATAATAATGTCTTTACTGCTTAACCTTATGTGACAAAGCCTTGATTAGCTTTTGATTCGTTTGATTCACGAACGGGCGTTTGGGGTATAGTAAACGTTCGTTCAAGGCAAACGCGCGTTCACAGGGTGTCAAACGGGCGTTTGACCTATTTATTCCATTTTTCACTGTTTTATCGTGTTAGCTTGGGTTCAAGCTTTATAATAATGTATTTACTGCTTAACCTTATGTGACAAAGACTTGATTAGCTTTTGATTCGTTTAGTTCCGGTACCATATGAATTCCCTAAAAAGATGAAGTGTGGGACCGTCGAAAGCTTTGGATTTGCCTTGTGCTTCGATAAACTAGGGTTTATCAATGTCTGTGTATGTGCTTGGTTTTGTTAGAGTCTAGTGGTATTAAGAAGAGGGAGTAGACTGATAGGTGACCCTTTTATGTAAATCAACTTAGGTGGCTAGTTAAACATCTAATCAAACGTATGTGTTAGATTAATAATATTAAACATCATGCAATGCTTGCTAAGGCAAAGTACAATATTGCGATGTGTTCTCTGACCAAACAAAGTAGACTGTACCCACGCCGGTCAATCGATTGGCTAGATAAAGCGTCTGGTGCACTCTGCCGGTCATCACACTATCGGGACTCAGATATTCCCGGGGCTACTAGAGCGTATCTCTAAGTAGGTTGCTCCCAGTTGTCCTAGTACATCCTATTACTAGGCGTAGTGCCCTTGTCATTCATGATGTAACAAACTTGAGCTAAGCTAGATACCTTTGGAACCTCATGTTATGCTATGAACATAATATGATAGTTAACTAGGGTTAATAACGGAATGAATTAATAAAAGACGGCATTGCTTTTATTTCTTTATGAGACCGACGTTATACGATCTTCTACGCGTTACTTAGTACTTATGTACTTACCCCGTTACATTTTGTTTGTCTTTCCCTTTCCCCAAAGAAGATGAACAGATTCCCAGTGTTGATGAGTTCTTTGACGATGATGTGTGAGATGGAGCTCTCGAAGACTTAGTTTCTTTAGTTTTGTTTTCTTTCAATAATGTTGTTGACTCAAGTTCAAACAATGTTGTCCTTCTTTTGGATTAGTTCCGTTTGAGTTCTTTTGGGATTTGAATGTTGGATGATTTAGTTTTCTTTATTGGATTTAGTTTTACAGCATTGAAAACCGTGTGTCCGATCTTTTGTTTTCTCGAGTCGTTTTATCTTCCGCGTCGTTTTAGTTCTGATGTATGACGTAAGGCTTACATATATTGTTGAATTTATTTTATAATATTTGTGCCGAGCGCTCTTTCCTTGTTGTGTAGGACTTGATTTCTTCTTTAAGATAAGTTTTAGAGCTTTAGTAACCCCTCCCTTTTCTTGGTTACAAAATGGTTCTTACTATAGGAGGAGCTAATATGAATAACACCGAGGCGGCTAACACCCAGACGGGTAACACTGAGGCAGGATTTACTGAAGTCTGAGTCTCGAGAAGGAGAAGAAGTGGACCAATTACCCAGGGCCCTACCGTTTCTCAAGGGAACACCCCGTCTGTGAGCAACATCATGCGTGGGGTGAATCAAGGACCAGATATCGTCGTTAGGGGAATAGTGGAACAAGGGGGTCCTTCACGGTTTAACCCCAACATACCGGTTATCACCACTTCAGTAGGAGTAACACCAGGAATGTCGTTGCCTCCAATGACCACAAGCTGGATAGGATTAGGACTTTCTCATCCACCGGTGAGTACTTTCCCAACCGTCTCTGTGCAACCTCAACAAGCGTCTGTGCCACCGGCTAGTCAGTTTTTCAGTTGTCCACAGGCATCAGTGTTTTCCTCCACACCACTAAGTTTTACACCTCAACCAACGGTTCTTCCTCCACCACCGCCTAGGTCTGATACTTTTGTAGCACCTGGCTACCCATATCCACAACAGACTTACCAGTATCAGAATGTTACTGCCTCTACGGCTGAGTATCCCCCACCCCATCCACCTCAGCAGCCAGTTATGGGTTATACTATGGGTCCGACGGCTCAGAATGCCCCACCAGTTCAGCAGCCGATACATCATCATTAGTTTGGGGGCTACGACAGGCAAGTGGATTGGTATGATAAGATGAAGAAGCACAGAGTGCCAGAATTCTTTGGAAATGTTGAGCCAGTAGCAGCAGATTTATGGATTCGTGGGTTTGAGAGGACATGCAGAAATGTGAAAGCTCCATAATCTAAATGGGCTCAGCTAGCAATATCCTTGTTGGCAGGAAATGCAGAAAGTTGGATGGAAGCTTATAAGAAAATTAATCCGAGGATCACGGATTGGGCAGTGTTTAAGGACGTATTCTACAAGGAATACTTTCCTAGAACAGCACAGAATACAAAGGCTAATGAATTTCTGAGTTCGAAACAAGGAAGATACACTACAGTGACTCAGTACTCCTACAAATTCCATGAGTTGGGCAGATTCTACCCTGAAATCATGAGAAGTGAGTAGAAAAAGATTGAAAAATTCATGGAAGGATTGTCACATGAAATGGCAAAGGGCATGCTAGGAGATAGACCTACCAGGATGGCAAACGTCATGGATAGAGCTTTGATTGTGGAAAGATTTGCTAGTAAACCGACGGTTGTAGTTGGAGATAAGAGGTATTTCTTGAATTATCAGGGAAGTAATAGAGGAGCACCGCAGCAGAGTGTTAAGAGGACGGGAAATCCGGCCACGAAGAGTTCAGCAAGTGGGACACCATCGGTTTGCGCTAAGTGTAACAAAACACATACATGAGAGTGCATGGCAGGTAGCTTGAGTTGTTTCCACTGTGGGGAAGTGGGACATTACTCGAGGGCATGTCCTAAGAAGCTCTCTCAAGGTAATCTGGTAGGAGGACGAGGTAACCAGCAGGGTAATCTTGCCACGGGTAGCAGACCAGTTCGTGCTTTTGCAGCAGATGCAGAACCGGAAGAGTTAGATGACCTTGTGGTGACAGGTACTTTCAGTGTTTGTGTTTATTATAGATATTTAATATGATATAGCGCGCATATGATAATATATATTTGTACTTAAATTGATTCACTTGTTAGGTACCATAATCATAGATAATCTAGCAGTTTCAACTCTGTTTGATACTGGAGAAACATGGACTTTTGTTTCCTCTAAGATAGCTAAGAAGTTGAACCTACCTCTTAAGGAATTGGAGAGACCGTTGAGTATAACCACACCTTTGGGCAGAGTTACTAGATGTGCTCAGGTCACACCCCAAGTTGATATTAGAGTTGGGACTTACAAGTGCCAGAATGCCTTGACGGTGTTGAATTTCTTAGATTTAGATGTTATCCTGGGTATGGACTGGTTGTCCAAGAATTTTGACTACTTGGATTGTAGGGGTAAGAGGGTGATCTTTCAGGTTCCAGGAAAATCAGCTAAGACGTTTCAGGGTAATGTATACAAGCCTAACAAGGGTCGTCATCCATCATCTCAGCAGTTAAAGCCCTAAGAGCTTTGAAGAAGAGTTTACAGGGTTTCGTTGTTTATGCATTAGATAAAGAAAAGCATGGGCCCAAGTTAGGAGAGACTCATGTAGTTAAGGACTTTCCTGAAGTTTTCCCGGAAGATTTTCCAGGACATATGTCTCATAGGGTCATAGAGTTTGAGATCGAATTGATTGCAGGAGCATCACCAGTAGCTAAAGCACCTTATAGGATGACACCAGCGGAGTTGAAAACTCAGCTTAAGGAGATGACAGAGAAAAACATCATACAGCCAAGTACATCACCGTGGGGAGCACCGGTCTTGTTTGTGAAGAAGAAAGATAAGAGTATGCATTTGTGCATCGACTACAGAGAGTTGAACAAACTGACGATCAAGAATAAGTATCATTTACCAAGGACTGATGATCTATTCAGTCAGTTTCAAGGTAAGAAGGTGTTCTCTAAGATTGATCTTAGGTCCGGTTATCATCAGTTGAAGATCAAGGTGTCAGATATACCTAAGACAACCTTCAGTACGAGATATGGACATTATGAGTTTTTGATCATGCCGTTTGGACTCACTAATGCTCCATCGAAGTTCATGGACTTGATGCAAAGAGTTTTCATGCCTTATCTCGATAAGTTTGTGATAGTTTTCATAGACGATATCTTGGTATACTCTAAGGATGGGAAAGAGCATGAAGAACACCTAAGGATAGTTCTACAGACCTTAAAGGAGAACAAATTGTATGCCAAGTTTTCTAAGTGTGAGTTTTGGTTGGACCAAGTTAGTTTTCTTGGGCATATAATCTCTAGATAAGGTATTAAGGTGGATCCAGCGAAGATAGAAGCCGTTTCTAAGTGGCCTAGACCGACATCAGTGGCTGAGATAAGAAGTTTCTTGGGTTTAGCTGGGTACTACCGGAAGTTTTTGCAGTATTTCTCTAAGATAACTACACCTCTCACAAGGCTCACTCAAAAGAACGTTAAGTATGAGTGGACCAATGAATGTGAGGAAGCTTTTCAGACTTCGAAAGAAAAGTTGACCACAGCACCTGTGTTAGCATTACTGGAAGTTTTTGATAACTATGATGTATATACAGATGCATCGGGTCAAGGTTTGGGTTGTGTTTTGATGCAATCAGGAAAGGTAATTGCTTATGCATCTAGGCGGTTAAAGGTGCATGAGAAGAATTACCCTACACACGACTTGGAGTTAGCAGCGGTGGTGTTTGCTCTGAAGCTTTGGAGACACTATTTGTATGATGTCAAGGCCCATCTTCACGGATCATAAGAGTCTTAAGTTCTTCTTTACTCAGGAGAATCTGAACATGAGACAATGAAGATGGTTGGAGTTCGTGAAATATTACGACTTGGACATTCAATACCATCCGGGTAAAGCGAATGTTGTAGCTGATGCAGTTAGCCGGAGAGCGGTTAATGCTATCACTACCTTGCAAGAAGTTGTGGATCAGTTGGATGGGATGCAGATATAAGTGTTTGAGCGGAAGGGTGAAGCTCAGAATTTGGTGCCATTGATGGCAAGGTCGTATTTACTAGATGAGATTCGGGCTAAGCAAGATAAAGACCCCGTGTTGATTGATTTGAAGCGAGTAGCTCGAGAAAGCATACAGTGGGTTATCAGTTGGACAAGAGTGGTCATCTTTGGTACGGAGACCGTTTGTCTGTGCCCGATGTGGATGGCCTAATGTAGAAGGTTATGGATGAAGCTCATAAGATTTCTTTTGCGGTACATCCAGGAGCCACTAAGATGTATAGAGATCTCAAGGAGAGATATTGGTGGCCTAGTATGAAGTTAGGGATCGCAGAGTTTGTGGCAAGATGTGATACATGCCAGAGAGTGAAAGCAGAACACAGAAGGCCAGGAGGTTTTTTGAAACCCTTAGAGATACCGGAATGGAAATGGGAGAATATCACGATGGACTTCATCACCGTGTTGCCTAAGACTAAGGGCGGTCATGACATGATTTGGGTGATTGTGGATAGACTTACAAAATCAGCCCATTTCTTGCCATGTAAAATGGACATGCCTATAAGGAAGTTCGCTACTATGTATATCGACAATATAGTGAAGCTTCATGGTGTGCCTTTATCTATTGTATCCGACAGGGATAGTAGATTTATCAGTCGCTTCTGGAAGGGTTTGCAGAAAGCTTTTGGGACGAAGACTGATTTGAGTACAGCGTTTCATCCGCAGACAGATGGGCAGTCAGAGAGAACAATTCAGACTCTCGAGGATATGCTTAGATCTTGTGTTTTGGATGCCGGAGGATCATGGATAGATTACCTCAATTTGGCTGAGTTTGCTTACAACAATAGTTACCATGCTAGTTTAGGAATGCCACCTTTTGAGGCCTTGTACGGTAGGAAGTGTAGAACTCCACTTTACTAGGATGAAGTGGGAGAGAAACACATCACAGGGCCGGAGATGGTTCAGCAAGCCAAGGAGAAGATCGAGGTGATAAGGAAGAATCTGAAAGCCGCTCAAGATCGTCAAAAGAGTTGGGCTGATGTTAGAAGAAGAACGTTAGAGTTTGAGGCTGGGGATAGAGTTTACCTTCGAGCGTCTCCAATGAAGGGTGTCAAGAGGTTCGGACAGAAAGGAAAGCTAAGTCCAAGGTATGTAGGACCTTTTGATGTCATCGAAAGAGTTGGGAAGTTGGCTTATAGACTTCAGTTACTAGAGTCGATGTCTAGAGTCCACAATGTTTTCCATGTATTGATGCTTAGGAAGTGTCTATCTAAAGCAGATGTGGAATCTGAGATTGATCCGGAAGTTTTGCAAGATAATCTTTCATACGTGGATAAGCCGATAAAGATTCTGGATAGAAAGGAAAAGATGATAAAGAGGCGATTTTTGAAAAAGGGCAATTCGCACTTTTAGCAAAAATCAGAATATTATGTATTTAATTAATGGAATTAAAGAAAAGGAAGGAGATTAAAGAAGTTATTATATTTAAGGATTTAATTAATTAATTGGGATTATAAAAGGGAAACTAATCCTAAATTAACCTAGTTGTTGTTCTACGTAAAAATAATTTGGGTGGCGCAAGTTTTGAGAAAGAAAGGAGAGGAGAGACTTTTGAATCTCTAGGCTAATCCGTTGATAAAAAACGCAGACATCTCAAGAGAGAAAGGATCCGCGAGACGAGGATCGTTTTGATATCAACAATCCTTAAATCCGTCCACATAAGTTTTTCCCTCATCGTTCTTGGTACTAGGGTTTGTTCATCATCGTTGTTAAGCTGTGTTTTTCTGAGTATAAACATCGTAATGATCATCATTGGACTGATCGCTTATAGGTTTAAAGTTAAAGGTTTAACCTTTTCAAGGCTTTGGTAGCGTGGAGCGTAGTAGCTCGCAAATTAAGGTAACGTGGTGTTCTTATCATATGACTAAGGTGTCGTAAGGTTATAGAGCAATTTGTACGTTATTTTCGTTGTTTGTAACCTGTTTATGTTGGAGTTTGGGGCAGAATTGGGTTGGAAATCGCGTTTACGCAGTTGCAGATTTCTGGGAAAAAACCCAAGCAAACGAGCGTTTGCACAAGGGCAAACGGGCGTTTGCGATTGTTGCAGCTCAACCGAGCGTTTGGGTATTTTGGACGGGCGTTTGAGGGTTTGGCAGTTGATACAGGATGTGGCTGATTTTCACGAACGGGCGTTTGGGGTATAGTAAACGTTCGTTCAAGGCAAACGCGCGTTCACAGGGTGTCAAACGGGCGTTTGACCTGTTTATTCCATTTTTCACTGTTTTATCGTGTCAGCTTGGGTTCAAGCTTTATAATAATGTCTTTACTGCTTAACCTTATGTGACAAAGCCTTGAATTAGCTTTTGATGCGTTTAGTTCCGGCACCATATGAATTCCCTAAAAAGATGAAGTGTGGGACCGTCGAAAGCTTTGGATTTGCCTTGTGCTTCGATAAGCTAGGGTTTATCGCTGTCTGTGTATGTGCTAGGTTTTGTTAGAGTCTAGTGGTATTAAGAAGAGGGAGTAGACTGATAGGTGAGCCTTTTATGTGAATCAACTTAGGTGGCTAGTTAAACATATAATCAAACGTATGTGTTAGATTAATAATATTAAACATCATGCAATTCTTGGTAATGCATAGTACAATATCGCGATGTGTTCTCTGACCAGACAAAGTAGACTGTACCCACGCCGGTCAATCGATTGGCAAGATAAAGCGTTTGGTGCACTCTGCCGGTCATCACACTATCGGGACTCAGATATTCCCGGGGCTACTAGAGCGTGTCTCTAAGTAGGTTGCACCCAGTTGTCCTAGTACATCCTATTACTAGGCGTAGTGCCCTTGTCATTCATGATGTAACAAACTTGAGCTAAGCTAGATACCTTTGGAACCTCATGTTATGCTATGAACATAATATGATAGTTAGCTAGGCTTAATAACGGAATGAATTAATAAAAGACGGCGTTGCTTTTATTTCTTTATGAGACCGACGTTATACGATCTTCTACGCGTTACTAAGTACTTATGTACTTACCTTGTTACTTTTTGTTTGTCTTTCTCTTTCCCCAAAGAAGATGAACAAGTTCCCAGTGTTGATGAGTTCTTTGACGATGACGTGTGAGATGGAGCTCTCGAAGACTTAGTTTCTTTAGTTTTGTTTTCTTTCAATAATGTTGTTGACTCAAGTTCAAACAATATTGTCCTTCTTTTGGATTAGTTCCGTTTGAGTTCTTTTGGGATTTGAATATTGGATGATTTAGTTTTTTTTATTGGATTTAGTTTTACAGCATTGAAAACCGTGTGTCCGATCTTTTGTTTTCTCGAGTCGTTTTATCTTTCGCGTCGTTTTAGTTCTGATGTATGACGTAAGGCTTACATATATTATTGAATTTATTTGATAATATTTGTGCCGAGCGCTCTTTCCGGATAAAGACTCGGTGTCCGGAAACGGAGCGTTACAGTGAGTCTGAGTAAGAAGCGGAGTCGGACATGGAATCCGACTTAGATGAACAAGATGTTTCCGAATCTTCTCCATCATCATCTCGTGATTTCCTCCTGCTCGAGCTTCGTCGTTTCTTTCCATATATCGCTTGGAATTTTCCTGCTGTGTTTGCTTCTTCTTTCCGACCTTTTGGATCCTTCTTCATCCGTATCGGACGTCGGATCGTCGTTGAGTTTGGCCGGAGCTCCGTTTTCACCTTTCGCCATTTTTGGCCTTAGAGAACTAGAGGATGGGGGATGGGGGGAGCCGATTTGCAGCGGGGGCGACGGCGGCGGCGGCAGGAAGAGGGGCAGCGTCCAAGAGGGTGTGGGGTGAAGATGAATTGGAGTTTTGGTTTGGGGAAGAAGAGAAAGTGTTATTGAATTAATGGGGAGGGAAATAATTTGTTGTTTTGGAGTTTTAATAAGTGTAGGGACTAAAGTGTAGTTATTTCATTTTTGTTTTTTTATGTTGTGTATTGAGTAATAATGTAGTGCTTAAAATTAAAAAATAAATATTCATTTAATGGGTGCCGAAAATAATTAAGGATGTGTCGATAGAAATTATTTTTTTTTAATTTTTTTTAAAGGATGATTTCTCTTTTTCATGCGCTTAAAATGTTTTCGGTATCAATTCTGTACATCCAAATCGGTAGACTTATAATTTTCGAAAGAAAGAACGCGAATAGCGATTAGCGAACAACAGCACAGCAGCCCTCTCCCATCCTCCTCCAGCCCTCTCCTCCCGCAATTGCCCGGCGAAAACAGAACGGCTCCACCACCGGAGGGCTCTAACTCTACAACACTACAACACAGCCTCATCTTCTTCTATTTTCTGTCTTCTTCAAGAATCAATCAACGATCCTCTGCCGCGCTGCTCGGCTGCTCCTCCTCCGCCCGGTTGTTCGGCACGGCGTCGGCGGCTCCTCCTCGTCTGCAGGCGAGAACTCCTCTTCATCAGAAAGGTAATAAGTCCATTTCCAAATTCCTACTTCAGCTTAAGTTATTTTTCTATAATATTTTAAAATTAATTTAAATTTGGACAGTGTGGTGATAATCGATATATATTTTAAATTGTATCCGTATTCTCATTCCTAGACGAAAATAAATTTGTCATCCCAATTTGTGAAATTGGAATTTAACAGCCCTTCCCGGTTCTCGGTGTGAGTGTGAGTGTGACAGTGACTATATTAACAATAACTCATTAGTTACTTAATAAACTAGTAATAAGTACTACAACAGAAACAAATTTGTGGCTATATTTTGTAATTTTGTGTCCGGAGAAGTTGAAATTTGTTGACTATGTATTGAAATTTTGGGTCCGGAACAATTATAATCCAGCGATACTGTAATTTTTTGCTCGAAACAGTTTTGATTTGTGGGCATTTTATTACCCACTGAACTATTTTGTTGGATCTGCCTCTGGTCACAACTGTGCTGCCTCCCGTCGCTTCGGTCCTCTTTTTCAGCTTTTTGTGTGATCGTATAACAATAGAGGAAGTTGACACGGCTAGTGGATGAATAAGCAAATTAAAGTAAAGGATGATGAATGATGCGGAGGAGGAATCGAGAGTTGGTGAGTTTCTCAGGAATGAAGTAGATTGGTGGGACGATCAAGACAATGTGAAGGGCGTAGCCATGTTTAAGGGTTTCAGTGGCCAGAGATCTGATTGGGAGGGCCGTTATCTCTTCTGGAGGGACCTAATCCTCAAAGTCGCACGACACCTCCACACTTTCATCATTCGTCCTTCCCGACTTAGCAATATCTGGTTTCGTCGGGATCCCTCCTTATCTCCGTTGTGCCTTCCTCAAGTCCTGGTAAATGCTGACTTGCCTCTTTCCCTTTTGTTAGTATTTCTGTTTCATTTGTCTAGTGCTATGAATATCAAAACAAAATTGATGATAGAAGAAAATGCACTTAGTTATTTATCTGAGTTTCTTCATTTTTTTCAGTTGGAAATGTATAATGCCGGCGACCTAATACGAACTGCTGATCTTGCGGACCCTAAAAGCGGGCGGCTGTCTGTAGTTTTATGGAAAGCAGTTCGGGTGCTTGGCTTTTCCCGGCAGTCTTTTCAAGACAGTCTTCCTGAAGATGTTTACATACTTTCTGTCTTGTTGAAGGTAAACCCCTCCCCTCCCTCCTTGCTATCTCTAACTCTCTATGAGCTTTTCCTTTGCTTATCTGACCATTTTTTATTAGCTCTCTCCTGTGCTGTAGATCCTCGAACACAATCTATGAAATTTTATACTTTTTTTTTGACAACTTTTTTTTGAAGCATTTTAAGTTGTTCTAATGGAGAAATAATGATCATGTAACTGCAGGAAAAAGCTTCTGAAGTTGTCAATCTTTTGTCTGATACTCATTGGACATCTTCCTGCGTCATCACGATGAGCAAGTTTCAGCAACTATGTGGAGGACTAAATGAAGCGTCTGCTCTGCTAAGTTACTTATCAACTTGTGGTAAAGCAAAATACCTCGCAATTAACAAGAAAGATCTCATCGAGGTAATTTTGGCCTTTTAATTGTTTGTAATTATCCTACTTTAAAATAGGAAATTATTTTCAACCGTGCAATATATATATATATATATATATATATATATATATATATATATATATATATATATATATATATATATATATATATATATATATATATATATATATATTTAAGAATATGTGAGAGACTATTAACTATTAGTATGCTTTTCAAGGGCCTCATGCATATGAAGTTTGTTGTCAAATGATTTCCCTCTTTGTTATCATGACCATTGTTAATAATTTAAAAATGTACTTATTCATTCTTCGACTAATAAGATTTCCTTTTTTTCCATTGCTTGTCCGATTAATTTGTCTTAACTCTTTGTTAGGAACTAAGTAATTCAAAAGTTGGGGCTTACACCTTCTCTGAAGGAGGCATAGAATGGAAACCCAGATTTATATGCAGGCTCAATTAGGTAGGTATACTCCCACATATGTTTTATCGTCTAATATAGTGATGGAGTTGCATACTTCTTGATTATAATTTATGAACTCAGTGGCTGTTTACAACCTAGATCTAGGCTATGCATCTGGTGTTCCATTAGAAAGCATAGAGAGGGCGGGTGTACGTGTTAGATACAAGTTAATGCTGAATACATTCCATCTAGTGTGCTTAATAATGGCCATGAGTTTATAAACCACATTAATACCCTTTGGCTTTTGGATCTCAATGGCAGTGTTCATATCAATCAGACCACATGTTGATCATGTAGAAAAGTTACAAATTGTATAAATTCAAGAAAAAAGAACTATAAATTGGGTTAGTGCGACAAATGCTTTGTTAAGGATAAAGGCTTTTTTCCCCCAAACATAATCTTGCCCTAAATCAAGACTCAAGAGCCAATTATTGTGATTCTGTCCACTGTTTTCCAGCCTGTTCATTTGCTATGTGCATATTCTATTATTCTATGCTTTTCATGATACTATTCAAATTTTGAAACATAATTCCACATGTTAACAGTAGGTAAATTTCTTAAGTACTTTTCTTTTGGTTGGTTCAGATAGATTTTTCACTTCTTGCTATTGTTAATGTGATATATTCTGCAATGGATATTGTTCAACTTTACTCTTAATACTATAGTTTCAGCCATATGTACCGGCATATCTCACTTGCTACCAAAACCTTTTGAATCAATCAACCACTTGTGATGACTGACTGATGTATTACCATATGACACTCCAACAGTGACTGCAACACCCCTAAAATCTGACATTGTATCCATGGATGGAAGGGCTACGAAATTTGAGCAGCCTTTGACCGTAACATTGACGTAAAAAAAGTTGTGAATCTTGTGGTTGCTCAACATAATGCAATTGCATGTGAGCAGTTTCTAGAGTGTGAAACTTGTAATTTGGCTTGTTTGACTTGGAAAAACGGGCTCTTTTAAATTGTGTTTACTTTGTCTGCTTGGGGTTTTGCCATCATATCACAGTTTTGGAGCTTTGAGCAATAGGAACCATCTCATGAATAGTGTTGCTGACTTGTAAAAGAGTTCACATGACGACTTATACTCGATATTTGTTTTGCTAACATGAAGCTATATCTCTTACAGGGCGTTAAAATTTCTCTCACTGCTGTAGCAATTTCTGATATTACAAGCCTGGATTGCGATCTTTTGCACTTAATCCGGACGGCAGAGAAGCTTGAGGAACAGGTTGATATGCTTGACCAACGTTGCCAGAAGTACGTCTCAATTCTTAAGCTTCACTCCCTCCTTTTATTTTCCTGTTGTTTTAAGAAATTTCGGTCATAATTAGATGCCACTTTATATTACTTAGGAATCATTTGTTACCTTTTTCCTCCAGTTTACCGTACATCTCTAATAGGTGAAAGAAAATAAGTGAGAATCACCAAAGGTTACGTTGGTATTTTGATTCTCAAAACTCATGCTATTCACTAAGCACCTCACTGGAGTTTAGGAACCTTGACCACCGTAAAATAGTGAATGGAGGGGGTAATAGTTCTGTTAGGCAGGAACATTTTCTTTTATTAAGCACTGAAGAATGTTACCTTTTGATTATTGGTCTCCATTACTTTGGCTTTAACGGCTCTCAGTCGACATGCATAAGGCTCTTCTCTAATCCCTTTGATGTCTAATTAGAAGGGCAAACTCTGGCTAGTTACCTCTAACATTAATTATGTTGTATTTGACCCCTAAAATACAGATCTAAAAGTTCTGCCTCAGCTTCTCTAAAATCTGGGAATAGAAAAATCGCTTTGAGGCATGCAAGGCAGCTGCGTCTGACATCTCAAAGCATGGATAGATGTACTATGCTGTTGAATCGCATCATGGAAGTCATTCATGCCATCACAGATGCAGAATCATCGAAAAAGGTAGACTATGGAGTATATTTTGTTGCCATTAATAATACCAATGTGTTGGTTATGCTTCTCTGGAGCTGTTTACCAGAAATATTTTGCAGACATTCTTCACCTTCTTGAGACTAATGAATAGGTAATTAATACCCTTATTTGCCAGCTAGTAAGTTACCATCTCAGCTTAAGCTGTCACGTAGAAATGCAATCTACCACACTTGAACACCAGCTTCATCATTTTTGCTTTTAAATGCATTTCTTACACGACACTGATTTTAATATTTGGTTGGTAGGTTTCTGAAGCGATTAAAGTTGGTGCACAAGCAATGAAGGAGAATAGAATCAATGTGGAAGATATTGAACAGTGTCTACTGGAGCTTGACCTAAGTGTCAATTCCTTGAAAGAAGCGGATGAACTATTGGGTAACTTTTTTATTTTTATTTTTTATTATCTCTAATCCGTGTTCCTTTTTTCAAGTACGCAACTAACCACAATTCCATCGATAAATTGTCATCTGTGTCAGATATATGTGCTGGAAGTGTTTGGTATATGGCACTAGGACGGTGTTTGAACTTAGAAGTGGGAAGAGTCAAACCGAGTGTGTGTGTGTGTGTGTGTCTTCTCATTTTTGGCCTTTTTGTTGTTCAGCTGAGTGAATATTTCAATCCCCTAGGACGGGCACGAGGGATTTTATTTATATACATGGTGTGCGTGCATTAGTGACTTGGATATTGTCTGTTCTGTTCTTTCAGGGTCTACTCCGGAATCAGCAAAAATTGAGGATGAAGATGTTGAGGATGAGCTGAAGTTACTAGAGCTAGAAATGAATGTAGAATCTGTCAAAGCATCTGGCAGCAAAAATGTTGGGGATTGTGAGGTGAGAGTAGCGGAAACTGATACTGCTGACTCACTGTGTAACGGTCTCTCTAATATGTCACTTAATGCATCTCCGGGGACCAAAAAAGAAGTAAGGAAGTCGATTAATCAAGTATCTAATGACGTGAATCTCGAGTGTGCTTGACAGATATTTCTTACCACCAATGATGTAAGTTTTATTGGCTTTTATGTATCATGGAAGTACACTTGGGCCCACCCCGCCCTGATACTTTTTTTGTGTGTATATTTTATCACATTGAGTACTCAAGACTGATGGGGACTCACATTGAGTATCCAAGGGTGTTTTATTTTTGGGTTTTGATTTTCTTAAATTTTATCCAAAAATAAAACACACATTAAACGACGTAGTTTTTATTTGAACACAATACATCGTGGACCCATATATACATCATCTGCTACTACACAACCAATTAATGATTGAATAAGAATCCTTTCTGACACCATCCCATTCCGAGGACTCACAGAATTACTGTGGTTGGTGCCACAATCTTGTGTTAATTCCAGGAATATTTCTCCGGATGGTAAAAAGGAGTAAACTACATGACACAAGTCATGAAATGTGAATATTTTTTTTCTTCTTTCTTTTGTGCATTAAAATAAAAAAAAAAGTAACTTGGTCATTTCTTTTGATACAAGCCAGAAAAATAAAAAAATAAAAAAGTAAAAGATAAAATAAAATTAGTGAGGCCCACGATCAATTGTTAATTACTTGACTTCATTGTATTTCATTCTTTAATTTATATTACACTAACATTTTAGATATGAAGTAGCTTTTGTAAAGGTATGATATGTTCAATTCAGCAAGTTCTGTATCAACACCTACATCTGCGGCCCTATAGAGACATTATAGCAATCTGATACGATCGGCGTTATTTTGATTTTATTTTATTTTATTATTATTATTTTTTTGGCAAAAAATGCTCGTGTTCACTGTAGGGGGATCAATGCTCGTGGTTTTTTTTTTTTTTTTTTTTTTTTTTCAAGGGGAGATTGGTCGAAACTGATAAAATAAACAATGAAAATAGGCAAACATGGTATGTTTCCTTTTTTTTTTTTTTTTTTTTTTTTTTTGGTGTGGAAACAACATGCCATGTTTTTTATGATGTTGGATATCGTCTATGAATAAATCCGGACCCTAATCTCTCTAGTGACAATTAGTCTAAGAATATGCCCCAAGAACAAGATGTAAAACGGGGGTGGTGTTTGTGATTTTTAGACTGAGCTTGAGTTATTTTCCTAAGTTGCCTACGTATCCTGTAATTGTTCAGAAATCAAGTCTTTCGTAGTTCCTTAGGGTTGTTTATATAGGGTATGTCTCATCCATTTCCTTGTTCTACAAGGATTCGTATTCTTAGTCCCTAAGGATAATCATGTGTGGATCCCTATAATTTAGGGATAATTATGGACATATTTAAATGATAGGATCAGTGTCATTATGTCATGTGATTCTTTCCATGTTTATCTGATGTTATTAAGCACGTGTGCCAAATACGAATAAAAAGGTTATGGCCGACCTGCATCGAACCTCCTAGGCCATCTCGACCTGTACTGCGTTCCCCGACCTTCACTCTTACCGAGCCGACCTGCGGTAGTAAGTTAAGAAGGGCTGAGCTGACCTCCCACCTGGGGTTCAAGTCCGCTTCTTCACCAAAACTTGAGGCTCCTGGCCTTTACTACTTATTAATTCTCTATCTTCATTTATGACTTAGCCACTCTACAGATGACACGTGGCAAGGGCTAGTCCGACCCTCGTCATAAGCCCCCCAGATCTGGCTGAACTACTCGTTGTGAGGTCGGATCTGTTAGAGTTGTTGTTCGGCCAGTGTCATCTAGACTTGTAGAATTTTACAATGGCCTTCTTTGCCAGGTGGCAGAGTTACCGTTATGACGCTGTCATAACTACCACGGGAATCGAGGCGTTTTGCTACGTCATTTGAAGTGGGACGGTTTCCGAGAACATGTCCTGGGGTTCTAGCGCCATTTGACGATGCTGGATTCAAGGCCATAAAATATGTCGGTCTCGCTTCTTCAATAGCACTTTGTTTGTAACTTGGTAGGATTTCCCATATTTGATGACTTGTGGATGCATGGACCGTTACCGGCCAGGAGGCCTTTGCAAGGCTTGCTGCGTCTTCGGCCAGTAAGGCGAAGTTGAATAGGAAAATTGCCGACCTGGAGAAGATGACCTTCGATCGTCGGCGAAAACACAAGGAAGTGACTAAGTCCAAGGATCAAGATATTAGAACTCTCAAGGAGTAGCTCCAGGCTCAGGTGGCTGGACTGGCGGCTTTGGGAGCCAAGTATGTGGAATCCGACCTGTAGAGCTTGATTTAAATCTGTCCTGCAGACTTTATTGAGTCCAACCTGTGGAACAAGAGCCGATCTCTGCGATGACTGATATGGAGCTAGCTGACGCTGGCTTCAAGGCCATGAATTACGTAAGCTTGCTTTCCTTACTAGAGTCTTAGACTTTGATAGCGTTTCTCATTTTTTATGTTCTGTTATGCAGGGAACCTGGGTTGGCCAGGACGTTTCCTTAGGCTAGGCAAGTCTTCAGCCACTACTAGAGATTTGAATAAGAGGGTTGCCGACCTACGACGGACCGGGGAAAAGTCGAAGGGCTCGTGAGTCCAAAGATAAGGAGATGAAGGTTCTCTAGAATCAACTCCAGGCTCTGAAGGTTGAGCTTAAATCCTTAAAAAAAAGGTTTGCTGAGAAGTCCGAACTGGAAGTTGTTGTTCTAGCTTGGATTGCTGAGGCCATCCAAAATTATGAGGCTTCGGAGGATCTACTCAGGCTTTGAAGCTGTGGCTTACTCCGATCCTGAACCACGGATATACTTTAGGTATGGATGAGGCAAAGGGTCAGGTCGCTGACTTTGTCATGGACAACCTTCCTAGCAAGGCCCTTTATAGGCCTGGGATGAGTGTGGTCTGTGAAACTCGGGTGAAGGACTTCAATTAAGGGATAGGGATTGTGTTCTAAGTACTCTCGCCACCTTGCAGCTGCTCCTACCTTGGTTCCTACTTCTTTAGAGCCACAACAGACTCCAGCCCCAAATGCTTAGATCAGTAGGCTTATGGAGTTGTATTCTTAGTTTTTTGTTTTGAAATTTCATTTCAAATACATTGTAATACTACAATTTGATAATGGAAGTAGAATTTTGTTAAGTTTTCAGCCTATGCCCCAGTGTTTAGTAAACAAACAAGGTTGCATATGCCCGGTCGGGGCTCAAGGTTGTATATCCACAAGGTTCTCATTTGATCTACCAGCTTGTGCTTCTTTTATGGAGTTTTTGGCATTTATTCATTTTTGTTTTCATTCTTCATTCCGTAGAAGAATTTGGGCACCCTTCATGTTTATTTTATAGTATTATAGCTAACCCGCGCTATAAAAGCATCCAGTTGGCCTTGCTGATATATGTTTTGTACTCAATGTGATTGGTATGGTGCAATGCTTTATTCTCTTGTGATATTTTCAAATTCCAAGTGGTTGGGGCCTGAGCTTATGGTGGTATCATGTATTCTAATCAAATTGACATAGTAGTTTCATTGAGTTGGCTTTGTACTTGGTATTGAGCCGTAAATGAGCCTTATATGAGCCTGATACTGTGTTACTGATATTGTGTGTCTTATATGATACTGTTAGAGATATTGTATGCCTTATATGAGCCAGATATGATACTGTTAGAGATATTGTATGCCTTATATGAGCCAGATATGATATTGTGTCCCTGGAATTAAGTCTTAAATGAGCCTTATATGAGCCAGATATGTGTGCCTTGAAGTAGTCACTTGAATTAAGCCTTAAATGAGCCTGAAACTGTGTTACTGATAGTGTGTACTGATACTGTGTTACTGATACTGTGTGCCTTATATGATATTGTTACTCATATTGTGTGCCTTATATGAGCCAGATATGATATTGTGACCCTTGAATTAAGCCTTAAATGAGCCTTATATGAGTCAGATATGTGTGTCTTAAAGTAGTCACTTGAATTAAGCCTTAAATGAGCCTGATATTGTGTTACTGATACTATGTGCTGATACTGTGTTAGTGTAAGCGTTGCGATTAAATTCGGCTTTTAAATACTACGTCGAAAAGGTATCAAATGAGGTCTCAAAATGAAGAAAAAAAATGAACTTTGGTGAAACAATTTTGATGATCGGTGTTCTAAATCAAAAGTTACGGTCGTTTATAAGAAAACGATCCGGTTAATGGAAATATTTTTTCGGTTTTCAAAACTTACGTTGGAAGGGTATCGTATTTGGGCTCAAAGTAAAGAGCAAAAAAATATGAATTTTGGTGAAAAAATTTCGATGATCGGAGTTTTAAATCAAAAGTTACGGGTGTTTGGAAAAAAAAAAAAAAAAAAAACAGAAACAAAGCAGGATGAACCTGATGTACTCATGTATCATGTACCTGAGGACGCGCGGCGAGGGTCAATTTTGTCCGTGTCAAATTTTTTGTCCATTTTACAACTAAAAAAAGGAGTGTGTCCTATTTATTCATTTTGTAATTTTTTTTGTCATTTTCCCTCAATCAACCTAAAACAAACCGACAATCTTTATGCACAAATAGTATATTCACTGGCAACAAAAATATTTGTTTAATTTTTTTATAAAATTTGAGCCACTACGGTGGTTAGCTTGATTTTTTTATCATTCACCTCTATTTAGTGGGTTCCAACTCTAAATAGACTATATAATTCTAAAAGACAATTACAACTGCTCTATGTAATTTTAAGCAAAAAAAAAAAATTTTAAAAAGAAAATTAAGGTTTTCTTTCCTCCTAGTTTTTTTTCAAGGAATCAAAGAAGTTACAGTATCTAAAGACAAGCGTGTCGCGCTAGCAGATGCGCGGGTACATTGCCAATCCGGCGGACAAAGGAAAAAGAGATAGAGGTAAAACAAGGGAGTAAAGCCAAATAGTCCTGCAACAAACAACCCTGAGCCCAAATGTCTTCCACAGGATGTCGAAGTCGCTGTATACATGCCATTTTTTTATATTTTTTTTTAAAGAATGGCAGTAGTGCATAAGTATTGATCTTACTGTGCAATTCAATTTGCAGAGAACGAATCATCTTTCATCTTATGTCTTTTGGATGGACAATTGGGTTTGTAGGGTTTATAGTAACTAGTTTTTTTTATATTTTATTTTATTTTTATAATTATTTTTGGGGCAGTTTCCAGTTTAATGCAGCACAGCTATATGTTCCTTGGTGCTTCTTCAAGAAGAAGCTGCATTTAATGGTCCGGGTAGTTAAAAAACATGTTGCTATTTTCTTGAGCGAAAATTGCAAAATTGATCCCATAACTTTTGCGTGGTATCAATTTTGGTCTCATACATTTCCAAAATTCGATTTTGGTCCCGTAAATTAAATAAACAGATCAATTTTGGTCCAATACATTTTTAATTATCGATTTTGGTTCCGTAACTTAAAAAATCATATCAATTTCAGGATACCTACATTTTCCGATGAAATATCTTCGGTTTTCTTTAATATTTCGACCCAAAATTACCCGATTGTCCGATTGAATGTTGTCAACGTCATGCTCAATATTCTGTTCCAAAGCTCGACTGTTTGGATGAATTATTGTTTTGAGGATGTTCCAAAGAGATCTGCATCGTTTAAAGTACTTATTGGTCCAATGTTTGAGATCTATGGGCTTTTTTTTTTATTGTTACTCTATCCCCTGCAAACGCTCTAATGTCTATATACTTTGATTGCATCCAATTTATTGATATGCTAGCTCTTCCCCTTCCCTCAACTCGATCACACACAAGCGTAACAGATCCTGTAGTTGCCTCCAAAATTTCAAAGTGTTTGGCAACATTAGTAATATTACATCTATAGATGAAAGGTGATAATATGGAAAAGCTTTGAAGGAAGCTTTTACACGCAGCAGCCGTATTGGAGAAAAAATTGGTTAAGCTTCATGTTTTTCCATAATATTGGATCAAAATTTTAAAAAAGTAGCCGTATTGGAGAAAAAATTGGTGAAGCTTCATTGTTTTTCCATAATATTGGATCGAAATATTAAAAAAAAACCAAAGAGATTTTAGTTTCACCGCAGCAAAATGCAGGTGTCCTGAAATTGATGTGATATTTTAAGTTACGGGACCAAAATCGATAATTGAAAATGTATGGGACCAAAATTGACGTGTTTTTTTTAAGTTACGGGACCAAAATCGATAATTACAAACGTATGGGACCAAAATTAATACCACCTAAAAGTTATGGGACCAATTTTGTAATTTGCCCTTTTCTTGAGGAAGGTGAAGGTCTTAGTGTGGTTAAAACAATATATCTGTCATAGTTTTTTTTTTATCAAGCCCTTATATTGTTGTATCTACCACTACCTAGCTAATACCATCGTTCCTCGAGAAAATATACATTCAGGTCACTGTAGACACCCATATTTCAAGTCGGGCCGTTCGGCGCGACATTTTTTTTTTTTTAAGTAGCCCGTGCCTATTTCCACGGGACCGTGGAAAATTTCCACCAGATGGCGTGGAATTGGAAAGGTTCACGTGGAAATTCAAATGTTGCCAAAAGTTGTAATTCCACGTGACCTGGGGGAAATTTAATTGGACGCCACGAGGAAAGTGAAACGCAACGTGGAAAATTGACACGGTCCCGTGGAAATATTGAATCATATACAGGGTACTTTCTCTTCTTCTTCCTCACTTTTTATCTGAAAAAAATCGCCCCCACACACCAAAAAAAAAAAAAAAAAAAGCACAGCCCCACATCCCTATCCCCACATCTGTTGATTAATTTCACGTGGAAGGAATTACCTCTCACGGGCAAGAAGGTGTTTGACACGGGTTAGTTTACATTGCGTGGAATTGGAACCGGGAGTGGATTGAAGCTTCATACAACAATGGCCGTTATTAATTTAGAAGAATATCCTCTAGTAAGTTATTTACAGTTTATTAGGTTTAATTTTGATGAATTTGCCCCCAAATTTTAATGAACTGCAACTTTTTATTTCAAATTGTGATATTGTAATGTTATCGATATTGTGATATAATAATGTTATTGAAATTTTGGTTTCGAAATTGTGATATAGTATGTTTATGTATTGACCCAAAAAAAATCGAAATTGTGAGTTAATTTTATAAATTTTGTAGTAATGATATTGTAAAATTTTTGATATTGTAGAATTTTTGATATTGTAGAAATTATGATTATAAGATATTGGAAATTGTAGTAATGATATTGTACAATTTTTTATATTGTAGAAATTATGGTTATAAGATATTAGACATTTCGAATTATGTATATTGGGAAATTTGTAGAAATATTGATGTTGTAGAAATCTTGACGTTGTAGAAATTTTGATATTGTAATTATTTTGATTATTTGATTGGAAAATTTGTATTGGAAAATTTGTAGAAATGTTGATGTTGTACAAATAATGACGTTGTAGAAATTTTGATATTGTAATTATTTTGATTATATGATTGGAAAATTTGTATTGGAAAATTTGTAGAAATCTTGATGTTGTACAAATAATGACGTTGTAGAAATTTTGATATTGTATTTATGTTGATTATTTGATAATTTAGAATTTTTTTAGAATGATATGCATTAATGTAATTATAGTGACAATATTATTATTACAAACGATAATGTAGAAATGATAATGTAGAAGTTTTGATATTGTACATAATTCGATTATATGATATTGTATGTATGTTATAAGTTGTTTCGAAATTTAGTAGTATAATTTCCTTTCATGGCCTTAGTTCATTTTGAAATGTGTAGTTTGATACCACTTTAGTTTTCAAATAACACTCGAATAATTTAATTGTTACGGGCAATCACATTGAAAATGCCCTAATTTAATAAAAAAAAATTGAATTTAAAAACGAGAAACAAACGACAAATAAATGTTGTTTGAAAAATTTCCAAAACAACATAATTCTTGACCTATTCTATGGTGTTACGCCTCGACCTGATGAGGTTCTTAGAAATGCATGCATCCCTAGGGTGTTTTCGAATCCTTCTGATCCGCTGTGTCATGCCTAATCTCCAGGATTTGTATTGGGGCTCCCTGGTAGGTAGCTCGTAGAATTTTCATTAGGTCTTCTCAATAGAGCATCTTTTCCGTTCTCGCAGAACTTGGTAAAGCCTCCGCCGGAAGTGAGGCATCCGTTAGATCGAAAGTATAAGATCTGTTCTGTTGGCTCTGTCGCATCATCGATCTCCCTCGTCATCATCAAATATTCTATGACGCTGGTGAAAACAATCTTCTCTTCTATTACCTCCGTCTACTGTCACAACACAACACAACGAAACGAAAAATTTCTCTTCTAGTTTGTATATTGGTTTTTCAGTTATATACACATATATTTACATATATTTACTTGTATATAACTGAATATTGCTAGACATCAAAAAACACAACAATATTCCTAAAAATCTAACCATATATATATATATATATATATATATATATATATATATATATATATATATATATATAAAGAGACAAATGGTTAGTATTTTTGACGAATATTGATTTTTTGCGTTGCGGTGGTTAAAATAAACACACCAGGAAAAATGATTGTTTAACCGATAACAACACGGGTGCCCGTTACAAATATAAATATACTCTTAATACATACATACATATATATATATATATATATATATATATATATATATATATATATATATATATATATATATATATATATATATATATGTATTAAGAGTGTATTTTCTCGTTTGTGTGTGTGTGTATATATTCCAAGTACATTTATGTATAAAGTTATATATACACTTATTTTATCACATATTCATGCCATCGCATATATATTTATTATCAAGTGAAAGAAATTATACACATAGTTTAAGCACACACACAGACATATACACATACACTAGGAGAAATTATACACGGTACATATATATATATATATATATATATATATATATATATATATATATATATATATATATATATATATATACATACATTGTGATTATATATAAAGATATGTATACACTTATTTTCTTAAGTTTATATATATATATATATATATATATATATATATATATATATATATATATATATATATATATATGTTTGGGTTCCCCTACATACCATACTATCCATGCTTACCGTACATACTACTAAAATAGTGCATCGATCACTATTTTAGTGCACCCGGTTATTGTTTCGGTGCAACTACAAATTGAGGAGCGAGGTTTCTAGTTAGGTTTCTAGTATTACCTAATAGCGATTTCCCCCGCTTCATTAACTAGGTGCACTCAAACAATAACCAGTGTACTAAAATAGTGATCGGATGCACTATTTTAGTAGTATGTACGGTAAGCATGGATCAATAGGTATGTATATGAACTCATTCTCTCTCTCTCTCTCTCTCTATATATATATATATATATATATATATATATATATATATATATATATATATATATATATATATATATATATATATATATATACATATAGTCTTCTTAACACATTTTTAATCACTCGCAGCCTTACTAGTTATCCAATACCACGTGGGACATTGATTCATCCGCCTGAAATTTTTTTTAATGCCGAATTGCGGATCCATGCGGAAAGTGCTACTCTTACAAGACTACAAGAGTTATTGCACAATGCTACACCAAACAGAGCGTTGTGGAATAGATTGGAGGGATCAGTGTTTGGTCCGTTTCTTCGTTTTATAAGTAACAATTGGGAATTCAAGGGGCGGCTAATAGCATACCTGTATTTCAATATGGTTTATCCAGACCGAGACGACGAGCTTCATTTTAAGATTGGCGAAAATAGAGTGAAGTTCGGAAGACGAGAGTTTGCATTCATCATGGGGTACAGATTTGGAGATTTGGATGTTGAATTGCCTGATCAGTCAAGGTGTTTCGATGTTAGTTGTACTCTCCATAAGTACATCAAGAATGTGACGTTGCAAAAAATCGAATCAGCGATTATGGCATTGAATGACGTTGAAACTATATACTGGATGGCTTTAGTGTACGTTATTTATGGGTTAATAATCGGAAATGACCCTGGAGTGGTAATACCGGCCCAGATTTTTTATATTGTCGAGAACGTACAACTGGTCGAGACATTTCCATGGGAGCAGTATTTTTTTAACAATTTAATGTTGAATTGGCGTAAGATAGTATTTGAGTGTAAGGATCTTGTACCTAAAAGAAATGGGAAACCGTATAAGCCACAATTCTCCGGTTGTTTATACGCGTTACAGTTGCGGTGTTTCCATGCAATGCCTAGACTTATACAGTACGGGGGATTTGCAACAGTGGTAGAAGGTCAAGCTAATGCTCGTCCAAGTTTGTTGAGATGGAAATGCACTGCCGGCGGGGTCTATTACAAATCCTTGGTCAATCCTACATCCGGTGTTACTCCATGGGTATGTATTATATTATCATTGTTATCAATCTACATTGTTAGGAATATTTTTAAACATTGTATTTAAAATCGGTTGCCTTTTTTTTTTCCTTTCCTTTTTGCAGGTTGAGATGGTCGCTGATATTTTGACAACCGCCGAAGATAGGCAGTTCGTAATTGGTATGGGGTTGCCGAAGGCGGAGGTTACATCTCCACCTCATGAATTACCTGTTCCCCCCGTGGTTGTCCCGGATCCTGTCCCTGGTCAAAGACGTGTTCCCCCAAGGTCTAATTTGGATGACATAGTCTGTGAGCGTCCAGGAGTTGATGCTCAGGACGAGCGACCATCTCGCCAAGCCCGTCATGACGAACAGACGAGTGCCCCGTCTACATCCGCAAACCCTCCGGGTACAAGATCGTTTTCTCAACAATTCGATATAGGCGGTGGTAGTATACCTATTGTGGGGGGTGTTGTGCCTTAGAATCACTGGTGCCTGAAATCACGCGTATAGTTGACAATGTGTTAAGAGAAGTCAGGACTGAGTTGATTGAAACAAAGGCCGAGTTGATTGAAACGAAGGCTAAGTATGCTGAAATGACTGCTAAGTTGAGTGAAATGCAGGCTGAAATGGCACGTCTGAGAGAGGCCCAGGAAACAACTACCAGAGTAGTTGAAGAACGACATACGCGTTACCTCGAGTCGTTAAAAAGGGCGGCGGTGCAACAGGTTCGAATTAACTCCTAAATACAAATATAATTGCATTTATCTTGTTAACACAAATTTAAATTCACACCATTTCCTTTATTGTACAGGGTACACTTAGGCCCCAAAGAGGGACATCTATATCACAAGGCTCCCAGGACGGTGACTCACCTCCACATCTCGACAGGACCCAAAGCACACCAACCACCAAAGTTGGGCCGTCTTTAACTACTCAAGGCAGCCATCAGCCTGAGACTGAGACACCTTAAGGTTTTGATACAAACACGGACCAGACACCTCGAGGTTGTGATACAAACACGGAGAAGACACCTCTTAGGAATGTTCATCTGGCGTCACCGTCCCAAGTTACTCCTTCCGGGCTTCAGGTATCAGGGTCCCAAGCTGGGCCGTCTTCAGGTCCACAAGGCACACCATCCGTTCAGGGTCAACACCCTAAAATAGAGCAAAGCACCCATCTCGACCCATTGAATGATTTTTCATTTGAGTGTGCTGGTCTAGGTTCAGAATTCGATATTGATGATGTGCATGCGGAGATGAGTTCGACAGACACTGGCACTCTTCTAGGGCCCCAAGCGATCCCAGGTTTGAATACAACGAGGGGGAGGGGGAGGGGGAGGGGGAGGGGGAGGGGGAGCTACAAAGAGCCTGCACTTCAAAAAAAATGGGCCTTCAATCGACCCTTAAGCCGACTGAGTACTTTAGGAAGGATAATACCCAGTGGATTCAGCCTAAAAAATGGCCTGAGGATGATAGGCACACACCCGCTCGGAGGAATATCAAGCAGGAGTACAACGAACTGAAAAAATGGATAGGATCAAGTGAAGGTGATACGACCAAGTTATTAGTCGGGGGGCTGAAAAGCGACGAGGAAATATTACCTTTCCCTGCGGATCGAGATTTTTTCAGCTGTATTTTGTTTCAAGGTCATCAGATAAATGCGCAGGTAAACTCATTTAAACTTGTATTCGAATTTTTTTTAACATGTATTACTTTTTTTTATCATAATATTATGACTGAGTAATAAATCCCATTTGCAGCACATTGACTCGTATGTGGGACTGTTGTCTGCTCGTATGGCGCTTACCCCGATCGGTATGAAAAATATGCGAGTTTGTGTTATGCCTCATTCGCAAGTACTCTTGTGGCTGAATTAGAGAAATGGGAGGGCGACATGGATGCGGTGGTTCCATTTGTTTTGACATTGGAAACTTCTAAATGGACCAAGAAAACGATCGCCTATGCTATCCGGATGATTAACACGGAGCATTGGGTGCTTGTGCGCATATCGATCGTGAATGGACCATAACGGTGTACGACAAACCGATACGAAGCGGTGACTCGACCCACATTGACCGGATCATACGGAAATGGGCTCTACACATGAGGTTAATATTATCGGCATCACAAGATTGCAGGACAATCCAATGGATGATCGATCCATCTCAAACACAATTCTATACAATCCTGCACGACCAGACTGGATGTCCACAGACGGAGTACCGGTACGTATCAAACCTTATACCTTATTCAGATTTTTTAATTTCAAACATTCAGTTCTAATATTATGGCTTTAATATGTAGGGAACGCTGTCCGGTTTTCAGTCTGAAGATTATGGAGCTTACAATCATCACCGACGCACACATATTTGAGATGAGTGATGAAAGTTTTCACAGGCTCAGGATCAAAATGGTCGTAGATTTATTTTGTCAACGTATAGCGGTGTAATTTTTATATTTGTTGTTCGGGAGTCGTGTACGTCCAACATTTGACATTTATTTTGGTTTTATCTCAACTTTTGGCGTTGTAATATTTATCTTCTAAATTCTGTTAGGTTTTTTTATTGTAAATTTATAATATTTATATAAGAAAATTGAATGCGAGTCCACGGGTTTTTGGGCACCAACAAGAACACATAACACCTAAAAAAACTTATATAGTCGAGAGGACATAAAAATAACATCTATAGTAGATGAACATAAAAATAACAAAACAAAAATAAACCGAAATGAAAGTTGATCTATCTAAAAAATAAATACTTAAATAACATGAATACAAGATGAACACTTTCATCATATTTAAGTTTCGTATGTGATAACGTCATCATGACCGTATGTCACATCATCTTCAACATATTCCGGCACCCCGGCAGACCTGACGCATAGACCTGTGATCAGATAGGGGAAAAATATATATCCATCTCCTGCATTGCCCTTTGCTATCTGTCGAATCCTAGACATAATATACTCTCCAACGTCGAAATAGGAAGTAATAGATGCGTAAGCAAGGGCGTACAAATCAAATGCCGGTGCGGTGTAATTCACCGTACCATACATATTAGTGGCAAGAAACATAAAAAGGAAAGGAAGGAATGGACCGTACCAGGACCAGGGTGAAGGGTGGGTAGGCCGATGAGGCCTCACACGTTCCCACAGATGCGTCTCCCCAAATAAAACAGCCATGTCACGCTGTAGTAGTTCAGGGACATCCGGAAAAAGAAAGAAATCCAAACCCTGAGGATATTCTGGAATGGCATACTCGTCGTTGATCCATGTATTATTCAAACGGACGGGAACGCCTCGCACTAGTACGCACATTTCATTGAGCTCGCCGTTGCTAGACAAGCGTAAAATTCACGCACAATAGACCGATTCACGTGATGAAAGCTTAATGCGCTTTGAGGGACACCAAGCCACCCGGTATCTCGAACAAGTTTCGATCAAAGTAGGTAGACTTTCCATATTCAATCGTCTCTCTGCAACAACAGCTCTTGCCATCCAGTTAGTCACGTACTCACGCCTCTCCTCTTCTGTTGTGAAACGGATTATGAGAGACTGCTCGTCCAACGACAAATCAACTTCGTCATTGGGAATTAAGACATGAGCATGGGGGTTAGCCATTGAAAGGTATACTAAAAAGAGATTATTCGATAAAAATAAACGAGAAATGAGAGGGATGAATGCTTTGGTAAAGGATTGGTTAATATATAGATTTTTTTTTTCAAAACAAGCATTGATTGAGAGGGTCGGTGTGAATTAAGACTCGTGTGAATTCCAACGATCCCGAGTGAATTTTGAACGATGCCGTGTGAATTTAGCATGAACTAACCATTGATGACCCACGTGAAAAGACACATCACTGTATCAATGACAATAGTGACTCTGCACCCTAATGACACCTATGACGTACGACATCGATATGCCATCACTGACAAGTCAAAACTAGCATTGATTGAGAAGGTAAGTGTGAATTAAGACTCGTGTGAATTCCAACGATCCCGTGTGAATTTTGAACGATCCCGTGTGAATTTAGCACGAACTAACAATTGATGACTCACGTGAAAAGACGTGTCACTGTATCAATGACAATACTACCTCTGTCACCCTAATGACCCATACGAACGCTTCCGGTTTTCAGTATGAAGACTATGGAGCTAATAATCATCAATGACGCACGCGTATTTGAATGAGTCCACGACATTTATCTTCATCTTTCGCTTTTATTAAATCGTCGTCGAACACTTTTATAGAAACAACATGATAGTCCCCTCATGTGATCGTCGAAGATCATCCATTACAATTGCGAGTAGATAAAACAAGAAATAATAGAACATAACTCGATGGCCTAAGAAAGAAAAAACAATACATAATGGAACATAACTCCGTTTCAGTCTGAAGACTATGGAGCTTACAATACTACCTATGCACCCTAATTACCCCTACGACGTACGACATTGATGACGGTTAAAATATACCTATTTGTGTCATCAATTCTAACCTTAAATCGGAGTTAATTATATATATTTCATATTAAATCACTTGTTTATATTTATTATTTAATGTTAAGTGATTATTAATATGATTTTTTGGTATTTATTTCGTTTTTATTATTAAAGACCAATTTATTGTGCGATAAATGCGATTTTGTAGATCGTGATAAATCGGGAGGATAAATGTCATTCAATCAGTGAATCTCAAGATAATAAGGAAGAAAATCGGAGCATTAATCAAGGGCTAAGTCAGAGAAATCAGATCAGCACGAAAGAATGCAGTGGGGAACAAGTTAGACAAGAAACGCATTTAACATGTGCAGAAAAGAGGCTCGGTCGACCGAGCCACTTCCTTCGGTCGACCGAGGGTGGATATTCGGTCACCCGAAGCTTATCCAGAAGAAAACGCGTGTATATCTTCTAGATCCTTCCTAGGTCGGCTATAGCCTCTATATAAGCAGCAGCTACGAAATTGAAACAATGAACAATCTACAAGATACAATATATACAATACCTTGAGTTTATTAAGTTTTAGTTTCTTTATGTTCGTTCATTGTGGAGTCGTCGGATTCTCCGGTTAGGGAGCGCATTAAAGATTGGGAGTCATTCTCGTCTTCGAGGGTATGACTTTTCAATTATGCAATCTTTATTCGTAGATCTGATTTATTTTATTATGGAGTAGTTTTCTTGTATTGATTTCGCGATGTAGACTATTTACGAACCCATGTGTTTAGATTAGAAACGTTAAGAAGTAATCAAAATTTGTACCTACGCAGACCTTCACTCGGTCAGCCGAGACATGTCACTCGGTCAACCGAGTCATGTCATTCGGTCGACCGAGTGTGGTGAAGTTTAGGGCGTAATTATGACCGGCTTCGACTACGTCGATTCTCCGATTTGGAATTAAAACGAGTAATTAAACCCGATCAACTTAATTATTTGTCATCATAATTTAACAAGAAACCTAAAAAGTGATTGTTACTTAGGATCTAGATTGAATCGGCATCTAAGAACGCCTTACCCTAGGAATGTTGCTTAGATGAGGTTACGGTTTACACCGGCATCCCTAGTTTCGTAATTGTGTCAGAAGTTATATGAGATGGAGGCACTAAAAGGCGAAGTCACGTAATGGAGGCACAATGATTTAGATGGCCTCATCGGAGCTAAATCTACCTTAGGGGATGACTCCCGTAGTCATAATAATTAATCTTTAGCGTTTGTTTTGTCTCGTTGTCAATCTAGTTCACATAGGGGAGTCATTAGCTACCAGCGTAATCAATATTCTTAATATTATTTGTTTAGATAATATCAACAGTATTGTCCTTGTTTTAGTAGTTTTTAGTTTGTCTTTGTGGTATTTTGTGTCTTGTGGTTGTCACTATCTTATTTACTGCGTTTAGTTGGTCGTAGACCGCCCTTTCAATTTAGTTCTAGTAGAACAAAGTTGTGTTTTGTTTGTGCCGAGTCTCTGTGGGATCGACCTCGACTCTATCTAGCTATACTACGATTGAACCTAGTTCTCTTGCTAGTGTGTTAGTTAGGTATCGATTTATTTTTATAACTTGACCCGCAATCAAGTTTTTGGCTCCGTTGTCGGGGACTCGAGTCATTAAATTAAAAATATAGCTTATTTTGTTAGAACTGGAGTCGTGGACATTCTGTGAATAAGAGTCTGTATATTAAACAGTGTTGTTATAAAAAATTAATAATAATAATAATAAAAAAAAAGAGTTCGGTCGACCGAACCACAGTTCTCGGTCGACCGAGAATTTATTTTTTTCTGTTTTTGTTTCTGTATTAGTTTTACAGTATTCTGCTTCTGTTTTATTTACGTTTTTTTTTCTTCTCAAACTTGTTTCGAGTCTGTTTTAGTTTCGTTTTTATTATTTAGTCTAGCTAAAGGCCTAGCCTTTAAGTTTTTATTGTTTTATTGTTTTTGTTATTTTATAGTACGCTACTCGGAAATCGAAGGAACCGCTTGAGCCATATAATCCTGAAATAGAGAAATTTGCGAGGCGAAATAGAAAGTTAGGTAAAGAACTGGCTAAGCAAGGAGAAGAGGATCCAGATCTTGAGGAAAGCGAGCACGAATCAGAAAAAGGACATACAACCGATCATTCTGAACTTTCTGAATCTGTAACAGAAATGGAAGGCATTCCGGTCAATCCGAACAGGTACTTAATCCCGAAGTTGTTAATAATGCCAATAATGTTAATAATGCGAACAATCTTAATGCTAATAATGGAAACCAAGCCGCGAGGCGCACTTTGCAAAGTTATGCAACGCCCACTCGTTGAGCAATTCATTCCCGCTATCGTAGCACCGCAAGATGCTGCGGAAGTCTATCACCCTAGGCCTAATGTAATTCAAATGGTGACCAACTATTCCACCTTTCATGGAGTCCAGAACGAGGATCCTGGTGTTCATGTGACAAATTTCTTGGAAATCGTTAGCACTGTGAAACCAAAATTAATTCCGGAGGGGAACATTCGTCTTAAGCTTTTCCCTTTCACTTTGAAAGATAAAGCTAAGCAATGGCTTCTCTCTTTAGAGGCTGGATCTATCACTACTTGGGAACAATTGTTGCAAAAATTCATGAATAAGTATTTTCCCTTGGGAAAAACCTTTAAGTTACGCCAAGACATCTTAGGATTTAAGCAACAACCTGGGGAGAGTTTTGATAAAGCTTGGGAGCGTTTTAAGGAAGCTATGAGGAAGTGTCCTCATCATGATATCTCTCTTTGGCTTTTAATGCAAACTTTTTACCATGGATTGAGAGAGACTGAGAAAATTAGAGTAGACGCCTCTTGAAATGGAGCGTTTGTTCTTTTATCTCATGAGGAGGCACAAGGAAAGATGGAGCAAATAGCGATGAATAGTCAATGGGGAGGCAAAGACATAGCTACTGTGAAGATGGCTGCTGACATATTTGAGGATAGTGCATCTACCAAAATCTTAGAACAACTGTCTGTTATCAACAATAAGGTAGATGGAATGCAAGAGAGGATGGCAATAGTGGAGAAAGGGGCTGGAATCGAGGTAACACCTCAAAGTGAGAATGCTGGTACTGAAGAAGCCAATTATATTGGGGGAGGATATAAGCCTAATCATAACCATCCTGGATTCCGATATAGTGACCCTAATGCAGGAGAAAGGCCTAAACCGCCTACCACTTATGTACCACAGCAAACTAAAACTTTTGGTTGGGAAGCTGCGATAGAAAAACTGAGTAATGTCGTTACTGACAATATGGGACAACTTTCAAAATCTATGGCTGATTTAGCCACTAACTTTAGCCAATATTGCCAGAAGACCGATGCTAAGGTGAACAACCAAGAAACTCTAGTCCAAAATCTCACTCACCAAATAGGACAACTAGCTGAGCAAGTCTCAACTAGACCTCCTGGAGGGTTGCCAAGCAACACTGAGAAGAACCCTAAGGATTTGAATGCGATCATGAAAAGAAGTAACTCCACCATCCCTGCAAGAGAAAAGAGAAAGTCACAAAGAATAAGGATGGTGAGCCAAGTAATGAGACTAATACTTCCGAGACTTTGCCTGAGCAAAGAAATTATAAAGAACCTGCTGGCCCTAGAGTTGAACTTTACAATAACAAGTATCCAATTTTCACTGATGTCTATCCTTCAACTCTACCTTATCCTCCACCAAAACCGAAGCCTAAGTTTGATAATAAGAGGTATAAGAAGTTCGTGGATATATTCAGTAAGTTACAATCAATATACCCCTAGTTGAAGCACTAGCTGAAATGCCTGAGTACACTAAGTTTTTAAAAGACGCCGTCTCAACTAAAAGGAAACTTCTAGATTTAGAGACCATATGCCTTAATGAGGAGTGCTCAGCCATTCTTCAACATAAGTTACCCCCAAAATGCAAAGATCCGGGAAGCTTTCTCATTCCCTGCACCATAGGTAACGTATGTCTAAACAAAGCTTTGTGTGATCTAGGAGCAAGCGTGAATCTGATGCCACTATCTATTTTTCGGAAACTAGGCATGAAAGATCTTAAGAAGACCTCAATCACACTACATTTAGCTGACCGTTCTGTCAAAGAACCTTGTGGAGTGGTTGAGGATGTGCTAGTAAAAGTTGAAAAGTTTGTATTCCCTGTCGACTTTGTGGTATTATATATGGAAGCTAACTACGAAGTGCCCTTGATATTAGGGAGACCTTTCATGGCCACTAGTAGAACGCTAATTGATGTTTACAAAGGCGAGTTAGTATTAAGAGTGAACGAAGAGAGAGTTGCATTCAATGTCTTCGACACTATGAAGCAACCTGATGATGGAGAGGATGCATGTTTCATGTTGGATTCCATTAATAGGATCGTTCAAGAATTTCAACAACACGAAAGTATCAAGGATTTCTTGGATGCTGTCTTCGAAGAAGAAGATGAAGTCAAGTATGTGAGTAGTGAGGAGGAGAAGATGATATGGCCGGGATGTAGTAGAGGAACCCCTAGGCCTGTAGAGGAAGTTAGTGCTGTGGAGATTGAAAGATTCTATCATAGACCAACGTGGCATAAGTACTTCGAACTTAAACTCACTGGTCAAAAGTTGAAGACCTCTTTGGAAGAACCTCCCACTAATTTGACTTTAAAACCTCTTCCTGCAAATTTGAAGTATGTATTTCTTCAAGATGAGACTTTGCCACTAATTATATCTTCTTCCTTGACGGATCTACAAGAGGAGAAACTAATGAGAGTTTTAAGAGAGTACCGCGGAGCATTTGGATGGACCATAGCTGACGTTAAGGGCATTAGTCCTAGCATATGTATGCACAAAATCTCCGTGGACCCTGAAAAGAAAGCGGTTGCACAACCTCAGAGGCGTCTAACCCCACAATTAAAGGACGTGGTTAGGGATGAGGTTATAAAAATGCTTGAAATGGGAATTATATTTCCAATTGCTGATAGCGAATGGGTAAGCCCTATCCACGTAGTTCCCAAGAAGGGAGGATTGACGGTGCAAGCCAATGAGTTGAATGAGTTAATTCCTGTGAGGCTCATCACCGGTCATTGAGTATGCATAGACTTTAGGAAACTAAATGATGCGACTCGTAAGGACCACTTTCCTCTTCCCTTCATTTGATCAAATGCTCGAGAGACTGAGCGGGCATGCTTTCTATTGTTTTCTTGATGGGTATTCGGGATACTATCAAATCCACATCTCGCCCGAAGATCGTGAGAAAACAACATTTACATGCCCATATGGGACATTTGCATATAATCGAATGCCATTTGGATTGTGTAACGCTCCCGTGACATTTCAACGATGTATGATGTCATTATTTGCGGATATGGTGGAAGATTTCTTGGAAATCTTTATGGATGATTTCTCCGTATTTGGAGACGATTTCGATTCTTGTCTCACACATCTAGCACGAGTGTTGAAGAGATGTGAGGAGACGAATCTTGTGCTTAACTGGGAGAAGTGTCATTTGATGGTTACGGAAGGTATAGTACTAGGCCACCGCATATCAAAGAACGGAATAGAGGTGGATAGAGCCAAAATTGAGGTGATCGAGAAATTACCTCCACCTACCAATCTTAAAACTTTGCGAGGTTTTTTAGGCCACGCCAGATTTTATCGTAGGTTTATTAAGGACTTCTCCCTAATCTCTAGACCTCTTACCGAATTATTGGCCAAGGATGTGCCATTTGTATTTTCTAATGAGTGCATAAAAGCTTTCAACGAAATAAAAAGTAGGTCGATTATCGCACCCGTTCGGTCGCACCCGATTGGGATCTTCCGTTTGAACCGATGTGTGATGCAAGTGATACCGCAGGTTGGCGCCGCTTTGGGTCAAAGAAAAGATAAGATCTTTAGGCCTATTTATTATGCAAGTCGGACTTTGAATGCCGCCCAAAGAAATTACGCCACAACGGAGAAGGAGCTTTTGGCCGTTATCTTTGCTTTTGACAAGTTTAGATCTTACTTAGTGGGATCTAAAGTCACCGTGTGGATCGACCATGCGGCTCTTAAGTATCTCCTAGCAAAACAAGATTCAAAGCCTAGATTGTTGAGATGGATTCTACTGCTGCAAGAATTTGACGTAGAAATCCGAGATAAGAAAGGAAGTGAGAATATGGTGGCCGATCATTTGTCGCGCTTACAATTAGAGGATGGTGAGGAATTACCTGAGATAGGAGAATCTTTTCCTGATGAACAAATTTTCTCTATCACCACCATCGGGGGACATGATGATTGTGTTGCAGTTTCTTTGCGAAGAGAGGTTGTGAAGGAGAAGAAACAACCATGGTTTAGTTTGTTTGTTAATTATCTATCCGCAAAGTACCTACCACCAAATCTCACTGTCCAAGAAAGGAAAAAATTCTTTAAAGATCTTAGACACTATTATTGGGATGAGCCTTATCTGTTTAAGCTAGGATCTGATAATGTTTTTCGAAGGTGTGTGCCCGAGGAAGAGTATAATGATATCCTGAAGCATTGTCATTCTTATGAAGTTGGAGGGCACTACAGGGGAGATAAAACTGCGGCCAAGGTCCTCCAATGCGGTTTTTATTGGCCGACATTGTTCAAGGATGCACACCAATATGCACGAGCATGTCATGCTTGTCAAATGACAAGAAATATTTCACGGAGGAATGAGATGCCACTTAAGAGCATCTTAGAAGTAGAACTCTTTGAAGTTTGGGGAATAGATTTCGTTGGACCCTTCACTTCATCACTATCTAACCGATACATCTTAGTTGCTGTTGATTATGTATCCAAATGGGTTGTGGTCATTGCTTCCCCTACTAACGATGCTAAGGTTGTAGTTAGATTCTTGAAAAAGAATATTTTTACAAGGTTTGGGACGCCTAGGGCGATTATAAGCGACAATGGTAGTCATTTTTGCAATAAACCTTTTGAAAGGCTGATGATTAAATATGGGGTTCGACATAAGCTAGCAACCGCATATCACCCCCAGACTAGTGGGCAAGTAGAAGTCACCAATCGAGAGATAAAGCGTATCTTGGAGAAAGCGTCAATACGACTAGGAAAGATTGGTCGTTACGTTTAGACGACGCTTTATGGGCTTATAGGACTGCATATAAAACCTCGATTGGAATGTCCCCGTATAGGATTGTTTTTGGAAAGGCATGTCATCTTCCTGTGGAACTTGAGCACCGGGCCATGTGGGCAAAAAGGATGCTAAATTTTGATGAGACGTTGGCCGGTGAGAAGAGGATGTTAGAATTAACTCGCCTGGAGGAGTTTCGTTAGAGGCATACGAGAATGCCAAGATTTTCAAGGAGCACACGAAGAAGTTCCATGACAAAAAGATCCTGGAGAGGACTTTTCAAAAGGGTGATCTGGTTCTCTTGTACAACTCACGCTTAAGACTCTTCCCGGGCAAGTTAAAATCAAGATGGTATGGCCCATTTCGAGTACAACAAGTCTTTCCTTCTGGAGCGGTGGAGCTATTCAATTTCAAAGACGAGTCCAGGTTTGTGGTCAATGGACATCGTGTGAAGCATTATCAAGGGCTTCCGCCTGGTGCTGAGGAGGAGGTTTTGTATCTCGAAGACCCTATCTATGAATAAACCATCTTGAACTGATTCGAGCTAGCGACTATAAATTTAGAACTATTTCCTTATAACTATATTTTTCGTTTTTATTTTTTTTAATAATAAAGTAGCATGCGCCTATCACGGTTTTTTTCATCTCGCCATGTTCCCAGTCTAAGTTCGGAATAAACGAGGTTTTTTCCTTGATAGCCGTCATGTGAGTTTTCATTTAGGTTTAAATCCCTTTTGGTATTGTCAATGGCAGTATAAAGTAAAGTGGCTTAAACTATTTTTAGATATTTATATCTAATTACTGCCACATTATTTTATAACTTCCATAGACATGGTATTTGACGATTTCGTGGAGCTTGTTTGCTTATACATGATGTGTCTGTCTCTCCACGACGTGCTGATGTTTACTCCAATATTGTTCCTTTACTTGGGAGCCGTTTCCAGAGCTAATTTCTCTTCTTAAACTCTCATTTATTTTTGTCATTGAGGACAATGCCATGTTTAAGTGGGGGGCAAGGGACTTAGCTATATGTTGAAAAAGTAAAGAGGAACGGAATATTGAGGCAATATTGAGCCAAATTTAAAATTTTCATGGATAAATGCCAAGTTGTTGAACTCGTACCCTTAAACTTGTGAAGTCCTTATACTTAGAATTGATAGGAAAGGAACCAACTTGCGTGAGTACGTGGTCATATTATACTTTTGCGATAAATTGTTAGTAAACTTAAGGATATTCATGCCAACAATTGCAAGTAGTTAGGTATTGTTCAACTACTCAACATGTGAATCGTTTAGTACCACATGAATTATGATAATTGAAAGAGGTATGTGTACATTGCATAGATGATTGGTTATGCTTACCTAGTGTCGTTATTTATCGACTGATGTATTCTGATCTTCTAGCCATCAAAGCGGAATAATAAGCTTGAGACTTACATATGTTTTGATAATGCGTTAAAACACTGGGCTTGTAGTAACATTACCAAAGTAGCCCCGCGCTTGTGGTAATATTCGATACTATGCATGATCTAAGATAAGGGGGATACTGATGACGGTCAAATTATACCCGTAAAAGTCATCAACGTTGACCTTAAATCGAGATTAATAATATATATTTCATATTAAATCACTCGTTTATATTTATTATTTAATGTTAAGTGATTATTAATATGATATTTGGTATTTAGCTGTTTTTATTATTAAAAGGCCGATTTATTGTGCTATAAATGTTTATTTTATAGATCACGACAAATCGAGAGGATTAATGTCATTCAATCAGTAAATCTCAAGATAATAAGGAAGAAAATCGGAGCATTAATCAAGAGATAAATGAAAGATTAATCAGATCAACACGAAAGCGTGCAAATGGGGAACAAGATAGACGAAAAGCGCGTTTAACACGAGCGAGAGGGAGGCTCGGTCGACCGAGCCTATCCATTCGGTCGACCGAGTATGTCGGCTCGGTCACTTTTCGGATTTTTTCGTATTTACCTTCTAGATCCTTCATAAGTCGGCAGAAACCCCTATATAAGCATCAGCTACGAGAAATTGTAAATCATACCTGGAATCCATTCATTCTTTCTTCAATCTTACAATTCATAATATAACTTTGATACAATGTAGAATAATTTGAGGGTTTCCAGCAATTTAAGGGCTGCAATATGTAAGCCTATATTTTCTGTCTTCTTATTTCAAGTAATTAATCCCTCCCAATTATGCTTTATCGTTTGAATTAGTTAATCATAGCTAGATGATGTAGATCTAGGCTATGACGTTAGGGATGTGGCGACTCCTTGTCTATGGGGATCCCATAACCTACGTCATACACTTAGTATTTATTCATGAATCTACTTGATTTAATTAATGCGTATCTATGTTAGTTTATATGAATGCTTTACGAATTACTGTTTAATCCGTTGTGTATGATGAAACGCTGAGAGATACGTTCGGGGATGTAATCTGGGGACGAAATTGATTCGGGTGACCGAATGAGTTCACTCGGTCGACCGAGCCCACCTATTCGGTCGACCGAGCCCCGTTTTATCCGTTAAATAGCCATGTCTTTATGGTTAGGTTAACTTAATAGAATTTATTATCTCAGTAGGTATGGCTATGGCTACGTTACTCGCTTAGTTTAATTAAAATGTGTAAAAAGGAAATACCAATATAAAACTTTTAGGTAGGCTTATGAATTGATCTTCGGACGTTCAGCGTTATCTAGTAGGTTTATATTTGGGGATTGCTAGCACCTGATTATACATACGTCGTAGATTAGCATGAGACTATAACTTGGTAATTGCTAGTTGGATGAGAGCTTGAGTAATCGTTTAGGAAGTACGCCTAACCATAGGAATGTTGCCTCGGACGAGGTGTACGGTTAATATCGGCATCCTTAGAGTCGTAAGCGTGTGAGTTATATGAGATGGAGGCACCAAAAGGTGAAGTCACGTAACAATATCACAGTGATCTAGTGACCTACCGGTGCTAAGTCAAGTTAAAGAGGATAACTCCCGTAGCCAATCTAAGATAGATACAAACGGATTGACGAGTTAATAAGTTCGGTTTATTATATAAATTATCTAGGTCCAAACGATAAAGACTATAATTGGGGAGGTTAATTACGTTGTGTCGAGTCGTGTCTTTACCTTTCGTCTTATGTTGGTCGTAGACCGCCTCTATGTCCTTGACATGTTTAATTAATTGTTTGTATATAAGATGATCCACAATTGGTTCCCGTGGGATCGACCTTGATTCACTATAGCTATACTACGATGGGCCTAGTCCTCTTGCTAGTATTGGTTTATGGTGGTCAAGTATATTATAACCCGATTGACCCCGATCAAGTTTTTGGCGCCGTTGCCGGGGAACCAACGGTCAATTTTATATATAAATAATGTTTTATTCATGTCGAGTTTTCTGTTTTAGAGTCTGTTTTTACGTTTTGAGTCCCTCTGGTTGTCTGCTCTGTCTGAAAATTCCAGATTTAAAAAAAATAAAAATAATAATAATAATAATATTTATTCGGTCGACCGAGAGACCTCATTCGGTCGACCGAGAATTTATAATTTTTTTTGTGTGTGTTTTGTTTTGTTCTTGTTCTGTTCTGTTTACACGGTTTCTGATTTGTGTTTTTCGAGTCTGGAATTTCGCGTGTCTGTTTATCCCCGTATGTTTAAACCGTAGGTCTGATAGCAGCATGGGAAACCATGTTAAAATCAGTCTACGGTCTGTTTTGTTTTTCTTCTCTTTGCAGAAACCAGGGAAGCAATAATCTGAGTCAGTAATTTTTCAAGGGCGCTAAGGAAATAACCCAACAACATGTGGAGCTACGAATCTGCGATGGGAAAAGCGATGGAAGCAATACCTTTAAAGCACAAAGATGGCTCCGAAATTTATTTTAAAGGCTTAAATTCTTCGTGGTACAATGTTGAAGGCAAGGTACTACCTTTTTTTGCTTATGTTTTACTACCTTTTGGTTTTTTTGAGCATAAGTTAGCCTATACATGAACCTTAGTATGAATCTTGGCCCGGAGTGGTTTGTAAGATTATTTTTATTAGTGTGGAAGGTTCTGCCCCAAATCTGTCTCATCTAGAGGGTGTAGGGAAACATGTAGTCATTGAAAGGAAGCAGTGAATAAAGAATTCCTCATAGTTCTGTTAAAATCTCATTGTCCTATGCATGAGATTGCTTCTACTGGCCAGGGGAGCAACAAATTGTGTAGTTTAAGCATTCACAATCTAAAGAAGACGTTGAGTTTTGAGAGAACACCATCTTCTGCTTTCGTTGAGTTTTATGGTGATGGCTTCTCGGTGAACCCACCTTAAACAGATACGAGATTACGCTTTGGGTGACAATTTAGAAATCGGAGACTCTTAGTACATTGGTTCGGAAATGGTCTAACCATGGCTGGGCTAGTTCAACCGAGCTTCGGCTCAATCGACTCCCCTCCACGTGTGATGTACGTTATAGCAGTTCAACAAGACTTAGCATAGCCGATAAGCCTTCAGGCTAAACGGGGCTTAATCTTGTCGGATTGGCCTGAACTGTCACATATGTTCCAACGAATAAGACGGCGTAGGCTTGCCTACATAACCGACCTTATTCGGAGTACTTAGATTCATTGTTTCTTAGAATTCACTAATTCCTAAAACGAGAGCCGAGGTAAGAGCTTTGGATAAATGGTATGGATAAATGTTGTTTCCTAGGTCTCACAACCAAGGGAAGGGTATTAATCCGCAAAAGCAACAAGCCCACCTCTTATAGTGCGCAAAGGGTCAAAGTCTGGCGATCCAAGAATGATAACTGACAAGGATAATCTTTGGAAAGTCGAGCTGAGGACTTAAAACTCAGAACTACTTCTTTAAAACCCTTAGGATTTCTTTTTAGGATTTTAGGTTTTGTTTTCTTTGAGTCAAATAAAAGTAACGTGACATATGTTGAGGTTTTTTATTTTGCCGTGTTCCGATGGCCATTGGGCTAAGGATGTGCAAAACTTTTTTACTCAATATAGGCCACGTGAAATAGAGTTCCGTAGGAGAGTCGAAAAAAGTGCTAAAGAAAAGGAAATTTAGCAATCAATCTTAAGATGGAAGCATTAAGAGAGCTTGAGAATTATGAAAAGGTAACAGAGAATGATTGGTGTGAACAAGAACAATCCTGGTCAAATTCTAAAACCTTTTAGAAGGGTGATCCAAGTGAAAATCCAAAGTGATGTGCAATTCATTCTGCAACTACCCTTATCCTTTCATTTATACCTTTTCACCCTTCAAAATTTTCAATTCTCTCACCAATCTGCCCCAACAGTTCACATTTCTAACCATTCTTTCATCGCCTCTCTTTCTTTCCATCCTTTTCACTCTCCCACCCAATCTCAATGCCTTAACCATTTTCAACCCACCCATAAACACAATTTCTTACCCACCCTTTATCTTTTCTTCGCAACCTTATGTGTATCTTTTTCTAAACCCATCATACTCTCAACCTCCATTTTGTTTACAAAATAACTTTGTGTTGCGGAATTTGAAATATTGCTAAGCTTTAATGATTATCTTTTATCATTTTGATTTTCATGATCCTAGTTGGGGTAAGTGTAGCTCTGACCCTAGCTAGATTTTAAAGGTTTTTGGTTCGATCAAAGTACAACTTATCTTTCTACAGGAAGTTTTAAATTTCACATTTTTTTCCGTTTATTCCGGCATTTATAGATGATCAGTTTTGTTCTACATTATCACACCGATCAGACCTTGTTGATGACGGTTATGACTTTTATGTGATACATTGGGTTATTAGTAATTTCGAGGAGTAGCTACATCTCCCTAAGTTGTTGATATCCAATGCAAGCGAGAAGTTTCTGCGTTAAGTGTTTGATTTTATCTTTAGCCAATAGGTCGCATTCAATCTGTTATACCTTACCAAGTTTCTCTTTTCCTGGATTGAATACCTTTTCGATAAATTCACCCTCGTGTTTTCCCACTTGGGGTAATGCTTTTTGATCTTTGTCTTCTCCACCCGGTTTTAAGAATATTTAGGCGGTGGAGGTTGTAGATGAAGCCCACCATCTTTAGTTGCTTGTTTATTTTTCTTTCTATTTAGTATTTTTCTTTTTGGTTTCCCTTGTCATTGGTTGTATAAAATAAAGTGGCTTAAACTGTTTTAAGGTATTTATACCTCATTACTGCCACATTATTTTATAACTTCCATAGACATGGTATTTTACGGTTTCGTGGAGTTTGTTTGCTTATACAGGATGTGTTTATCTCTCCACGACGTGCTGAAATTTACTCCGATGTTCTGCATTTACTTGAGAGCCGTTTCCAGAGCTAAGTCTTTTTCTTAAATTCTCATTTATTTTTGTCATTGAGGACAATGCCATGTTTAAGTGGGGGTAGGAGACTTAGCCATGTTATGTCATGTTATGTTATAATTGAAAATTGAATGAAACGGCACATGATTGAAAAAATTGAATAAATACCATATTATGTATCTCGTACCCTTAGAATTGTGAGTTCCTAGCTAAGAATTGATAGGAAATAAACCAAGTTTCATGAGTACGTGATCATTTTATACTTATGTTAAGTCAATTTAAGGATATTCATGCCCGTTTTTGCAAGTAGTTATTTATTATTCAAATACTCAATGAATGAATCGAATACCGCACGAATTATAATAAGCGACGAAAATATTGTGTACATTGCGTAGATTATTGGTTATGTAAACTTAGTATCAACATCTATCGCTGATGCATTCTTATCTTTTAGCCATTAAAGCGAGTAATAAGCTTGAGACGTACTGTGTTTTAGCAAAATGTTAGACACTGGGCTTGTAGTAGCATTACCAAAGTAGCCCCGCGCTTGTGGTAATATTCGATGCTATACATGATCTAAGATAGGGGGTGATTGCGGTCTGATCAGGTTATAAATTTATTTTACTTGACCACCAAATACTAGCAATAGCACTAGGTACATCATAGCATAGCGATGGTGAATCAAGGTCGATCCCTCAGGGAATCAAAATGTGGACCCTAAGTTTAAATAATTAACTCACCTAATTCGTTATTGAACAACGGTCTAAGACCAACATAAAAGACAAAATAAAATAAACAAACTCAAACCTAAAAGACACACACGTAATTAACCTTCCAATTACCAACGTTATCGTTTGGACCAAGACAACTTATATAAGATAACCTAACTCATTAACTCGTCAATCCGTCGTATTCATATTTAATTGGCTACGGGAGTCATCCCCTTAACTTGACTTAGCACCGGTTAGGTTACTAGATCACTGTGGTATTGTTACATGACTTCACATTTTTGGGTATCCATCTCATATAACTCACACACTCATATTTCTAAGGATGCCGATATTAACCGTACACCTCGCTTAGGCAACATTCCTATGGTTAGGCGTACTTCCTAAACGATCGCTCAAGCCCTCGTCCTATTAACAATTACTCGGTAAGTCTCTTGTTAATCTACGATTCACGTATGACTAGGTGTCGACAATTCCCTAATACAAAACTAATCTAGATCTTGCTGAAAGTCCCGAAAGATCGTTCGTGAGCCGAACTAGACGTCTTATATTGGTATTTCCTAATAATACGCTAATGAAAAACTGACGAGCGACGTAGCCGTAGCCATACCTACTGAGAAAGTAAATTCAACTAGGTTAGACCCACCATAAAGACGTGGCAGAATAAACTGACGAAACTAGGGCTCGGTCGACCGAGTGAAGAGGCTCGGTCGACCGAACGACTCTGTTCGGTCACCCGGACGGACTCAACCCTAATTACATCCTAGAACCAACCTCTCAGCGTTTCCTCATACGAACGATTAAACAAACAATTCGTACATCACTTATATAAACTATCATAGATACACAGTAATTAAATCACATAGAGTCATGAATAAATCTAGATTATGACGTAGGTCATGGGATCCTCATTGACAAGGTGTCACCACCGCCTAACGTCGTAGCCGAGAATCACATCATCTAGCTATGTTTAATTAATTCAAACGATAAGAAAATAATTGGAAGAATTAATTACTTGAAAATAAAACATGAAGATTAAGGGCTTACATTGTTGCATCCCTAACTTGCTGAAAAACTCTCAATGTGTAGTTCTCTTTTAATGATTAAATCAATGTATGAATGAATGAATAATACTAATGACAATGTGTTTATATAGAGCTCATAACCGACTTAGAAACCGACTAAGGATCGGATTCCCTAAACCCTAACCGACTTAAGTAATACGCCGGGTTTGTGTTGGGCTTTAAGTCCACTCGGTCGACCGAATAGTGGGCTCGGTCGACCGAGCCTTCACTTCTCCCGGGCTTTGTCTTCTACCTTCGCCGGGCTCTCGCATTGTCCTGGATCTTTAATTCCTTCTCCGTAGTCCGTCCATAATGCTCATTGTATTTATCATACAAAAACATAGTTTGTAATACCAAATAATGCAATAAATCATCGAAATGCAGAATAACGAATCGTAACTCGGGGTATATATAAATTAGGCATATTACGACTTATTATCCCTACATTAAAGCTCTTTTAAACTAGAATCGGGGATAAAGATCATAGAATAACGGGTACAATTTGACCGTCATCAGGGGGATACTCTAAAAAGTTTTCTTCCTTGAGATTAGTAGTATTTGAAAAATATGAAAAGAATTGAAGAAATTCAACTTTTTAAGAGGCTTTGAGTAGTACTCGGTCTCCAAGTCCAAAATCCCTATAGATACGCTCTTGCTTATTGCTCTAGTGCTCTAACCATTGCGAGGCATAAGAAGTATGAATGCTGAGGTTGGTAGGTTGAGATTGCGAAGTTAGCATAAACTCTGATCTTGCCACGAATATATAAAACTAAATGCACATGCACACATCACTTTGATTCATAGTCAGTAGTGAATAATGGATATCTTATGAGCATGACTAGTATGAGTTGACTTGAGTTTCTTGTGTAAGTATGATTTGAACATAGAAAATGTTGTCTTGGGGAATGACTTATTGATGCTTTGTTCGGGACGATCAAAGTCTAAGTGGGGGGTAGTTGATGACGGTCAAATTATACCCGTAAAAGTCATCAACGTTGACCTTAAATCGAGATTAATAATATATATTTCGTATTAAATCACTCGTTTATATTTATTATTTAATGTTAAGTGATTATTAATATGATATTTGGTATTTAGCTATTTTTATTATTAAAAGGCCGATTTATTGTGCTATAAATGTTTATTTTATAGATCACGACAAATCGAGAGGATTAATGTCATTCAATCAGTAAATCTCAAGATAATAAGGAAGAAAATCGGAGCATTAATCAAGAGATAAATGAAAGATTAATCAGATCAACACGAAAGCGTGCAGTGGGGAACAAGATAGACGAAAAGCGCGTTTAAAACGAGAAGAGGGAAGCTCGGTCGACCGAGCCTATCCATTCGGTCGACCGAGTATGTCGGCTCGGTCACTTTTCGGATTTTTTCGTATTTACCTTCTAGATCCTTCATAAGTCGGCAGAAACCCCTATATAAGTATCAGCTACGAGAAATTGTAAATCATACCTGGAATCCATTCATTCTTTCTTCAATCTTACAATTCATAATATAACTTTGATACAATGTAGAATAATTTGAGGGTTTCCAGCAATTTAAGGGCTGCAATATGTAAGCCTTTATTTTCTGTCTTCTTATTTTAAGTAATTAATCCCTCCCAATTATGCTTTATCGTTTGAATTAGTTAATCATAGCTAGATGATGTAGATATAGGCTATGACGTTAGGGATGTGGCGACTCCTTGTCTATGGGGATCCCATAACCTACGTCATACACTTAGTATTTATTCATGAATCTACTTGATTTAATTAATGCGTATCTATGTTAGTTTATATGAATGCTTTACGAATTACTGTTTAATCCGTTGTGTATAATGAAACGCTGAGAGATACGTTCAGGGATGTAATCTGGGGACGAAATTGATTCGGGTGACCGAATGAGTTCACTCGTCGACCGAGCCCACCTATTCGGTCGACCGAGCCCCGTTTTATCCGTTAAATAGCCACGTCTTTATGGTTAGGTTAACTTAATAGAATTTATTATCTCGGTAGGTATGGCTATGGCTACGTTACTCGCTTAGTTTAATTAAAATGTGTAAAAAGGAAATACCAATATAAAACTCTTAGGTAGGCTTATGAATTGATCTTCGGACGTTCGGCGTTATCTAGGTAGGTTTATATTTGGGGATTGCTAGCACACGATTATACATACGTCGTAGATTAGCATGAGACTATAACTTGGTAATTGCTAGTTGGACGAGAGCTTGAGTAATCGTTTAAGAAGTATGCCTAACCATAGGAATGTTGCCGGACGAGGTGTACGGTTAATATCGGCATCCTTAGAGTCGTAAGCGTGTGAGTTATATGAGATGGAGGCACCAAAAGGCGAAGTCACGTAACAATATCACGGTGATCTAGTGACCTACCGGTGCTAAGTCAAGTTAAAGAGGATGACTCCCGTAGCCAATCTAAGATAGATACAAACGGATTGACGAGTTAATAAGTTCAGTTTATTATATAAATTATCTAGGTCCAAACGATAAAGACTATAATTGGGGAGGTTAATTACGTTGTGTCGAGTCGTGTCTTTACCTTTCTTTTTTATGTTGGTCGTAGACCACCTCTATGTCCTTGACATGTTTAATTAATTGTTTGTATAGAAGATGATCCACAATTGGTTCCCTGTGGGATCGACCTTGATTCACTATAGCTATACTACGATGGGCCTAGTCCTCTTGCTAGTATTGGTTTATGGTGGTCAAGTATATTATAACCTGATTGACCCTGATCAGATACTCGTAAAAAAAAGAAGAGTTTTCTTCCTTGAGATTGGTAGTATTTGAAAAATATGAAAAATTGAAAAAGTTCAAATTTTTAGAGGCTTCGAGTAATACTCAGTCTCCAAGTCCAAAAGCCCTATAGATACGCTCTTGCTTATTGTTCTAGTGCTTTAACCATTGCGAGGCAAAAGAAGTATGAATGCTGATGTTGGTGAATTTTGATATGAAGTCTGCATAAACTCTAATCTGGCTACATTTATATAAAACCAATGCACATGCACACAATCACTTCGATTCATAGCGAGTAGCGAATAATGCTTATCTTATGAGCATGACTGGTATGAGTTGACTCGAGTTTCTTGTGTAAGTATGAGTTGACCAAGGAAAATGTGTCTTGGGGAATGACTTATTAATGCTTTGTTCGGGACGAAGCAAAGTTTAAGTGGGGGGCATTTTGATGATGGTTAAAATATACCTATTTATGTCATCAATTCTAACCTTAAATCGGAGTTAAATATATATATTTCATATTATATCACTTGTTTATATTTATTATTTAATGTTAAGTGATTATTAATATGATTTTTTGGTATTTAGTTGTTTTTATTATTAAAGACCAATTTATTGTGCGATAAATGCTAATTTTGTAGATCGTGATAAATCGGGAGGATAAATGTCATTCAATCAGTGAATCTCAAGATAATAAGGAAGAAAATCGGAGCATTAATCAAGGGCTAAGTCAGAGAAATCAGATCAGCATGAAAGAATGCAGTGGGGAACAAGTTAGACAAGAAACGCATTTAACATGTGCAAAAAAGAGGCTCGGTCGACCGAGCCACTTCCTTCGGTCGACCGAGAGTGGATATTCGGTCACCCGAAGCTTATCCAGAAGAAAACGCGTGTATATCTTCTAGATCCTTCCTAGGTCGGCTATAGCCTCTATATAAGCAGCAGCTACGAAATTGAAACAATGAACAATCTACAAGATACAATATATACAATACCTTGAGTTTATTAAGTTTTAGTTTCTTTATGTTCGTTCATTGTGGAGTCGTCGGATTCTCCGGTTAGGGAGCGCATTAAAGATTGGGAGTCATTCTCGTCTTCGAGGGTATGAATTTTCAATTATGCAATCTTTATTCGTAGATCTGATTTATTTTATTATGGAGTAGTTTTCTTGTATTGATTTCGCGATGTAGACTATTTACGAACCCATGTGTTTAGATTAGAAACGTTAAGAAGTAATCATAATTTGTACCTACGCAGACCTTCACTCGGTCAGCCGAGACATGTCACTCGGTCAACCGAGTCATGTCATTCGGTCGACCGAGTGTGGTGAAGTTTAGGGCAGAATTATGACCGGCTTCGACTACGTCAGATTCTCTGATTTGGAATTAAAACGAGTAATTAAACCTGATCAACTTAATTATTTGTCATCATAATTTAACAAGAAACCTAAAAAGTGATTGTTACTTAGGATCTAGATTGAATCGGCATCTAAGAAGTATGCCTTACCCTAGGAATGTTGCTTAGATGAGGTTACGGTTTACACTGGCATCCCTAGTTTCGTAATTATGTCAGAAGTTATATGAAATGGAGGCATTAAAAGGAGAAGTCACGTAATGGAGGCACAATGATTTAGATGGCCTAATCGGAGCTAAATCTACCTTAGGGGATGACTCCCGTTGTCATAATAATTAATCTTTAGCGTTTGTTTTGTCTCGTTGTCAATCTAGTTCACATGGGGGAGTCATTAGCTACTAGCGTAATCAATATTCTTAATATTCTTTGTTTAGATAATATCAACAGTAGTGTCCTTGTTTTAGTAGTTTTTAGTTTGTCATTTTGGTATTTTGTGTCTTGTGGTTGTCACTATCTTATTTACTGCGTTTAGTTGGTCGTAGACCGCCCTTTCAATTTAGTTCTAGTAGAACAAAGTTGTGTTTTGTTTGTGCCGAGTCTCTGTGGGATCGACCTCGACTCTATCTAGCTATACTACGATTGAACCTAGTTCTCTTGCTAGTGTGTTAGTTAGGTATCGAGTTATTTTTATAACTTGACCCGCAATCAGACATCGATAGGACATCAATTACTAGTCAAAACAAGCATTAAAAGCAAACAATAAATACGATAGAATAGTTAAACAAACCAAGGGTGGTCACTATAGATGACAGTGGAGGTTTCCGAAGAAATGTCATCCGTGTCATACTCCGGTACGTTAAAATCTCTTGCGATAGCCGTGATAAGAAAAGGAAAGTAGATATAACCATCACCACTACTGCCAAGCGATATGTCACAAATCCTACTAATGATGTAACGTCCAACGTCAACTTCGTAATGGAGAAATGCGTACACCAAAATGTACAAATCAAATGGCGGTTCAAGAGTGTGTATAGTACCATAGAGGCTATTGGCAAACCATTGGATCATAACACGCTACCATTCGGTAGGCAATTGACATCGAGCAATTATACGTTGCAATGAACGAACGTTGGAAGCCCCGTTGAAGAAATCACTGGATGCTTCAACTTCTCTTACACCATAGTAGTTATTGATCTAGTCCACCTCCAAGGAAACATCTACTCCACGTACTTTGTGCACCCCTGATGCTATGGACGAGCACTACCCAGCTACGTTTGACCTGACAACAGCATAGAATTCACGAACAATTGATCTATTCATAGTCGCTGTCGATGCGGGACTATTTGCGAGGCCCTCCAATGAAAGTCTGCGTAGGAGACGCTTCATCTTGGTAGGTAGACTCTCCCATTCAATTCTCTTCTCTCCGATAATAGCTCTATCTTGAAAGATCCAAATCCAATTATGACGCTCTTCGTCTTTTCTAAACCTCAACCTCAGTGTCTGAAAGTCGTAATAGTGACTAATATCACCCCTCCTACGGTCATTAAGAAACATTGGTTCATGAGGATTGAATGGAGGATCCTCATACTCGGGGGAATTCGGTTCATGCCATTCCCGATAGGGGAAAGTGGTTCAGACATTGTGATTAAGGCGATGTAAAGTAGAAGGTTATGTAGAGGTAGTTTAATAGGTCATGGTATATATAGAGTTAACAGGTGAATTGAGAAGGTAAGTGTGAGCTAAGACTCGTGTGAATGACAACGATCCCTTGTGAATTTTGAACGATCCCATGTGAATTTAGCACGAACTAACCATTGATTACCCACGTGAAAAGACGCGTCTAGAAAGATAATTGATGAAGAAGAAGAAGAGGATTCTGAAGTAGAGGCAGAACAACCTGAGGAAGAAAGTGGAAGTGAGGATGAACAACCTCGAAATGAGGAGGTTACAGGAGACACTGGTGATGAAGAAGAAACTCCAGAAGAACCGGTACAGCTTTCTGCAAATGATATTGATGATCGGATTGTAGCAAATCTTGAATGGAAGGAAGGTGATTCCAGAATTCAGCTTCAAGACTCAGAACGCTTGCTTGCTGAGGAGGCTTGGTTTTTTAATTTTCTTGGGATCACAACCCTGGTTGGTGTACTTGATGAGTCACCACTCTGGGACATGGTTGATGCAGCTAAAGCAAAGATATACATCCACCTTCTGACAAAGAAAGTGATGACTCAGCTGATGAAAGTGATAACCATGATGATGATGGTAATGATCATAATGATGATGATGGTAATGATCACAATGATGATGATGGTGCTGATCAAGCTGGTGATAGAAATGATCCAAAGGATACCACTGTTGGCCAAGACAAAGAGGATGAACAAATAGCTGATGCAATTGATGATAACATTCTCTTAAGCTCTCTTCTACAGACACACGCATCAGAAAGGCCAACCCCACCAGCCAAGACAACACCTCAGCCACCACCTGTTGACATTCCGGCTGACCCTACAACAGTGTTGGACACTGGCTCAGCTGCTGCAACACTAGTCAAGGAAATTCCCAGCACAGAGCAAGGGGGAATAGGAGATAGTGCTGCACCACAATTCACTTCTACTCAAGTTCTTGAAGAAGTGGAAGCTGGTGTAGATGTTACCCAACATCAAGCCAGAGGACAACATCAGACATTACAAGAACCAGCTGACATCCGTCACACATTTACTCAACTGATCACTGGCATTACTAGTGAGGCCTTTGAAAATGCAGCAGATCGGCTGGCTGAGGAGCTGGATCAGCAAGCCATGTATCTCAGATCCATGACCTCAGCGTTAAAGATGAAAGTCACTCTATTGAAAGAAGATTCCAGGCTGTTGCTGAGTATATTGATGCATAAAACATTGTTATGCAACGACAGGCAGACCTGATCAAACAGATGAATATCAATTTTACTCACAATTTCTTAGGCCTATGACAACACATATCTCGGAAAACGAAGCAATGGCCTCAGCACTTGGCACCAGGTTTGGCAGTGTAATCAGGAGGTTAAATGATCATGATGCCAGATTTACGTCAATAGACTCCAAACTGGACACACTGATTGGTACAGCCGAAGCTACAAACAACATCTTGCTCCAACAAGGTATTAATGCTGACAAAAAGGGGGAAAATGATAAGCCTCGAGGATCAACAGTCAGACCCCCAAATTTTACTGAGGAGCAGCGAAGAGCAAGGGACAGGGAACTGAGAATTCGAAATAAAGCTGAAGAGCAGCTAAGAAAGTCAAGAAAGGAGAGGGAAAAGATATCAAATGAACCCTGCATAGGTTTCCCTCATCCCATTCAAAGAAGAGATGATGATTGAGATAGATCAGGTAGTCAACAAAGACCTGGATCAAATCAGCAAAGTAGATCAGCAAATCAACACAGAACCGGTACGGGCAGAGAGAAAAGAAGTTTTCCAACCCACAGAAACATGCAAGAACATGAGGCTGAAGTACGAGACAGGGTAAGAGAATTCTTCAGAGTCCAAGAAGGTCTGTATCCAAACCAAACGCAAGATGAAGCATGGGCAGACTGGCTAAGCTATCAAGATGAAAAAATGAGAGTTGATATGGCCAAAATGTACAATAATGTTAAAAGACAACATGCATCTCTTAAGCAAATGTTGGGACCAGCAGACCAAGTACAACCATACCACTCTCTGCAAAAGGACCAGAAGATTTACCAAGTGAACAACAAGAAGAATTCTACTACATGGTAAAATTCTTCAACCCGATGGGAAGAATGAACAAATAAGACCAATGGGATCTGTACAAAAATCTCAAGTTTGCTGACTCACACATTGCTGAAGCTAGGGATAGACTTGAGAAATATTTGGAGAACCTAGGGCAAATGAGACTATGCCTGACTTTAATAGACTCTTTGCCAAGAGAATATTTCATGGAATCTCTGAGTACACTGCTATGGCATACTGGAAGTGGAAGTTCCCAGAAATTGATTGTAAAGATATAGAGGAGGTTCAAACCACAAAATTCAAGAGGTACAAAGCTGAAATAAGCAAAATATAATTATTGTACTTTGAATATGTTTTGAACTTATATTACCTACTGCCCTTAAATGGATGAATTTTATTACAGTGTGAAGGATGTAGGAGCTCAGATCTGTACAGAACAGATCTTTGCGCAGCGGATGAATCACGATCTATAAACTACAATACATAAATAAAGGATCTAAAATCGTACAAGGGGGTTAAGTTTATCTTACCAATAGTAGGAAGAGAAGCCAAGATCTTCCAATATGTTCTCCAAACGGTGGTTGGTGGACACCAATCCTTGGAATTGAAACCTCCTTGATATACTTCCAAGAAAAAACTCCAATTTTTTCTTCAACCAGAAACCCAAGACAAGAAACAAGTTTTTCTCTCTTTATTTGTGTGTATGGGGCGAAATTTGCATTGCTCATATGTCTTGGAAGAACTCTCTTTATATAGGAGAGTAAATCCTTGGCCTCCAAGTTTCTAATTAATTAAATAAATAATTAAAATGAAATCACAATAAATGATAATTCAATTTATAAAAGATTGTGATTAATCAATCAATCAATTACAAATCCATTATCATTTATTAATTAATTACTTACCAAGTAAATAATTAATCACACAAGAAAATCAAATCTTGCATTTAAGGAAGTAAATGGCGCCACACACTAGGGTTTAGGCCCACAGAAAATGTATTTTCTGTGTATTATATTATTTAACCCAACTAAATAATATTTCGCATATCAATTAATTAGCCCAGCCAATTAATTATTACTGAGGCCCAATAACAGGAAAAACACCCAAATTACAGGAGCCACATTGGGGACCATGGACCTATAACCAGTAGCTCCAATAACTAAGTAAAATATTCATCGAACAAAATATTCATACTTAAATTATTAATTCCAGGATTACGCCACCATAAACCCGAAACTGAACTCTACCAATTATAGATATATACTTACACTCAACCCATGAGTAAATAAGCATCCACTGATATAATCAAAACTTACGGACTAACCCTCCATAGACTGTCCATTCTGAGTGGGAAGTCTCTGTGAACCCGACTCAGAATATCTTATCCTTATTTACCATTAACACCCTAGTGATCAATTAGTTCACATATCTGACTAGTAGCAAATTAGTCTAACATGAACTGGGCACATCGATCATTTTCTTTGGGCTAACATTAGTTCACATATCTGACTAGTAGCTAAGTAGTCTAACATGAACTGGGCCCATCGATCATTTTCTTAGGGCTAACAAATAAGGGGACTGTCTCTCTACTTCCCGTAGGAAGGAATGGATTCCTTTTCTGTGAAAATCAGAACTACTCACTCATCAGGAGATAGTGCCAATGAGAAGTGACTTGGAACACATATTTAAGTGAACCGTAACTAACACATCAAACACTACCCCGAGTCAAGTAGCACCCTGTGATCACCTCAGGATTAAGGTTGATCCATATATGACCATCTAATGATTTAATAAGATTCCTCGATTACGGAATTATATCGAGAAATTCAGATTAAATCGATCCAGTCCTATATGAATGTCATCATATATAAATGCCCCACGTAGGTACCTGGTAAGAGGATTTTTGCAATCCGGTTAGTCAAGTAAAAACTCGAAACCTTAGCAAAATCTACTTTCTAACCGACAGTGGGCCGGATCGATTGTAGGTAGTGCTTGAGGAGTCCGAGGTCGAACCCACAGAGATTGGCTTTGAATACCATAGCCGAATGTCTCGGATTTTATGCAATGAAAAATAAACAAGTAATAAAAATAAATCCGGTTTACCCCAAGTGCGGGGATCGTAGTATAGAGGTTAATACCGGAGTCGAGTCCACGGGGAATCGAGGTTGTTTACCTAGTTTTTATCTAACTAACCTAAGGATGTCACAACTACTATTACTAAAATTAATAGAAAATAAAAACGATTAACACGTAACAAACTAAAAACGAAAATAACAAAAGTAAACTCGGATGAGAAGATTAGAAATCTAAAGCCGGAAACGTGATTACGAACCAAATTATCTAAAATAATCTATTCTAAAACCTAAACATGCAAGTAAAAAGTTCTAACTTAGCTAAGCACTTCAAGTTCAAGCGATTCTAATCAATAATTTAACGAACGAACAAGCAATTGATCCACCAATTCTATAACATTCAACTTCTTCTCTAGATTATCAAGTGATGATTAATCAAAAGTTGTGATTCACCTATCAAAGGTATGAACTCCTAATCTCTTAGAAAACTTCGTCTATCAATTTTTTATCTTTCGATCCTAAAGATTAACGCTTTTAATATCAAAGGTGTGAAATTTCTCAATCTCTAATCTAGAAATTCAACCTAACAACTCTCGTTAATTAGATTAAAGATCTAATCTTTACTACGGTGATCTAGGGTTTAATAACGATTTTCATCAAACATTAAACATCAAGCATGCAAGGTATCTATCGATTAAATTGCATAAAAACAAGTAAAACATAATAAAGATACAACTTTTAATAAAAACTCACAAGATAATCCAAAGGTGAAATCAAAGTGTTGATAGAACGGCTTCACAACGCTTGTTCCAAAAGCTTCTAGCCTCTAAGCATCGTTTGAATACTCGAAATAGCTTCTATGTAGTACATAGAAATAAAGGATTCTCTATAGGAATTTAAAAGCATAAAATTTATCTAAGAAACGTGCAAACCACAGAAAAACGCCCCTTAGGGTCTATGTGGCCGCCTAGGGTAATTGTTGTTCTTTAGGGTTCAGAAAACGCGACTATAAATAGGTTTTCAAGTCGGTTTAGCTGAGGCGGCGGACTGGACGCTCGTCCGAGTCTTGAACGCCCGTCCAGGGTGTATAAAATATTCGAGTCGGGCCGAGTCATATCAGACGCCCGTCCTATGTAATTTTGGACACTCGTTCGGTAAAAATCTCAATACTCTGAATCCACTATTTCTTCCTGGACGCCCGTTCAGTTATTCAAACGCCCGTCCATCTGGACGGAGTATCGAACGCTCGTCTGGATCAGCTTCATTCCAAATTCAAGTTGAATCTTCAATCCAATCTCGTCTTCATCTCCTTCTTTCTATTCAAATCCAAATAAGATGTCATTTTAGCTCCTTCACGACATGTAAATGTACCTTCAAGATGATAAAAACGAGCAAAGTGTAAAACCGTATATATAGATAGAAAATTGCCAATAAAACCACGTAATTAACTAGAGTTTGCTCCTAAACAACTTCCAACTTCATTTGCTTAATAAATCAAATAATCACTTAACTTTTTATGCAGAACATTATGATATAGAGGAAAATTGTTACGAAATAGAACGATATAAATCATAGAAAATCACCCTAAACAACTCCCCCACACTTAGCTTTTGCTCGTCCGGAGCGAAACAAAACAAGATCAAGGCTCGGAGAAAAGATAGACATTTCAGCAAGAATATAGCATATCTAATAAATTAGAGGTTCACCCCTGTGTGTGTGCAAAGCCATAACAAACTTCTACTAAGTCCACACTTGAAAATTACCAAGCAACTAGCAAATACCCCATTTAAACTAGAAATAAATGATACTTATAACATGCACCCTACAAAACGTAACATATCCCGAAAAGGATGATAGAATACATTTAGGACCTTTCGACATACTCGAGAGGATAATCCCTACAACATATACGTCGGTTTATACTTGGGGATAAGGTAGGCGATAACTAAGTCTTATATCAATTCATACCAATACCTTTCGTAAGTTGATTTAATTAACTTTCACATTTATACGCACATCAGAATGAGCTGTTGCCCGTCATAGTAGAATAGGACATTCGAGATATGACCTACCGTACTCAAATCATCAAGCAGCTTCTTCTGACTGTCGTGAGCTTTTGGTCATCATAGTGGTATAGGACATTCGAGATATGACCTACCTCACTCAAATCATCGAGCAGCTTCCGACACACCCAATTAATTCATTTTTTTCAACAACAACTTCTTAAAGCACAATAGTCACCTTTCGCTTATCACATTCAAACCTAAGATATTCACAGTATGTCATACTCCGGCTCTAAACACAAACTATTATAATTCTCACGATACGTACATTAGCACTAAGCACAAGATACTTATAAGATAATCAAAAATTACTAATCCAAATAGGTATAGCTTTATATTTTAGCTCATCAATTAATATGGCTCGTGAAATGTATGTCGGGTGAAACATCTAACCTACTAAACATACAATATACAGCGTAAAAGTCTATAAAAACCAAACAACAATATGCATTCGCTCAACCGGGATGAAACAAAAATTTGAAAATTTTAGCTCTTTTCAGCATAGAATAACAATATAAGCAAAAAGATACACATAACCATTCCCCTCCCCCACACTTAAACGACAACATGTCCTCAGGTTGTGCAGAATTAAAAAGAAACAAAGTACTTAGCTGATTCGAATAGATACTCGAACCGTTGGTCAGGCAGGAGCATGAAGAAACCAACGTTCGTAAACTCAAAGATCATTCGTTTCAGCACGATTCCAATACTAGCTCGACAAAACAGCTAAAAATATGCCTGCACTACTCGATAAACATGGGAAAATCTCTGGGGAAAACGGGGAATATATCACATCGCAGAATAAAGAAAAAGATAAGGATAAGGAAAAATCGAATCAAACTACAATTCAGGCACGACACGGAACAATAGAAACCATAGGAATGTCAATGATACGCCTTATGGCTTACAAGAGTCATCAAAAATAAAAAACAAATATAGTAGCAAAATACAGTCAAATTCCAGGAATAAAAATACAAAATAGAATCATTCTCCGAAAGTCAAGTCTGCCCTGGTGCCGAAGAATCACCAGCAGGAGGCGCTCCATCCGTAGGAGTATCAGTAGAAGATCCAGTTTGTGGTGTAGTAGCCCCCCTACTGTGTCAACCTGCTCCTCATCAAAAGACGACTCCTCATGAAGAACATCTGCAATAGCCTGCTCAATCTCGTCAGAGAAAACGTAATCCATAGTGCTTGTGTTGTAGCATTGCTGGTCCCTCGGAGGACGGTCCTCACTCATACACCGTAGGATAGTCAAGATGTTGTTCTGTGACGTTCTGATGTCCTCCATCCAGTTCCTTATACTATTTGCCATACTCAAACGCATCCGAACTGATGGAGATAAAGAAGGAAGGGAGGATACTGGAGGCGGTATTGAAGATGATCCGGGCTCAGGTGCTGCCGCAGACTCAGTCTGGCCTGAGGATTTCACTTTCTCTCACTGCAAGTACCTCGGATTCTTAGGTTTGTGATCAGTTTTGTACTCGGGAACCCCAGCATCTAGACAGAGACTATGGATCAAATGGGGGCAAATCAGACATCGAGCATAGACTTTCTGATTCAACGCTATCTCATCAAAAATTGCCTGCCCAACATCAACATTTAACTTAAAGTTCAAGGCGTAGAGCATCCCAAGATCGCCAATGTGAAAATGTGTCAAGTTGTTCTTAGGCAACAACACGTTCGTATAAATCTACACCGGACTTTCCAATCCTCCGTCCAGATAAGTGGTAACCAATTCCTTCCTATCACCTCTCGGTCTAAGTGTCCACGGAACCTCCGGGCACACTTTCAGTCTAAGCTCCTCCAAAGGGTCCTCACCCGCATCCTGCTTCGCTTTAATCGCTTCCTTATAATCCAACCCCTCAAATGGTTCTAACTTGTATTTCTCGTTGATAACCTTCGGTGTAAACGGCACCTTAACTCCTCGAACCATAACTACCCCAGTATCCAGATCCGTTTCAGAACAGTTCGCATAAAACTCACGAACCAGGGTAGCATTGACAGGGGTTCTAGGGGTTCTCATCAGTGCACCCCACTTCCGATCCGTTAACATCTTGACAAAAGATGGATCTACGTTAGTCTCAAGAACGGCTCTTTCAATCAACATTGTTCTCGTTAGATAATGCTTATTGTATACGTCTAGGGCTTTGGGGTTAATGAACCTCCGAGCAAATGGAATAGGGATAGGGGGTCGAACATTCTGTCTAACAGGCTCCCTGCTCTCAGTTGCCTCCTCAGTCGTAGGCCTAGGTGTTTCCTCAGTCCTTTCAACCCTAGGTAATCTCACTAGGGGTACCTCGTCATCAGTGTCTGACTCAGATTCATCGCTCAACGGCACCCTAGTTTGACCTTGAGAAGCCCTAGGAAGACGTTCTCTAATCTCAACACCCCGCATGGGAAGTACTAAGGTTGGATCTACAACATTTTTCTTCTTACTCGGTTCCGTTGCTATCCCCTTACCATGTCATTTCTGAACCGCTTTACGTACCATAGCTATACAACCTGGACAAACAACAACCCAAACCACAATGCAAACAAAACCACCCGTTAAGCGTCCAAACGGGATTTCCCAATAATTCAACAACCAACACCAAACCACACCAAAACCATCATGCAACCATCCACCATCAACCATCACCACCCCAGATCACCAACAAAACAAGAAGAAAAAAAAACTAATAAGCTGATAGCATTCATGTGACAAAAAAAAAAAAAAAAAATCGACCCGGAGATCGAACTAAAAAAAAACATGAATTAATCGAATTAAAGGGTATAAATTCTTACCAGGTGATATGAGAGGGTGATGAAAATGATGATTGGGAGCCCTAACAATGCAAAATCGACCCCAAAGTTCGGATTTTTCTCCAAAATAAATCGCACAAGCTAGGTCAATGAATCAGATTAATGGTTGTTTGTTGTTGGATTTGGTTTGAATAATCGACGAGAGAGGTTTGAGAGGTGTTTGCAGAGCTTTAAATCGCCAAAAACGGTTTAGAAACAAGGATTTGAGGGCAAAGGGGGCGCAAGAGTCGGTTTTTCCCTTTGAATTTTCTGGTGCGAATGAATTTGTGGGAGCAGGGGATATATATAGAAGCAAGGCGGACGGGCGTCCAGGAAAACGGACGAGCGTTCGCCTGGCAATGTTATGAACTGGACGGGCGTTCAGTGAAGCAGACGCCCGTCCCACTTTTCAAACGAATACAGAGTTGGAGGGAATTTTCTGGACGGGCGTCCAAGAAAATGGACGCACGTTCAATGAAAACACAGGTAGACGGGCGTCCAATATGATGGACGGGCGTCCGAGGTCCAAATTAAGCAAAAACATAGAATTTTGCATACATTTTTATTCAAACCCTTATAAATCAAACAAAAACTTCAAATACATAAAAATAAAAAAAAAAACTAGAAGATAGTGGGTTGCCTCCCACCGAGCGCTTTTGTTTAACGTCGTTTGCTCGACAAAACACCTAACGAAGCTAGTCATCATAAATATCAGCCCAATCCACAATCCGGATCAGACGACGGAGCATGTCAATCGCGGGAGGAAAATCGTATTCATCCTGTAGGGCCCAGTCCTCTCTAGCAACATCCACTCCTCGGAAATGTTCAGCACAAGCACTAGCAACAAGTCGGTCAGCATCGGATCATTGAGGATTGTATACGGTCGTCCTAAAGCACTCTGCAGGTCCTCGGTACTAAACTCTCCACCTCCCAAAGCTTGGGGTACAATGATAACGTAGGTAACAGTCCTGAGGCGAGTGATAATATCATAATCGACGTCCAGAATGATCGTCCCTCCAAGTCCGTCATCTAAGGTGATAAGGTGGATCCTACTAATGAAAGGGAACTCATGCGGTAGGACTCCATAATCCATTTCAAAAAACACAAAGCTGAACTGAAGCAGAGTCAACAATTACCCTAATTAGATTTAAACTAAACAAATAAATCAAAGAAAAGAGTAACACAAAAGTAACTAATACAAATAAGGATATCTAGGATGCCTCTAGTGGCGCTTTTGGTTTGTGTCGTTAGCTCGACAATCTCTCAATTTAGCCTGGATCAGGCCATTTAACCTTTCTTCCAGCCAATACATCGTGTAAGCTCTGATCAGTGGTGTGGCTGCAAAAACAGCATCTAACACATGGGGTCAAGCTTTTGATAGCTTTCCAAACACTTTTAATCCTCCCCATTGTAGACTTCTTCTTCTTCAGACGTCTCTTAAGCTGTTGCTCCCTTTTAAATCTCTTCCATATCCCAACTACCAGCCATGACTTCCTCTAATGGACCACTTCCGTCATCCTCAGAAAACAAGTCGGTGAAAATTCGTCAAACTTATTGACTTCAGGTATACCACACCCGAGGATGTCGAGGAAATGAACAATCAAAGGTTTTTCTTTGGTTTGACTGATATAATGCTTGCACCTTTGACCATTCACTCTGAACGGCTGGTCTCCATGACCTCTTAGTTCTAAAACACCTCCAGGAATGATTTGTAGAATTTCAAAGGTGCCGGACCAACGTGTCCTCAACTTTCCTGGGAACAGATGTAACCTGGAATTGTACAATAGAACTTTCTCCCCAACTTGAAATTCCCGCTTCTTGATTTCGACATCATGAAGGAGTTTCATCTTATCTTTACTTATCCTGGCACTCTCGTAGGCTTGGAGTCTAAACTCATCTAACTCATGCAACTGCTGCAGTCGGTGTTCACCACATGATTGGGTATCGAAGTTTAAAAACTTAGTGGCCCAATACGCTCTATGCTCCAACTCAACTGGCAGGTGGCATGGTTTTCCATATACCATCTGATAGGGTGATGTACCCATGGGGGTTTTGTAGGCAGTTCGATATGCCCATAGTACATCATCCAACTTAAGACTCCAGTCCTTTCTGTGACTGTTTACTACTTTCTCCAGGATCTTCTTCAAACTTTGATTACTTCTCTCAACTTGGCCACTAGTCATAGGGTGATATGGTGTGCCGATTTTATGCCGAACACCATATTTCTCAAGTACTTTCTCTAGTGGTCGGTTGCAGAAGTGTGTTCCCTCATCGCTTATCAAGGCACGTGGGCACCCAAATCTCACGAAAATATTTTTCTTCAGAAAGCTCATGACCGTTTTGTGGTCATTGCGAGAAGTGGCTTGAGCCTCCACCCATTTCGATACATAATCGACACAGACTAAGATGTATTTATTTCCACAGGAAGATGGGAACGGGCCCATGAAATCAATTCCCCATACATCGAAGACTTCACATTCTAGAATGGGTTTCAACGGCATGTCAAAACGCCTTGTTAAAGCTCCGGTTCGTTGGCACCTATCACAAGCTTTGCAGAAAGCTTCTGAATCCTTGAAGATCGTGGGCCAATAGAAACCAGACTGAAAGATCTTGGCAACGGTTTTCCAAGGGCCAAAGTGGCCACCAGTAGGCCCACTGTGGCACTGTTCAATGATATCACATTGCTCTGATTCGGGAACACACCTTCTCAACAATCCATCTTTACAGATTTTAAAGAGGTAAGGTTCATCCCACACAAAGGTTTTCAAGTCGAGAAGAATTTCTTCTTCTCCCGATATGAAAATTCCGGATTTAGATATTGGGAATGCGGGTAGTTGACGATGGAAGAATACCATGGAACATCTGGGGCGCAATCGTCTATAAGCATAACATTTTCAAGAGGAAAGTAAAGGTCTATATCGTTAGGTTCTTGCTCTTCCTCATTCAACATCCTTGAAACATGATCAGCTACTACGTTTTCACTGCCCTTTTTGTCCTTAATCTGAACGTCAAACTCTTGCAGGATCAGTATCCAACGTAGTAAGCGCGGTTTAGCATCTTTCTTTGTCATTAGATATCGCAAAGCAGCGTGATCAGTCCACACAAGAAGAATTGCGGCACCCAACAAGTAACTACGAAATTTGTCCATAGCGAAGACTACGGCCAATAATTCCTTTTCGGTTGTGGTATAGTTTACTTGAGTAGGGTTTAGTGTGTGAACCGGCGTAAGATATCGGCTGGAACTTTCCCTTTATTCGTTGTCCTAAGCGCACCAACAAGCGTAGTTGGATGCATCACACATAAGCTCGAAGGGTAGATTCCGGTCGGGAGAGATAAGAATCGGTGCGAAATCAACCGACTTTTAAGCTCCTCAAACGCTTGCTTGCAACTATCATCAAAATTAAAAACAACATCTTCTTTGAGTAGGGTAGATAGGGGCTTGGCTATCTTGGAAAAGTCTTTAATGAATCTCCTATAAAACCGACGTGTCCAAGAAAACCTCTCACTTCGCGCACATTTCTAGGCAAACTCATCTTCTCTATAGCCTCCACTTTTGCCCTATCTACTTCCATACCTTTGGCTGAGATCTTGTGGCCAAGAACTATTCCTTCATCTACCATAAAATGGCACTTTTCCCAGTTTAGGACTAAGTTCTTTTCCACACAGCGGGATAAAACCTGGTCAAGATTATCAAGACAATCATCGAAGGATTGACCAAAGACTGAGAAATCATCCATGAATATCTCCATACACTTTTCAACCAGCCCATCAAAGATTGCCAGCATACACCTTTGGAATGTAGCTGGGGCATTGCAGAGACCAAATGGCATTCGCCTGTAAGCGAATGTACCATAGGGGCAGGTGAAAGTTGTCTTTTCTTGGTCGACTGGATCTATGGGTATCTGGAAATATCCCGAATATCCATCAAGGAAACAGTAGAATGCATGTCCTGCCAGACGCTCTAGCATCTGGTCAATGAAAGGAAGGGGGAAATGATCTTTCATTGTAACTTCATTGAGTTTTCTGTAGTCAATACAGACTTTATAACCCGTCACTAGCCTCAATGCTATTTCTTCACCCTTTTCATTCTTCTCGATAGTAATTCCTCCTTTCTTAGGAACTACTTGAGTAGGGGACACCCATTCACTGTCAGCAATCGCATAAATAATACCCATGTCCAAAAGCTTGATAATCTCCTTCTTAACTACTTCTTGCATGTGAGGGTTGAGCCTCCTCTGGGGCTGTCTAATACACTTGGCACCCTCTTCATTTTTAATCTTGTGCATGCATAAGTCAGGAGATATCCCTCTGATGTCTCCCACTTGCCAACCAAAAGCTTTCTCATTCTTTCTCAAAATGTTTAACAGTTTCATCTCTTCCAACCGGGATAGCTTGGCAGAAATAATCAACGGAAGCTTGTCACCTTCTCTCAAGAAAACATATTTCAGATGCTTAGGCAACGGCTTCAGTACCAGATCTGCAGGGGGTTCTTCTAAACTCGATTTAAGATCTCCACTTTTCAACTCAACATCACTGAGTTTACTTAGTGGTCCCACTGCCAAAGCTTCTCCTTTCAACGAAACTTTATTGAATTCAGCTCCTAGTTGTTCTAGATTCACCCAACCATGATTATTCAAATTTTCAACTAATCGCTCATATTCAGTCTCAACAGCCATGACTTGCTTTTCCATGTAATCATTAAAGTCATCTGACATATCCTCAATGGAGAAGCCGGTTGGATAATCAGAGGGTCTCTGAATAGCTTTGGAGACACTGTAGCTCACCTCCTGGTCACCGACTCGTATGGTCACTTTCCTTCCTTCACAGTCAATGAGAGCTCTGGCTGTAGAAAGGAAAGGTCTTCCAAGTATCAAGGGGACATTCTCATCCTTTTCTATGTCTAGGACGTACCAGTCAACCGGGAAAATAAATCTATCAACTTGAACTAATACGTCCTTTAGTATCCCTACAGCTTTCTTAGAAGATCTATCGAATTGTAGGTTCATGGTCGTGGGTTCTAAAAGATCATTCAATCCAAGTCGTTTACATACGAGACAATGGCATCGGACTTATGGATGCACCCGAGGTCACATAAAGAGTTTGGGAAGACTAGGCCTCCCATCGGCAATGTGAGCACAAATTTCCCAGGGTCACCCCTCTTGATTGGTAGATCTTGGTAACTTATCACAGAGCAATCCTCACCAATCAACCGATCCATGTCTTCTAACTTCTTTTTGGAGGAAACAACATCCTTGATGAACTTTGTATACTTAGGCATCTCAACCAAAACATCAGATAATGGGAGATTTACCTGAGTATTTTTAAGAAGATTAAGCACTTTTTCATATTTCTTGTCCTCATGCAAGGAGATGTTGCTTTTTCTAGGTGGAAATGGTAGTTTCTTTAAATCATTCTCAGAAAAGACTTTCTTCGAGGATGAACTAACAGCTTTATCTTCCAAATCTTTCCACCTCACCACTTTCTCACTTTTTTTACTAGTCAGGGGATCAGCCACCTGACTCTCACTTGATTCTTCATTTCTCAGGGGATCAGCCACCTGAGTACTCTCTTGCAGAAAATGGGAACATGGGTGCTCGATTTCCCCTCCTGCCTCATCACTGGAAGGAGGGGTTAGTGGTTTCCCTGGTTCGGGGGACCACTAAGTTGAGTACCTGATCTGAGATTCATGGCACTGTCCTCTTCTTTACCATAGGGAATTGAAGGGACTAGGTCAGTGCACTGGCTATGATTCAAATCGGTCTGAGCTACCTGACCATCCTTAGGATTTTTCTCCGTAGCTGGGCAACTGCCCTGAGGGTCTGGAAGCTAGTTGGCCAGCCATTTGCCCGATCTGCCTCTCAAGACTCTTTATTGTGCCCTGAAGGGATTGGATATTATTATTCTGCTCCTCCAGTTTAGCTTCAAGATCATTAGAGTGAGAGGGGCCTTGAGAGTTCTGAAAGTTCTGCGGGTTGGTTTGGCTGGAACGATTCTGAAACACAGGATTTGAATTGTTTGGCCAATTTTGATTGAACCTCTGATTTGTATTGGAAAAATTCGTGTTCGGTTCGACCGAAGCTTGGGTTTCGATTGAAATTCGATTCGGTAAATTCGAATTTTGATTGAGATTTTGATTCTGATGGAAACCCTGGTTTGGAAGATTGCTTTGGCCAGAGAACTGATTGTTAAATCTCTGATTTTGCTGGCCAAAGAAATCATTGACTTCAGCGTTCTGTCCAACCATAGGACAGAAACGAGCAGTATGCCCCACATTATCACATGCCTGGCATGTAACTGAATTGTACTGTCCCTGATTCTGGACAACATTGACTTGATAGGTCGAAGGGGAAATAAATTGACACTGGCCAACCATATGGCCATTTTGACAACAATTTTCACAATATAGAACTTGAGAGTTCTACGGAAATGATAGATTCTGATTCGTTGGATTTAGAGACCTTGTAAGAGCAGCCACCTGCTGTTGCAGCATGGCAATTTGATTTTGATTGTTCACCTCCTCGATCCTAGGAGGAGGAGGAGGTGCCGAATAGCTTGAGAGGATGGGGCATAATTATATTTGGCAATATCCTCGAATAATGCCCACCCCTCTGCCGGTGTTTTTCTTAAGAATGCCCCACCGGAAGAACTATTGACCATACCCTTAGTGAGCTCGGTCAATCCACCGAAAAATGTGTTGACTTGCCTCTCGCAAGTCCAAAGCCGTGGTGAGGGCATTTACGAAGAAGAGCTTTGAATCTCTTCCATGCATCAAAGAACGATTCGTTTTCCTTTTGATAAAAAGTGAAAATTTCACTTAAGCATCGGGTCGTTTTGGATGGTGGGAAGTATTGACTTAGGAACTCTTTCTCGAGTTCGGCCCAGGTGGTAATTGACTCGGCAGGCAGAGAGTTGTACCACTCTTTCGCCTCTCCTTTCAAGGAAAACGGAAATAGCTTCAATTTTATTGCATCCTCACTTACACCTTGAATGCGAGTCGTACCACATATCTCCAAAAATGTGTGTACGTGAGTATGAGGATTTTCAGATTGAAAACCATGGAAGATTGATGCATGTTGCATCATTTGGATGAGCCCAGGTTTGAGTTCGAAGGTTGGTGCATTTATGGCGGGTAGAACGATGGCCGGGTTGACTTGGACTTCACCAGGCATGGCGTAGTCAGCCAACGTACGTCTATCGTCTGCAACCATAATGACGATTTCTTCAATTTCTATTGCTAGATTTCATTCGAGATCTTGATCGGTCGTACTCCCTTCGTCAGGAAGAACCGCAGGACGGACTCTTCGCCTGTTCGGTCTGACTATGGTTCGTTCGAGGTCAGGGGTGTAAAGCCCCTTTTGACTTCGAGTTTGCATAAACCGAAACCAAAATCAAGTTGTCTAAACTAAAAACTAAAAGTTAAAAACTATGAAAAGAAAATAAAAATAGGAGGCAAGACAGGCATCCAATTAATCCGGACGGGCGTCCGCCTGAAGAACTAGACGGCCGTTTGGGGCAAGCCAGACGCTCGTCTGATTTCCTCCAAACGGTGCAGAGTTGGTTCTTTTTAGATGGACGAGCGTCCACTTACTCCGGACGCCCGTTTGGAAACCAACACAGGAAACAGAAACAAGAAAATAAACTTAGTAAAAACTAGACAACCGTACCGAGTCCCCGGCAACGGCGCCAAAAACTTGTCTCGGATTTTATGCAATGAAAAATAAACAAGTAATAAAAATAAATCCGGTTTACCCCAAGTGCAGGGATCGTAGTATAGAGGTTAATACCGGAGTCGAGTCCACAGGGAATCGAGGTTGTTTACCTAGTTTTTATCTAACTAACCTAAGGATGTCACAACTACTATTACTAAAATTAATAGAAAATAAAAACGATTAACACGTAACAAACTAAAAACGAAAATAACAAAAGTAAACTGGACAGAAGATTAGAAATCTAAAGCCAAGAAACGTGATTACGAACCAAATTATCTAAAATAATCTATTCTAAAACCTAAACATGCAGTAAAAAGTTCTAACTTAGCTAAGCACTTCAAGTTCAAGCGATTTTAATCAATAATTTAACGAACGAACAAGCAATTGATCCACCAATTCTATAACATTCAATTTCTTCTCTAGATTATCTAGTGATTCTTAATACAAGTTGTGATTCACCTAACAAAGGTATGAGCTCCTAATCTCTTAGAAAAGTTCGTCTATCAATCTTTTATCTTTCGATCCTAAAGATTAACGCTTTTATATCCAAGGTGTGAAATTTCTCAATTTCTAATCTAGAAATTCAACCTAACAACTCTCGTTAATTAGATTAAAGATCTAATCTTTACTACGGTGATCTAGGGTTTAATAACGATTTTCATCAAACATTAAACATCAAGCATGCAAGGTATCTATCGATTAAATTGCATAACAACAAGTAAAACATAATAAAGATACAACTTTTAATAAAAACTCACAAGATAATCCAACGAGAAATCAAATTGTTGATAGAATGGCTTCACAACGCTTGTTCCAAAAGCTTTTAGCCTCTAAGCATCGTTTGAATACTCGAAATAGCTTCTATGAAGTACATAAAATTGGAGAAATTTATCTAAGAAACGTGCAAACCACAGAAAAAACGCCCCTTAGGGTTTATGTGGCCGCCTAGGGTAATTGTGTTGTTTTTAGGGTTCAGAAAACGCGACTATAAATAGGTTTTTAAGTCGGTTTAGCTGAGGCGGCGGACTGGACGCTCGTCCAGAGTCTTGAACGCCCGTCCAGGGTGTATAAAATCTTCGAGTCGGGCCGAGTCATATCAGACGCCCGTCCTATGTAATTTTGGACGCTCGTTCGATAAAAATCTCAATACTCTGAATCCACTATTTCTTCCTGGACGCCCGTTCAGTTATTCAAACGCCCGTCCATCTGGACGGAGTATCGAACGCTCGTCTGGATCAACTTCATTCCAAATTCAAGTTGAATCTTCAATCCAATCTCATCTTCATCTCCTTCCTTCTATTCAAATCCAAATAAGATGTCATTTTAGCTCCTTCCACGACATGTAAATGTACCTTCAAGATGATAAAAACGAGCAAAGTGTAAAACCGTATATATAGATAGAAAATTGCCAATAAAACCACGTAATTAACTAGAGTTTGCTCCTAAACAACTTCCAACTTCATTTGCTTAATAAATCTAATAAACGTTAACTTTCTATGCAAAACGATATAAATCGAAAATCACCCTAAACACTAAAGTATAGAGGAAAATTGTTACGAAATAGAACGATATAAATCATAGAAAATCACCCTAAACATTACTACTATCTAAGTTCGTCAAAGTCTCGCTAAATAAAACGTTTGAGCAGCCATTTTATAGGCTAGGGCAAAATTCAGCTTATCCGTACGGATCTTCAGGTTGTCCGTACGGCTGGAAGGTTGTCCGTACGGATATATCTCTGATCAAACCTTCTGTTTTGTGTTCCCAGTGTCTGTCCGTACGGATAGATTTCTATCCGTCCGGATGGACCTCTACTGCAGAAGTCTGTCCGTACGGATGAATTGATTATCCGTACGGATATATCTCTGAATGAAATCTTGATTCTGGCTGAGGTCTGTCCGTACGGACAGACTTTTGTCCGTACGGATAGATGCCTTCACTTCAAAAACTTCACTTTTTCCATACTTGGCTTTCGTTTCTCGCCTCGGACACGTCTAAACTCACAAATCATCACTTTCCGGGCTCTCGACTCACCCAAATCCTGCACAAACATGGAAACAACAAGCAAACGCATAACCCCGATAACTACGGGTGCTCGGGAAATGAGTATAACATGCCAAAAGTAGGCCGAGTTTACGGAACAACCGACAGTTACTCGCCTTGCGAAGAAAACCTCATTAACACTCAATATAGGGTCTAAACTCACCCGAACCATGCTAGAAATATGATAAACGTGGGTTAAACTGTACAGAAATGTACAGTAAAGTTGGTTCCCATCACCACCCCACACTTAGCCTTTACTCGCCCTCGAGTAAATCAGGCGATCAAACAATGCCAAGGAATCAACTTTACGGTACATGCATGCGTTTCAAAATATCAAAATGAAAGGGACCTAGACAAGTGAATGTAATACCTCGACTCCACAATAATCACAAAACGGAGTGAGTGTGTGGTGAATGACGATGACTTATACTCAATACGGTTACCGGCTTGGAATACCGGACAAATGACTGTACACAATCCTGCCCTTCCTAGAGTTTCCACTAATCGAGGTTCACCAGGGCCAGAGATCCGGTCAGGTAGGACTTGAAAGGTTATAATGTTAGGCTTGGACGGGGGTTATCGAAAGATAATTTGGGACTGGAGAAAAGAAGGCACGAGTGAACCTAATCATTGCGTGTACTCCCTCAACTCGAACATAGAAAACCACCAAACTTCTTTCGAATTTCCATTAGAATAACATCCAAACTCAATCATCATATTAGCTAATACGCATACTCCTTTTCCGGCTTTCTTTGGTTCGACTTTATTCACTTTCCTTCTCTCTTTTTTTGAACAAACTTTCCTTTCGGACCAAAGGCCACATCGATGATTTCCTCGAGCTCCTCCCCTTCTAGATGTTAGCTCAAAACTCCCTCCTCATACCATTTCACATACTCTCTCCCACCCCACACTTGCCTTGGCAAGTGTGTCTAAAGGAAACAACTAAGTCCACTCGTAGGGTAGTCAAAAAGGAATGTGACCAAATTATTGGCTCAGGCCTAGGAATTATAAGCTAAGTAACCAAAAACGGCTCAAATTCGGACGGTGGTTAGACCGTTCCAATCAAGGCTTGGGAGGGTTTAGAAGGATAATGTTGGGATGCTGGCTTTTGGCTCTGGTCGCTTCAAAGAAATGCCTTTCCTGTCATCCCGAACCTACCCAGGGTGAATCCTTTCTATTTCGCCTCAAAACTAGGGGTACAGGTGTGTAAAGCAATCGTACTAAGTATAACCGTCGTCAAACATGTACTAAAAGTGTTCTGTATCGTGATAGAATGGACTCACTGCAAGACATTCACAAGGCTAAAAACCGTTTACTAACTCAACCGTGAAAAACATGCATAACTCGCGGTGTTAAAACCTGGGGAAAATTTGAAAGTGCCTAGAAATCAACTCGAAACCGAGTAAAAACTAAGTTCATCACATAACGGCATTGTAACCTATGAACAACATGCGAATAAGCTAAGTCGTCCCACCCCCCCACTTTAGTGAAACACCGTCCTCGGTGTGTGAACGAAAAGGAAAAAGAGACTTAGCTTAGGAGCCTGGCAAAACTGCACGATCAAGTCCCGTAACGGTCGTGAGGTAAAGCATCCTGAATCCCTATATAAAGAAAAACATATCCAAGAAATACGTGCACGGGACATGGTCCACGTGCCATAGCAAGTAATAAGGGGGGAAATCCGGGGATAATCAAAATATTCGACCTCGTTACGTCAGAAAACTCGAAATAGGTGTACTATATGGATAAAGCATCAAACATTGTATATAAAACATACAAAATCATCATCCATCCAATGAATAATCCAAACATCAAGTCAAGAAGGCAAAAGTGGTGAAAAAGAAGTGCCTTATGGCTTACAAATCAAGTAGAGAAAAGTAGCACAAAAGTGATCGCAAAACACAACCCTAGCCACATCTAAACGGTAACTGAGACACCAACACCCTGATCTAAAATAAAACTAAGGACCGGCTCTAAAGGAACAACATCGACTCTAAACTCCAGTCTGGTCCTCGGGAGGAGGTGGTGCATGCTCAGAAACAGAAGTAGCAGCAGTAGTAGCAGTGGCTGGGGCAGCCTGAGAGGTACCAGCACCCTCCCCAGAAGCGCTCACGGCAGCTCTAAAAATTCCCTCGGCTACATCCTCCTCTACGCATAACTCGATGGCTTCCTCGATGAAAGACATGAACCGGTAAGCCTCGTCATCTACCTTAAGCTCGGGCATGTCCGGGATGTTCCTTCCGATCACCTGCAACCCTTCAGCGAACGTGTTCAGTTGAATCCGCTGCCTATCTAGCATATTCCGCAGCCCATCCATCATCAAATACCGGGTGCGTGTCGGTAAGGGAACCGTGCGGATAAAACCAGACGACTGCTCAACAACTGGCTCTTTCTCAGGACCCTGATCACCCTGCTCTTGATCACCCTCAGCCTCGTGCTCAACATCCCCCTCGACAGGTGGTCCACCCGGTCCCGTCTCGGATTGCGGACTCAACAAAATCGGCTTTTTCGTATGCCGCTCATCCAAACCATACTCTTTTATACCAGCCTTCAGGCATAACCCATTGAGTAGATGGATACAAATAAGCTTGGCTCTCTGATCTTTCCGGTTCTTTGTAATCTCAGTATACAACACCCTCCCCACATCTATCGGAATGTCGAAGTGAAGAGCGTAGAGCATAGCCAAATCAAGCATAATGAACTTATGGAAATTGTCCTTGGGAAGAAGGCGGTTCTGGACAAAATGGGCTTTCACTTTCCAATCCCGGGAGAAACGAGTGGTCTTTAACATGTCTCTCACACTAGCTACCCCGGTCTTCTTCATTGTCCACGGGATGTCGGGATCAATGGCTAGACGCAACTCCTCAAATGGGTCTTCCCCCTTATCCTCCTTCTCCTTTATCGCATCTAAATAATCAGACGAGACGGCCGGTAGCTTGTAGTAGTCCTTGATGGCCTGGGGTGTAAAAGGTACATCAACTCCTCGGACATTCACCACCCCCGAAGACAGATCCACCTCACTCAAATTTGCTAAGAACTCCCGTGCCAAGGTCAAATTGCGCTTTCTCACAGTGAAATCCGGCACCTTAATGAACTCATCCCACTTCCTCTTCTTCAAATTGTCTTGGAAACTTTTCTCAACCTTTTCCATATCAACAGCTCTTTCTAAAATCTCCCGACCTTTGAATCTTGATAAAAATGCTTTCTTGGCATGCTCATTGACAAATCTATCTTTGAAGGGTAAAACACCCCCAGGTGCCCCGCAGCTTGTGCTCTCACCTCAGAAATCATAACCCTCTCGGAAGTCCCTGCTTGCCCTCCCGGGACTGCCTCAGTACTTGCTTTCTTTGCCTTCTGAGGATCGACTAACGGTTCCTCATCGTCCTCTGTATCCGTACCCGTATCCGTCTCATCTGCAAGTTGACCATAAACTGGCCTTTTCCTAACTTCCCTCACTGGTCTATCAGTTTTATCACCCCCGATGATCAACGGTCTGTTCAAAGTTTCCACCGGAATCTCCTCAACCCTAGGTTTCTTCTTACTAGTGGCAATGGCCTTGCCCTTTCCTTTCCCTTTTACAGACATAGAAACCCCCTCTGCGGCTCTCTTCTTAGGACTCATTACGTATACTGATCAACCACACCCCCACAAACCAAAACCAAAATCAATCACCCGTCAATCCACCGTAACACCAATAATTCACTAGAAATCATCACATGATAATCAAAACGGCCATGCAGATGTCCCCAAACCATCACACCCCATCACAAGTAACAACAAAGCAAGAAAAACAAGAAAAGACAACCTAATCAGTTAAAGGTTCGTTTGGGGTTCGATTCGAAAAACGACCCCGAGAAAAAGTGAAATTAAACTGAAAAAGATCGACTAGACTTACCAATCTGGACGATAGGAATGCAACGGAGTTGACGGAATCCCCAGATGATCAACAAAGAAGCCCTAAGATCGAATTTTCACCTACGAAAATCGGCCCAAGAAAAGCTTGATTCCCTTCGATCGTTGTTTGTTGGTGGATTTTGTTTGAAGAATTGAAGAGAGGAGGTGGATAGCTGTTTATAGCAGCAAGAATTTTTTAAAATAGTGAAGAATTGAAGGTTTTTGGTGTTTGAGGGCGGAAAAAGTCGGGGGGTGGTTATGTGAAGAAGAAACTTGAATGGAAGTTGGGGGAGGAGGTATATATAGAAAAAGGGTCTATCCGGACGGATAAGTTGAGGGGAAGAACTGTCCGGACGGATGGCAATAATGTCCGTACGGTTGATTCTATGAGAATCCCTTTATTTATGGACTGAGATCTGTCCGTACGGATAAAGATCTATCCGTACGGATGAAAGGCTGGAACCGAAAATTTTGATACTGTGATATATCCGTCCGGATGATAACTGCATCCATACGGATGGAGGCAGGCAATGTGAAAAATGAAGTTTTGAATAGATAAGCCCCCTCGTGACCATCTGAACACAACCAAGACACCCAAAACACACAAAACACCTCACGTGGGACTCAGGAACACACAAAACACAGAAGATGGTGGGTTGCCTCCCACCGAGCACCTTTGTTTAATGTCATTGGCTCGACAGAATGACTTAAACTGTGCCGTTTTTTTTTCAAGTTATAATACCGGCACGGGCGAGGAGAACGAGGGATAGGGAGATAACGGATGGTGGATTATAAGAGTGGGACGTCATGCATTGGAGTCCATGACGGGACTAAACAGCTTACTTCCTCCACTTTCGGATCTTCCAGAAACACAACTTCGAGAGCTTCGTCAAAAGGCAACTTCTCATATCTCTTCAAACGAAGACCATTGGTAATTGAGGTCCCATACTTCGGATGAGTTATCTCTACCGCTCCCGAGTTGAACATTTTCACAACGGTGTTTGGTCCCTACCATCGGGACTTCAGCTTCCCCAGACAAAGATGTAATTGCGTATCATATAGTAAAACTTCATCTCCCACCTTAAACAACTTCGGTTTTATCAGTTGATCGTGGAGGAGTTTAGTTTTCTCTTTATATCTTGCCGAGCAATCATAAGCTCTCAGGCGAAACTCCTCCAACTCAACTAGCTGAGCCATCCTCCTTTCTCCAATAAGAGTCTCGTCCATATTCAACTCCTTAATGGCCCAATGCGCTCTATGCTCAACCTCCACTAATAAATGACAAGTTTTTCCAAAAACAATCATGTACGGAGACATACCAATTGGAGTCTTAAACGTTGTTCTGTGAGCCCACAGCGCCTCATCTAATTTTGTGGACCAACTCTTACTGTTCTTATCAACAGTTCTTGCTAGAATTCTCTTAATACCACAGTTGGAGACCTCCACCTGGCCACTCGTCTGAGGATGGTAGGCCGTTCCTAACTTATGAGTTACCCCATACTTTAGAAGCAACTTATCCAAATCTCGATTGGCGAAATGAGTGCCATTATCAGAAATTATCGCCCTTGGTACTCCGAATCGTGTCAGAATGAAATTTTTTAGAAACTTGATAACTACATGTCTGTCATTAGTGGGGGAGGCGATCGCTTCCACCCACTTTGAGACAAAATCACAAGCTACTAGAATGAACTTGTTCCCAAAAGAAGGAGGATAAGGTCCCATGAAATCGATGCCCCAAATATCGAAGACTTCACACACAATAATAGGCTGTTGAGTCATTTCGTTCCTTCTTGAGATTCGGCCCTAACGTTGACACGCATCACAAGTTTGACATAAGCATAGGCATCTTAAAGATCGCAGGCCAATACAACCCACTTTGTAAAAATTTCAACGCGGTTCTCTGCCCCGAGAAATGGCCCCCGGCCTCTTTATCATGGCAAAAAGATAACACGCTCAACCGCTCACCCTCGGTTATACACCTCCTCAGAATACCGTCGGCACACAGAACAAATAAGGATCCTCCTAGACAAAGTACTTAGCCTCACTCATGAGCTTCTTCTTCTGATTTTCATCCAACTCTGGATCTATAAACCCACTCTCAAGGTAGTTCACAATCGGGGCAAACCACTGTGCGCCCTCTTTTCCTCTACGCAGAAAATTCCCTCGCTTTTCCGGCAACATAGTGTCCACCATGAACAGTTGCTCATCCGGAAACGAGTCATTTATCTCCACCCTCTTAGATTCATCATCCTTAACCGGCTCTATATGACTAATATGATCGGCCACGACATTCTCACAACCCTTACGGTTTCTAATCTCCACGCGAACTCCTACAGGAGCAGAATCCATCTCAACAAGTGCGGTTTGGCATCCTTCTTTGCAAACAGGTATTGCAAAGCGGAGTGATCCGTATGCACAATCACCTTAGACCCCACCAGATAGGATCTAAACTTATCAAAAGCGAAGACTACCGCCAACAACTCTTTCTCGGTCGTGGCATACTTCTGTTGGGCCGGGTTGAGGGTATGACTGGCATAATAAATGGGTTGAAACAGCTTATCGACCTTCTACCCTAACACAGCTCCTACAGCTAGATCGCTCGCATCACACATAATTACAAAACCTTGCTCCCAGTTCGGAGCTATCAGAATGGGAGCCTCAGTCAACAGCTTCTTAATGTCATGGAAAGCCTCTACACACTCCTCATCGAAAGTCACGTTTACTCCCTTCTTCAACCTAGAGGTAATAGGTGTAGCCTTTTGGGCGAACTTAAGGATAAATATATGATAGAACCCCGCATGTCCCAGAAAGGACCTTAACGTTTTCAAATTAGAAGGCATAGGCAATCTAGAAATAGCGTCTACCTTAGCCCTAGCAACCTCTATCCCCTTAGCTGATACCTTATGACCTAGTACAATCCCCTCAGTGACCATAAAGTGACACTTCTCCCAGTTCAAGATTAGATCGGTCTCCTCACACCTAGCAAGCACCCTATCTATATTAAGCAAGCATGCATCAAAACTATCCCCAAAAACAGTAAAATCATCCATAAACACAGCCATGCATTGATCTATCATATCAGCAAAAATGGCAACCATGCATCGCTGAAATGTCGCGGGTGCGTTACACAGCCCGAACGGCATTCTTCGAAATGCAAAGGTGCTATAGGGACACATAAAAGTTGTCTTATCTTGGTCAATAACATCAATATGGAATTGGTAATAACCACTGAATCCGTCTAGAAACAATAAAACGCATGACCAGCAAGTTTATCTAACTCTTGATCAATAAACGGGAAGGGGAAATGATCTTTCCTAGTCTTTTCATTCAACATACGGAAATCGATGCAGACTCGATGACCGGTAACAAAACGTACAGAAAAAGACTCACCTTGCTCATTTGTCAGCACAGTAATACCGCCTTTCTTTGGCACCACCTGTGTGGGGCTCACCCACTCACTATCCGAGATAGGATAGATTATGCCCAAAATCAGCATCTTCACCACCTCTTTCCTTACTACTTCTAGTAAGTGCGGATTCAGTCTCCTCTGCGGTTGACACCTCGGTCTTGCCCCATCCTCAAGGATTATTTTGTGCTTACAGATGTCAGCACTAATCCCCTTTATATCCACCATTTTCCACCCAAATGCCCTCTTCCTCTTTTTAAGTACTTGAACCAGTTTCACTTTCTGCAAAGCGGTTAGCGTGGCAGAAATAATTACAGGAAGTAAATCGTTATCCTCAAGGTATACATACTTTAAATGAGAAGGCAACGGCTTCAACTCCAAGTCTGTTGGTGGTTCCTCAATGGATGGCTTCGGCATCTCATCGGGGGATCCAAGGTCTAGCTTCTCGATCCACTTTGCATCAACCAATTCACCTGCCTTGAGGTGCATAACATGAGCTTGCATCAGTTTTCTTTCGTCATCAATCTTACACGACTGCATCAGGCACCTCTCCAACGGCTCTTTATAACCCTGCAAATTCACATTGGCGACAATACAAGGGTGGATAACATCCACCGCAAAACAATCGTTTACCTCTTCTTTCGGGTGTTTCATGGTTTTATACACATTTATAGTCACACTCTCTTGACCGACACGTAAAATTATGTCCCCCCTCTTAACATCTATCAAGGTCTCCCCAGTGTTTAGGAAAGGCCGACCTAATAAAAGAGTTATCCTAGAGTCAGTGTCCATGTCCAGAACCACAAAATCAACCGGGAACACAAATCTATCAACCTGAACCAACACATCTTCAGCTACTCCTAGCGGTGTCCTAACCGACCTATCCGCCATTTACAATGTCATGCTAGTTGGTTCTAATCTCCCTAAACCCAGTTTATCATACACGGACTTTGGCATCAAACTAATGGACGCCCCCAAATCAAATAGCACATTTTTGAAAACAGTCTCTCCTACGGTTATAGGGATGGTAAAACTGCCCCTATCTTGGATTTCGGGAGGTATCTTGTTCTCAAAAATGGCAGAACACTCATAACTCAATTGCACCATTTGTTGCATTTTCTCCTTACTCGAGAGCATACTCTTTAAAAATTTGAAATACGACGGGATGTTGGCAATGATATCCAACATTGGCATGGTCACTTCAAATTTCCTCAACATTTCCAAAAATTTGGCTTGACTTTGAGTCAAGACCTCCTTTTTGGCTGTTTTTGGAGGAAATGGTAAAGTGGCCACATCAAAACCCGGGGGAGGAGGGGGAATTTTACCTTTATTACCTTTCGGCTTGAGTGGTGGCGATGGCTCTTCTTCCTTTACGTCAATGACCACTGTGTCCGGCTTTGGCCTTGTCGCTTCTTCCCACTTTCTCTTGTATTCTTCCACTTCCCTTTCCAATCTCAAGATTCTCTCCTTTTCTGGCCTCTTCTCAACATCTTCCTCAAACCCTTCTTGCGCTTCCAACGGCCCTTTATAGTCAGAAAATTTCTCTTTCTCAGAATTTGGCACCACTTTCTCAAGTTCCCGGCTCGCTTGTCCCACCTCTTTACCACTTCGGGTAACTACCGCACAAATGTCTTTTGAATCTTTAGGGTTCCTCTCCGTGTTACTAGGAAGCCCCGTATTCAACGGTGGTTGAGCTCTGTTCTCGGTCATCTGCCCTATCTGAATCTCCAAATTACGCATGGCCGTTTTTTGTTCAATCATAAACTTGTTCAACTGATCCAAGCTTTCATCAAAGGGCTTCTTTTGATTCCCCGAACCACTCCCTTGTTGATTGTAGGAGTTATTCTGCCTATGAGCATTCGGGTGTTGATAAGTTTCAGAATTCTGATTTCCGGCTTGTTGGTTATTCTGTTGGTTGCCGGTTTGCTGCACTTGCTCTCTATTCCCATGATCTCGGTTCTGATTGTTACCCCACTAGCCTTGTCGATTCTGGCCCCAAATTTGGTTCCCCGAACCTTGATTCTGATTTTCATAGCCTTGGTTGTTGGAATTTTGATTTTGTCGATTCCAACTACCTTGGTTATTTTCTCTCCAATTTCCTTGGGAATTTTGAGAATTCCCTTGATCGCGATTCTGACTCCAACCGCGGTTGCCTTGGCCCTGATTGTTGGGATTTTGCCGGGACCACTGATTGTTCTGGTTATTGCCTCGGTCCCAATTTCCCTGACCACTCTGATTTCCTTGGTTTCCTTGGTTCCAGTTCTAGCCTTGCTGGTTATTGTTTCAATTATTCCCCGAATTCTGGTTCCTCCAATTGTTCCCAAAATTATTGTCGTTCCAGCTTCCCTGATTGTTATTGCCTTGGTTCCAATTTCCCTCAGAATTGTTTCCGACATAGTTCACATCGTTCGGTTGGAAATCTTCTTCCATGCCACAACCCATCGATGGTTCAAAATCTTGGTAGTTCGGTGGAGCTTGCCAATTTGGGTTGTTACACCATGGGTTATTCTGGTTCCATTAACCCCCAGAATTTTGTTGCTGACCAAATTGCGGGTTCCTCCCGAAAACCTGCTGATTACCGCTATTTGAACTCCCTGTCCCCAATCTGTTAAGCGCTGCAACTAGATCTTCCATAACTGCCACTGGTTGCTGCTGAGATACATTTGCTATAGGTTGTTTTTGGGTCGGTTGTGGTATATGTTGTGGTACTTGCTGAGGATAAGTCGTTCTGCTCGGGCTCGTACAGAACCTAGCCGAGTGATTACCGCCACACAACTGACACACTTGTTGTGCCTCTTTCAGTTTCTTCATTTCTGTCTGAAGTGCCAACAACTCATTATGTGCGGTCGTCTCTTTATCCAACTGCTCTATCAGGTTCTCTGTCCCAGAACTGGAAACCCATTCATCATCCCTCTCAATAGCATCGTTAATATGTTGCATTGCTAGCTCGGGATCAATTCTCGTCAAACCGTTTCCACTAGTTGCATCTAAGAGATTCCTGTCTGACTTATCGAAGGATCTATAAATCTTTATCACCTGCTCAACTGTGCTCAAATTGTGTGAAGGGCACTTCTTCAGCAATGCCCTAATCCTTTCAACTGTTTCTTTCATGGTTTCCCCCTTTCGCCCGCTGAAGTTTTGTATTTCTCGCTTTAAATCCTCAATCTTTGCCGGAGGGAAATATTTCTTCAGAAACACATCGGCCACTTCGGCCCATGTAGATAATGAGGCGTTAGGAAGGGTGTTGAACCATGTTCTTGCAGCACCCCTTAATGCAAACTGTAACATCATCAACTTGACCGCCTCCTCGCTCACTCCGTTATAATTCAGTGTCGAGATGATCTACAGATAGTTGTCTAAGAATTCATTCGGGTCCTCATTCCGCTGCCCGTAGAAAACCGCATTCTCACTGATCAGGTTGATGACATTCTGCTTCGGTTCCATGTTGTTGGCATGGATAGCTGGGATTCTGATCGTATTATGTCCGGTCCCTTGAAACGGGGTAACCACGTAATCCCTTGCTGATACAAGCCCCTGATTTGCCTGTGGGTTGTTCTGCTGTTGCTGATTCTAGTTGTTCTGATTCGCTTGCAGAAGCTGAATCTGTGCCATCTGTTGCTGAATCAACTGATACATCTGCATTGCAAATTGTCCGGACCAGGTAGCTGTTGTTGTAATTGACCACCCTCTTGTTGGTGTTGCTGTTGGCGAAGCGGTGGTGGGTTGTTATTTTGGAGTTGACCACCCCCCCACTTGACCATTTTGTCCATTCTGCTAACGCTGACCATTTAACACATCATTTTGTTGGTTCTGTCTGTTTCTTCCATTACCCCTTTCTAAAGTGGGGTCAAATAGATTTCTTCCATCTATCCTTACAGCCATAGGAGGATCAAGAGGATTCCTCTCGCGTGGAGGTGGGTTATTTAGAGTACCCAAACCACCCATTCGAGACGTCCCATCATCAATCAACTGATCCCTGCTATTGGTTGTCATATCTTCTTCCTCTGAAGAGATGTCTAATGTTTCGTGTCCGTCCACGGTTTCCGGAGTAAGATCAAATTGTAGTCTTCTTCTTATACCGTTCCTCTGTCTGGCAAACGATTCTATCTCTGGTTGGTATGGCTCAAGAGGTTGTTGTCGAGACCTCCTTGTGTTCATACACTGCAAAACAACAATGAAACAACAAGAAAACGTAAAAAACTACCTAAGCCCAAGATTTCGGTCAACTATTGTGATATCAAAATATTGCCAATCCCCGGCAATGGCGCCACTTGGTAAGAGGATTTTTGCGATCCGGTTAGTCAAGTAAAAACTCGAAACCTTAGCAAAATCTACTTTCTAACCGGCAGTGGACCGGATCGATTGTAGGTAGTGCTTGAAGAGTCCGAGGACGAACCCACAGAGATTGGCTTTGAATACCACAGCTGACTTAGCACTCAATTTAGGACAACCAGAAAAATATGATGCTGTACTATTGCATAAAAGAAAGATTATACTAGTTGTATTTATTAACAATTACAAAGAGGTACAACCGAACTACGATCCAGCGGATTACTCTACCCTCAAACAAACTACCCCGGGAGTGTGCTCTACCTTCCTTGTCTAAACGATAAAAACCCCGTATTGGAATGGACTTAATGACTGGAGTGTCAATCTAGTGCACAGGTAGGTGTCAAACTACCTTTTAAGCCAAAACGTCTACGGTCCCGAAACCCCGGTTCCCACACTTTGCCACAACATACATTTATAAGCTAGGTGTGTGTGATGATGAATGACTAGGTGATCAAGCTAGCATCGATTACGATTAAAACATGTTTCGTGATATGAATTATCGATTAGAACATTTCTTTACGTGCTACACTACATCCCGGTTCATCTCCCTAATGGCGTTTCATCCGCTTTCACATAATTCGGCCGTACGAAAGATTTAGCTACTCATTATCGAATTGAAAAAATAAACTGTAAAGTAATTCATGATAGAAACGATAAAAGAACAATAAACCATACCCACTTTATTGAAAATTGATGAAGTGACAAAGTTGTGCTCACAAAGATCAAATCTTGACAATCGAAACGTAATGGATTGCTGTTGTAATGTATCTAATGTAATGGAGGGTCGAAAGACGAGAACAATGATAAATGGTACTTAATTCTACGCGTCCGGACGAAGGAAATCGCCCAAAAGAGGCTACAACTATCTAAGTTCGTCAAAGTCTGCTAAATAAAACGTTTGAGCTGCCCTTTTATAGGCTAGTGCAAAATTCAGCTTATCCGTACGGATAACAGGCTATCCGTACGGATGGTTCGTGATTCTTCGGGTTGTCCGTACGGCTGGAAGGTTGTCCGTACGGATATATCTCTGATCAAACCTTCTGTTTTGTGTTCCCAGTGTCTGTCCGTACAGATAGATTTCTATCCGTCCAGATGGACCTCTATTGCACCAGTCTATCCGTACGGATGAATTGACTATCCGTACGGATATATCTCTGAATGAAATCTTGATTCTGGCTGAGGGTTGTCCGTACGGACAGACTTTTGTCTGTACGGATAGATGCCTTCACTTCAAAAACTTATCTTTTTCCATACTTGGCTTTCGTTTCTCGCCTCGGACACGTCTAAACTCACAAATCATCGCTTTCCGGGCTCTCGACTCACCCAAATCCTGCACAAACATGGAAACAGCAAGCAAACGCATAACCCTGCAAACTACGGGTGCTCGGGAAATGAGTATAACATGTCAAAAGTCGGCCGAGTTTACGGAACAACCGACAGTTACTCGCCGTGCAAAGAAAACCTCATTAACACTCAATATAGGGTCTAAACTCACCCGAACCATGCTAGAAATATGATAAACGTGGGTTAAAGCGTACGAAATGTACAAGAAAGTTGGTTCCCATCCATCGGTACCGACCGACGAGTCCGGATAAGACTATCACACCCAAAGGTGTTCTGGGCGCATTATTGGTGTTTTAATCAAGAGACCCTAAACTCTGATTAAGTTCACCACGAACTAACAGTTTAAGTATATCACCACTAACTCAATCCTCATGTGCATGCCATACACTGAGTTAAGCGGTTACATACTGATATACTTGGGGTTTGCAGTAGTGTATTACTTACAAGCACAAAGCAAGTAATAAGGTGAGATAAATTCTGTTATAAAAAACAATTATACAAATTGTCTTTCGGGCACTACACCTAACAATCTCCCACTTGCACGAAATGACAAGCAATGATTGTTTTTAGAGCACACCCTTTCTCATCTTATTCACAACACTCTCCCACTTGCTCTAAAAGCATATGAGACATATCCCTCAATGCCGTACCCTCCAAGCATTCGACTTGGTACACTGAACAGTTAGGTTATCGGCTCGAGACGATCTTTAGGATCGAAATGTTTCCGGTCCATCTAATCAGGCGGTACTCTCTATGCTTTTGACCTCTAGTGACTGAGAAGATCCTTCTAAGCTATCTCTCCACTGTTTTCACAATGAAGTGATATCGGCTCACTAGACTTGTAATTACTCCCAGATCAGAAAGGAAATTCCTAAGCTATATCGCCACTCTAGCTGCCTCGAAAGCTGCTACGTATCCGATTAATTAAAATCGAATTGGCGGTGCTGGATTTCTCCAGACTATAGCTCCATCACAATGAGTAAACACTGAGTCCGAGATCGTCCCAACGATCATCCTTAATCTGACTATAAGTCAGAATCAGTGTAGTCAACCATATTCAAGTTTGCACCCGAATATACAAGCATATTATTCCTCGTTCTTCAAAGATACTTGAGGACGTACTAAACCGCTATTCAATGCTCGAATCCGAGATTCGACTACTATTGACTTGTGATAACCTGACTTGCCGTTATCCAAGAGAGACCCTATCCCATTTTCTCTTTATCCGAAGATTTAGAGAATCATTCCTAAGAGGTAGGGTAGGACTACTCTCGTTGAATGTTGCATACGTATATGCAAGATCATCTTAACCAATAAGACGGATGGGATAGCCAATGACTCATTCTTGTGAATTTGACCGAATCAAATTCTTAGAATATAGTCCAATTCTCTCATCCAGAGAATCTTGGCGTGTCAGTTTCCGACTTCAGATAGCACACCCATGTTGTTTCCAACCGTTGCAGTGTTATCAATCAAGAACACTAATAATACTACTTTACCAATATTGATATCCAGTCTACGAAAGACTTATCAATATTCTGGTCAAGTCCACATATTTTAAAACATGTGAATTTAAATGACCGAGAGGTTCTCTTAAATCCACAAAGGATATAAGCCCCGGCAGTCATCCTGCCATTTGTTCTAACCAAGACCCTTCTTTTCCGAATGAATCCAGACTCCGTTTGTCGGCAAGAAAGTCTCAGGGAATCACCCCTATTTTCTGCTTTCTAACGAAATCTAGCAAGAGTGAGTGGTGAGAGAGTTCAAGGTCTGGTTAACTCTCTACTTGTCAGGGAATCACCCCAAGACCACTCAGCTTTGCGCTGAAAGTTTAAACTTTCCTATTCATTCGACTCTTTTTCGTGTAGATCCAATTGCTCCCACTGGGCCTGAGACACTCAGGTGGTTCTACAAGAAGCTGAATAGAACTGGAGTACCAAAACTCCATTCACAGGGTTAAGGCTTTCAAACCAACCTCTATGATCAGAATCCTATACAGCCCACCAAGAGCCATAGGTTATCAATCACCCCAGCAGACTATAAAGTCCACAAAACCACAATGGGTCAACGGTTAAACCATACTCCCACTGCGTTTTTGGGTGGATTAACATTCTGATCTAGTAGTATTTATCAGTGTAATCACCAACAACCGACGTTGGACGTGGTCTGATTAAATCAGATAGCAACTACATTTGGGTAACCGTACTCCAAGGTTTAAGGCTGTCACTTATAGTTTTTATCAGAAGGCTTGTGACAGTTCAACAGTCACTTTCTGATCTCTAGAATCTTATAACCAACCTTCACTCGTCACATTAAGATATTTCAAGAACAGTCACAATCCGAACGTATGCGCAAAATCTCCAATCCTACCTTCAAGCATTAAGTGCTAAATGCCTACATTTACGGAAGTGGTGTGAACCGAATTCACTCCTTATCCATAAATTCACTAGCATGTTCTAGGTAGACTTCTCGGTTTACATAATAATGTTAACCGTTATTTTGCAACCAATTATCTTAATCGAGTTTAGCATTGTATTGTAGCACATCAATAACTATATAGGGCAAGTCTATGGTTTCTTCCTCAGTGAAAAACATTCCACTAGGAGGCAGGCCGAGCATCAATCCCAAGACTATGTGATAGCCAATTTCTGAGCATGGAATACTCTATTCGCTGCTAAAATCAGAGACTCCTCCTCGTATTCTTTAGATAAACTAAATCGTGTTTCGAGTAGTTATCAGACAAAATGTCACCACTCAAAAGCTCCCATTAGCTTGTAGCTTTCACTAGACCCCGAAGGTCAATATGAACAAGCTGCGTTACATCTTCAGATCTATTACCCTTTCCCAATTGAAAGGTAGCTTAGTCATTGTTCCTTTAAGACAGTATTCCGAGAATGGGAGATAGGTATCACCCTTAGCCAGTCGTTAGGTCTTATCTCTAGGATATATGCACTAATTAATAGATTTGAAGAATCGTTTATCTTAATACGGAAACCGTTTACCTATAATTGTTTAAGACGTGTTACATATACCTTTTCAGCATTTCTTAGTGGTTCTGACTTTATCAAACAAAAGTCCGAGTCTCGGATTCGTACTACAAATGTCATATTCACTTTCTATGAGGCAAAAATATGTCGAGTTGAACGTGAATCCATTTGTTCCAACGAATCTGAAAACAGAAAAAAAAAGTTTTTCGTGATATTCAAGGATCGAATCCAAAGTTCATTTCCTCATACCACTCCCACTATTCTAGCTGAAATTACTGTCCGTTGTTAATCTATTAATCGTTAATGCAAAAGCTTCGTTGTTCTTCCAAAGAACTTAGCTTCTGAGTCGAGTTACTCGGTTAAGAAAGTCACTAAGGTTTCATTGGTCAGTGATCCGAAATCACTTTCCTTTTATTAATATTTCGGTTTAGCCTCAAACTTGTTTAGTTTAGATGATTAAAACTTGTAGACATTCTTTCCCATTCTTGACTTTCCTTAAAAGGAAATAGTCTTGAACTAGCAGTTCGTTTGAGTAGACACTACTCGTGAACTGCGGGATGTCTAGTGATTGCGTTACCCAGTGGGACTAATTTTCTAATAAATCAGAAAAACATAAGATTAAAGCTCCCACTAGCTTATCGGTTCCAAATACCGTCTAACTAGTAACACTTTAATTTATGATTCTCCAATTTTTTATTAGAAAATTTCTTGTGTAGTCACTACACAATTAAAAATTCACTAGAAGAATTTTATCGTCACAATCATCTTTCAAACTAACTACGGTGGTCTCTCGTTCAACACGAGTGACAGCAGGGACATACTAGTTTACGTCACTTAAGTCTTGAAGGCTCAAGAGGAAATATCTCTTCCGAAAAATTAATCGCATGTAAGATTAATAAGTAAAACGTTCTAGTTACTTACCACTTTTAACGAAGTCGTTACTAGTCAATTTAAAACATACACTAGCAGTCTACTACCCTAGAGAGATATATAAATAGTTGTAAATAAATTTGATAGAAAATAAATCCAAATTATACACTACTAATTGATTTTAGGAACTATAAACTAAATACTCATAGTCTATCCTACCGTTCCAAGGACTTAATCTCACATCTCAGTGCCACCTTAGGGTAGGTCAAAGAGGTGACGACTAAATTGAGATCTTTCTCTTTCGATGATTAAAATGGAATCGAACATCCAACTTCAATCCCCGATTACCTTTCTTTTTCAGCCAAGGTATTACCAAAAATACCCATAATGAGTGTGACCTACTATTTCAGATTTTTAGGTAGATCCTGAGGATGCCGCCTTAGGGTCGGTCAGTGACCCGGCGAGTACCCAAAATCCTATCCTTTCGGAGACCAAGCCTTGAATTTTGATAGCGGTGAAGGCCTTCCTTAGGGAGGCCTGTCCCAGGCCGGCACGAGGCGTCACCATTCTCTCACGTTGCTTGTGTCAATAGTAGAGGCCGTGAGGTCGGCTGTCGCCTTCCCCGCTCCTACTCAATATTTTGAAAAAGTGGGGGGTTTACTGATTTCGTATTTGGACTTGATATATCTTTAAGGAACAATAAATCATGGGCCCGAATAGTGTCGGTTATGTGGGCTAGCCTACCCGACCTATTCGTTGGAACATATGTGGCCGTCGGACGGGTCAAGCCTAGGGGGCTCCATTGAGCCGTAGTGGATCATCGGATGGCTCAGCCTTGCCGGACCCCCGTGCAAACGCCACACGTGGAGGGTTAAGTCGATCGAGCCATAGCTCAGTTGACCACCCAACCATGGTTTGACTATTTTCAAACCATATTGTCCAATCCCTTAACATCAAACTTTCACGTAGACACTACAGACAAAAACGAAATCTCATCTAGGTAAGGGGGAATTCACCGAGAATCCAACACCTTAACCACGAGGTTTCGGGATTTTACTCCCTATGCTTTCGTAGAGTGGGATTCACCGAGAATCCATCACCCAACCATGACGATTGACAAAACCCGTGTTTTTCGGTTTTTACCCTAATTAGTTTCTAATTAATATCAAACAATTAATTAAAACTAATTGCGTGTTGTATACATGCCTAACTAATTCCTCGAATTAATTTCTACATGTATGCATATGAAGTGGAATTCATGATATGATGCATTTCATGGCAATTTTCTGGTTCTACACATACAATCTAAACATGTATTCTAGTGTGGAAAAAAAACACCGAGATGGACCGTTGGCACCCCCGTATCTAACCTATTAGAAAATAAATAATCAAACCCTAACTAGGGTTTACTACTTTCTAACATAATCTGCAGCTGTTCAAATTCTTCGATGATCGGGAAACCATACGAATTCGGATCGTGACGAAACTTTCCAGATCTATTTTTCACTCCTCAGGATTTAATATGGACGGTTGGATCGGAGTTTTGACTTGTCAATTTTCTCCAGTGAGCCGCCTAACTTGCTGCTGAATCTGTCTCTTACAGCAGCGCATCAGTGACTTCCCAAGGCCGATCGTGAATCGAGATGAAACCCGATCGACCTGAAATTTTTATGGCAGTTAAATAACTCTAGTTTTACTAATCGGACCCGTTGGATTTGCGTTTCAACGGTCATAACTCTTCCAGAAATTCGAGGAAGTCACAGCTAGAGTTTCTGTGAATCCTGCGTTTTTCTGTTACAGCAACCAATTTATTGCAACAAACGGATATTGAGACGGACTCCGATCGACCCCGAATTTTGATGGCTTGTTCTACAACTTTTAATATTTATTCTGACCGGAGGGATCGTCGTTTCAACGGCTCAATCAACGGGAAAAACAAAAATACCAAATACCAACTAAACAGATCTACTTCTAGGAAATTAAAATTGCAACAACAAATAAATTACATAATTTCCTATACTCATAAGAACGAATTTTCTTCATTTATATGAGTATATAATAGATCTAACGGGTAAACAGTGCCAACCCCCAATCCATATCTTCAACCATAACAACCAATCACATGTGCATATTTAAAAAAATATATATCTACATGCAATTCCACTCCTTTTAAATCGTTTATCTTTGAATATAATTCATAGATCGTGGAACCTGGTCTCTGATAACACATGAAGGATGTAGGAGCTCAGATCTGTACAGAACAGATCTTTGCGCAGCGGATGGATCACGATCTATAAACTACAATACATAAATAAAGGATCTAAAATCCTACAAGGGGATTAAGTTTATCTTACCAATAGTAGGAAGAGAAGCTAAGATCTTCTAATGTGTTCTCCAAACGGTGGTTGGTGGAAACCAATCCTTGGAATTGAAACCTCCTTGATATGCTTCCAAGAAAAAACTCCAAGTTTTTCTTCAACCAGAAACCCAAGACAAGAAACAAGTTTTCCTCTCTTTATTTGTGTGTATGGAGCGAAATTTGCATTGCTCATATGTCTTGGAAGAACTCTCTTTATATAGGAGAGTAAATCCTTGGCTTCCAAGTTTCTAATTAATTAAATAAATAATTAAAAAGAAATCACAATAAAGGATAATTCAATTTATAAAAGATTGTGATTAATCAATCAATCAATTACAAATCAATTATCATTTATTAATTAATTACTTACCAAGTAAATAATTAATCACACAAGAAAATCAAATCTTGCATTTAAGGAGGTAAATGGCGCCACACATTAGGGTTTAGGCCCACAGAAAATGTATTTTCTGTGTATTATATTATTTAGCCCAACTAAATAATATTTCTAATATCAATTAATTAGCCCAGCTAATTAATCATCACTGTGGCCCAATAACAAGAAAGCACGTGTATTATAGGAGCCACGTTGGGGACCATGGACCTATAACCACTAGCTCCAATAATTAAGTAAAATATTCATCGAACAGAATATTCATACTTAAATTATTAATTCCGGGATTACGCCACCATAAACCCGAAACTGAACTCTACCAATTATAGATATATACTTACACTCAACCCTATGAGTAAATAAGCGTCCACTGATATAATCACTACATACAGACTAACCCTCCATAGTCTGTCCATTCTGAGTGGGAAGTCTCCGTTAACCCGACTCAGAATATCTTATCCTTATTTATCATTAACCCCCTAGTGATCAATTAGTTCACTTATCTGACTAGTAGCTAATTAGTCTAACATGAACTGGGCTCATCGATCATTTTTTTTGGGCTAACAAATAAGGGGACTGTCTCTCTACTTCCCGTAGGAAGGAATGGATTCCTTGTCTGTGAAAATCAGAACTACTCACTCATCAGGAGATAGTGCCAATGAGAAGTGACTTGGAACACATATTTAAGTGAACCGTAACTAACACATCAAACACTACCCCGAGACAAGTAGTACCCTGTGATCACCTCAGGATTAAGGTTGATCCATATATGATCATCTAATGATTTAATAAGATTCCTCGATTACGGAATTATATCGAGAAATTCAGATTAAATCGGTCCAGTCCTATATGAATGCCATCATATATAAATGCCCCACGTAGGTACCCTCTACCGACAGTCCGGATAAGACTATCACACCCTAAGGTGTTCTGGGCGCATTATTGGTGTTTTAATCAATAGACCCTAAACTCTGATTAAGTTCACCACGGACTAATAGTTTAAGTATATCACCACTAACTCAATCCTCATGTGCATGCCATACACTGAGTTAAGAGGTTACATACTGATATACTTAGGGTTTGCAGCAGTGTATTGCTTACAAGCACAAAGCAAGTAATAAGGTGAGATAAATTCTGTTATCAAAAACAATTATACAAATTGTCTTTCGGGCACTACACCTAACACATTGTTCATTATGAAAAATTCTGATATACTTAAGTTCACGCTTATGCGGGTTTTGGCATCATCAAAAGGGGGAAATTGTTAGGAACATTTTATTAGGTTTTGATGATGGCCATACTAGCTGTTATAGCAAGCCTGAACTTAGTTAGAATTCTCTGTATAAGTCTTTACTTAGAGTCTGACATGTTGTATAGGTTGATTCAGACAAGTATTGTACTAGTTGGTAGGACGGAAAAGTGAAACAGATGTTCGGCAGAGTGAGGCCGGTCAAGTACCAGCGGAGAAGCATGAAGACACTATGGTCTGAATTATAACCAAGGAAGTATGTGATGACCTTGGATAAGTCTAAGTTATGTTTCAAGTGATGAAACTTAATTGTTAAATATGGTGTACACTGATCTCACACAAATCAAGGATCAGTGAAGTACAAAGATTCTCCTGAACCTAAAAGAATGAAGGAAATAGTGAATCGGCAAAGTGAACTGACAATCGGCTAAATGAAGACAAAGCAGTGAAGGAAAATCTAAACGGCAAAGTTAGATAGTCACTTAACTATTCAGAGAACGGCCAAGTAAACCTTACTTGATCAGATTTTGAAATATGAAGAAGACACAGAGGATCAAGCATTAAATGCACAATCAATAGAGGATCAATCAAGGACGGATTTTCTGATGAACGTTTGAAGAAAAATCCGATCACTGAAATCAATGAGAATATAATTAGGGGGAATAAAAAATAAAACCAAGGATTATTCCCCTCATTAATATAGCCAACGGACATAAATTCAAATCAAGAATTATCAAGGCTATAAATAGAAGGCATTGTCAGACAAAAAGATGTGAACAAAAAAAAAGAACGATTGAATCTGAGCAAAAACTCTGTCAAAGTGAAAAGCCTTCTATCTGTGCTGAAAAAGAAACATCTTGTGATCTACTCAAAACTGAGAACTACAATTCCAAAATCAAGCATTGAGTTTGATCATCAAGTTTTGTGAATCCAATTCACTTGAATCAAGCAACTGAATCAGAGCCATCTGAGGAGGAGTTGTGTTTGTGATAGCTGTTGAAAGATTTGTTCTCAAGGAGCAATGAAAAAGACCGAGTCACTGAAGCTGTTGAAGCCAAGTAGTGATAGTCTTGAAGATTGTGAAGCTTGTGTAGTCAAGGACAATCAGGCTATTGTATCTGTGAAAAACAATAGTGAATTCCTCCAATCATCATAGGAGAAGAGTGGATTAAGAGATTACACCACCATGAACCACTATAAACCCTTGTGTCAATTTACTTTCAACAATTTACCTTACTTAATTTATTTAATTGCTTATATTATATCTTATATCTGTGATTGCACAATCTACTTTGAAACAACATTTTAAGAAGGGACTTATCCATTGCCCAAAAGCTTTTAAATACAAGAAAAGTTTTTGAAACTCCACTATAGTCATTCACCCCCCCTCTGACTATAGTTTTACCCTTCTCTGGGACCAACATATGTCTTGCACGTTTTTCTTCACCTTGTTGTTTAACTCAAACTTCATATGCTTTAAGATCAGAAAAGTGTTCCAGTGTGTCTTGTTTGGTAAGATCTCTTATAGCTACCAACACTGTAGTCATTATTTCCCAAGATCCTGGAAAAGATTTCAAGATCTTCATACATATTTCATTTTGAGTGTATTTTCTATTCAGTAGTTGCAGTTGTGACGCCCCTGTCCCGGATACCGAGTCGCTATCTGGAAAAGAACTTCCGGCACGCATATAATTAAAATTTAATCTAACTATACACGTAAGCCTTACGTATTCAAACATTAGAGAACCAAGCAGAAGACAAAACCGCAGACTCGGGTACTTAAACAACTACTAAAATGATCGAAAGTAACACAGGCTGCATCTATTACATCATCAAAGACTTATTATACTCATCATGTACAAATGTATCCATTACAACACGTTAACCATAAACTCAAACCATTGGTTTCTATCATTACAACGGACAAGAGAATCTATACCCAAAAGTAAACTGAAAGTAAAAATAGTAGACGTCATATGCATCATCTCCGGGTCACTCCTCAGTGGCCTAAAAAACGACATACAAAACACCACATTCTCGGGGTGGGGACAAGAGAGTAGAGGGGTAAGTACATACGTACTAGTAAGGGGTAGAAGAAACAGTATAATAAAGCAATAAAGGCAGATACATATAACATGGTTTCATCTACAATCACTACAACATAGGTTGTAATAATAGAGCTCTCTCACTCTCTACTAGCTCCGTAGTATATCCTCGCACAAATAAGTTTTGTTACATCAATACCAAATGACAATGTGCATGGTGAGAATGCACCGAGACATATTAAGCACCTCTCAAGGGGGCATGGACTTAGGTCTCCATGTGGGAAATTACACGTTGGCCCTTGGCATATAACTCAAAAGGGGGCTATAAAAATCCCATGCTTCGCTTTAGAAACGTGTCTTACCAGTGATATTGACGTTTTAGCTTTTAGACAACCACATATGTATTTACGAGTTAAGTTCTAATCACCTTATTCATTCACGTATAAGGCTTCCTAAGGACTTCTAGTCCTATACAACTAGTTACACTACCTAGCACGTTGTAAAAGAATCATTGACTACTAAGTCAATGTCCCATAAGGCCTAAACAACGCATTCCGGTGCTCCCACCTTCTCCCCGCAGAGGGTCTCAGTTGTGGTGCTGAGCCAAGACTATCAGAAGTTGAGGTTAGACATTGCAAAATAACAAATAATTCCTTCAAAGGCATGCATACCAATCAATATCGAGCTGCACACAACAAAATCATAGAAATAAGGTAAACACGCGCCCTAGCGCCCGCCAAACTTCTTTATACCTATTATATCATTCATTCATTCGAACAACTTACGAATTATATCATCGCATTATATCAACTTTAGAAAGATGATTATTACTTTAGCATCATATTTTATTTCATTTTATTTTCTCCGAGAAAACAAATATGTAGTTTTATTTTGGAAGAAAAAGAAATAAAAAGACGAAAGAATCATTAATCTGTTTTTTTTTTTCCTTTTCTAGTCCTTTAGCTGCAAGTTCCTCTATTGATAAATTTTTTTCCTAAAGCAACATACAGGTGCGGCAATATATAGAAGAATCAAAATAAAGAAACAAACCTTTAACAACAATAAGAACAATAATAAAAATACAATTAAACACCCACAGTCCATTTAAGAACACCCCTTAACTTTGGTATTTTGAAAGTGAATTCGAAAGCAAAATATTGAAAGAAAAGTCTTGAATCCTCGAACCAACATCTCTACGAATATCCGAAAAAAGAACAGTTGGTATCGAAACGACCGCCTCCTCGCGGTGATCAATTTCTTCTACTATGGTCTGCATCGAAAATCAACAGTTAAACCCCGAATTTGAAAAACATCGTCCGGCCTTTTTTTCCCTTTGTACAACGTCTCCTCCAATTTTGCGGAAAGAATTGCCGTATCAAAACTAATAGTAATTAAGGTAATGGTTCTCTTTTATACCTGTTATTTAATTAAAATCCATAAAAAAAAATAACTAAATCTGTAACGCCCCGTTCCCGGACACCGAGTCCTTATCCGGAAATCGAAACGTTCGGCACGCATAATATTAAATAAATAATATTACACGTAAGCCGCTACTATGTCGTATCAAATTAAAGCAAACGGAAGATAAAAAGACTCGGGTAATTTTTTTTTCAAGTAACCAAGAATAGAAATACTAAAGGTAGAATAAAATGTAATACTTATTACATCGGAAAAACCAAACTAATCCAAATGTACGAATCTTAAAAACAAAAAGGAAACTACAAGTTCCAACCATGATCCAAGCCTAGGCAATAAATAAAGAAATGAATAACAATTAATCGAAGTCTTCAACTCCGGCGTCCTCAAACGTCGTCATCAAAGTCCTCCTCGAACTCCTCATTTACCTGTTCGTCTTCTCTCCCCCAAAACACATAAATAAACATGCATTTGTGGTAAGTACATTTGTACAAAGTAAGAAGTAGAAGCTACAATATAATTAAGGTTTATTATTAAAAGATTTGCCTTACTGAGACCGAATCGATCTAGGGTTCACTACATGCCCATCGACATGTCGTGACTATACGTTTTTAACTTAGCTTATCTTTGTTACATCATTACTCAAGGACACAATGCATGGTGAAAATTCCACCATGAGATATACTTGCCAACTACGGTGATTAGAGCGGTAGTCCCGGGATCTCCCCGGTATGCATATACGTTCGATGGATTTCCTCCACTACCCTTGACCTTTTGAGCCGTAGTAGCGTTGTTCACCTTTTATGAACGTATCACATCGCCGATTTGAATCAGTGCCTAACCAAGAATAGATGACGTTTTAGCTTTTACTACACTTATGTAATTATTAATGTGAATTAACTAGTCACCTAAGTGTTTTCAGAATAATACTCACCTTATCAGCTCTACTCCCTCACTTAGACAACTAGACATCACATCCTATCAATTACACGAGACAATGATGAACCCTAGTTCATCAAAGCACAAGCCCTTTCATGCCACTTCCGACGGATCCGAACTTCAACTCCCTTTAAGAGTACATTCGGTGTTTTAAGCGAACGAATCGAAACTCAATCGGGGCTTGTTCATATTTAATTAATGTTATTTAATCATGAATTAAGGTTTAAGATTCAAAACATAGCTTAAAACAACATTATATAGAAAACTGGGGCAATGCGTGCGCATTACTCTAGAATGCGTATGCATTGAACCTGTTGCACTTATTCTAAGCAATCTGTATCAGGAATGCGGGCGCATTGCTAGCCAATGCGTACGCATCCTATGCAGAAAAACCCTAAAACTTGTTTTTCAACCCTTAACGGTCTCTACTCGTTTCCAAACATCTTGCACATGAATTATAGCAGAAAAACCGTAGAAAAACATGTCTTTTAAGATCCAAAACAAAACATAATCCTTAAACATCATCTAAGCTTAAAACTTGATACAATATGCATCCAAAACATGATCTATTCTACTCTAAACCACAATTAGATTGTAGGAAGAGTTTCGTACCTTTAGCAAGCATATTCCAACAGCAAAACTCAGAGAAACAGCAGCTAAAACTGATCTTTCTCTTATCAAAGCTTCAACTTTCTGCAATCAAAACGTTGTCTTCTTCACAATGATTCCGGCGCTCTACTCTGATCCGAAAACCGTCAAGAATTTCTTTAACAGCCGATTGAAAAACTCTCAGCCCTAATTTTTGCTCACACACGCAGATAGTATATTGGAGGTGGAGAAAATCTTATTTCTAGTAGGTTATAAGAATTGTGGGGATTTATTTTCCTTAAATAGAAAATCCCAAAAAAAAAAGATAAAGATCTTATTATCTTCCTTTATCAGAAGATAAATCCCAAAAAAAAGGATAAAGATCTTATTATCTTCCTTTATAATAAGATAAATCCCAAAAAAAAGGATAAAGATCTTATTTATCTTCCTTTATCATAAAAATCAGATTTTCCTCCTAAAATATATACATATATATCTCGAAATATATATATATATATATATAATTTAACAAATACTTAAACTCCGAATAAAAGGAACCGAACCCAATATTTCGTTTTCGCAAAATGACACGTCTGTCCTTTCCCGAAAATCGGAATATTACATTCTTTCCCCCTTAAAGGAGTTTCGTCCTCGAAACTTAGAACATACCTGGTAAATCCATAAAATCTGGGAACTCGTTGATCATATCGTCCTCAACTTCCCAAATAGCTTCATCCAGTGAATGATTGCTCCATTGCACCTGAACTAAAGGAATAAACCGTCTCTTAATCATCGTTTCTTTCCGATCCAAAATTCTTGTCGGTGTCTCATCGTACGAAAGATTATCCTGGAGAACCTCTGGAACAACAGTAGTCTCAATATCCGTCTTGGTCAAACACTTCTTTAACATTGAGACATGAAACACGTTGTGGACTCTCGACATCGATTCTGATAACTTGAGTTTGTAAGCCAAAGGTCCAATTCTTTCTAGAATCTCAAAAGGTCCAACATACCTCGGGCTTTGCTTTCCCTTATGTCCAAAACGTTTCACTCCCTTCATTGGTGAAGCTCGTAGATACACTCGTTCACCAACTTCAAACTCAAGAGGTCTCCTTCTAACATCTGCCCAACTCTTCTGTCTATCTTGAGAAGCCTTCAGATTCTTCTTAACCAGCTGAACCCTTTCTTTAGCTTGCTCAACCAATTCCGGCCCGGTGATTTGTCTTTCCCCGACTTCATCCCAAAACAACGGCGTTCTACATCTTCTTCCATACAATGCTTCAAACGGTGGCATGCCAATACTTGCATGATAAGCGTTGTTGTAAGCAAACTCCGCTACCGGTAGGTAATCATCCCATGATCCACCTACTTCCAACACACAAGCTGTCAACATATCTTCAAGTGTTTGGATGGTTCTCTCAGATTGTCCATCTGTCTGAGGATGAAAGGCTGTACTCAAATCCAATTTGGTTCCGAAAGCTGCTTGTAAACTTTTCCAAAACCGACTGACGAACCTCGAATCACGATCAGAAACTATCGAGATAGGTACTCCGTGTAACTTCACTATATTATCCATGTATAGTGTCGTCATTTTCTTCAAGGGCATATCGACCTTATATGGTAAGAAATGAGCGGATTCGGTCAATCTATCCACAATCACCCAAATCGCATCATTACCGCCTCTCGTCTTAGGTAAACCGGTGATAAAGTCCATAGTGATCTTATCCCATTTCCATTCCGGGATATCCAATGGCTTAAGCATTCCTCCCGGTCTTCTATGTTCTGCTTTAACCTTCTGGCAAGTATCACACTCTGCAATGAACTTGGCTATCTCTAGTTTCATCGTGGGCCACCAAAACCTTTCCTTCAAGTCTCTGTACATTTTAGTAGCTCCCAGATGAACCGCAAAAGCAATCCTATGTGCCTCTTCCATGACTCTCTGTCTTAAATCACCAACTTTAGGCACACAAAAACAATCTTGGTACCAAAGATTTCCATTATTGTCTAACACGTAACCCACTGTGGGCTTTTCTCTTGCAACTCGCTTCAAGTCAACCAAAACTGGGTCTTCATCTTGCTTCTCCCGAATGTCATCCATCAACTCGGACCTTGCTAACAACGGTGCCACAAACTGTTGGTCTTCAATCTGATCAAAGCTTCGGATTCTCAACCCATCTAACCTTTCTGCAACGTCTTCAACACTCGATACTACAAACACTGGTTTTCTACTCAAAGCATCGGCCACTACATTCGCTTTACCCGGATGGTACTGAATCTCCAAGTCATAATCCTTTACGAACTCCAGCCATCTCCTTTGTCTCATATTCAGGTTTTCCTGGGTAAAGAAATACTTCAAACTCTTGTGATCGGTGAAGATCCTGGCCTTAACTCCATGCAGGTAGTGCCTCTAAATCTTCAGGGCAAACACAACCGCTGCTAACTCCAAGTCGTGGGTTGGGTAATTCTTCTCATGCACCTTCAGCGTCGGGATGCATAAGCAATTACCTTCCCTCCCTGCATCAACACACAACCTAAACCTTGTCCCGAAGCATCCGTGTAGACATCATAATTATCAAAGATCTCCGGAACTGCCAAAACTGGGGCTGTAGTCAACTTCTTCTTCAGCGTTTGAAAAGCATCTTCACACTCACTGGTCCACTCGAACTTCATGTCCTACTGAGTGAGCCGAGTAAGTGGTGTAGCTATCTTTGAGAAGTCTTGTACAAACATCCTATAATAGCCAGCCAAACCGAGAAAACTTCTAACCTCTGAAACGGTAGTCGGTCTGGACCACTTCTCCACTGCTTCAATCTTTGCCGGATCAACCTTAATGCCATCTCCAGAAATGACATGACCCAAGAAACTCACTTGATCCAACCAAAAGTCACACTTTGAAAACTTAGCATACAACTGATTCCTCTTCAAGGTATCCAACACTATCCTTAAGTGTTCTTCTTGTTCCTTCTCATCCTTAGAGTATACAAGGATGTCATCTATGAACACTATCAAAAACTTATCCAAGTATGGCATGAAAACACGTTGCATTAAATCCATAAATGCGGATGGAGCATTAGTGAGTCCAAAAGGCATGACTAAGAACTCATAATGTCCATACCTCGTACTAAAAGCCGTCTTCGGTATATCAGCCACCTTGATCTTCAACTGGTGGTACCCCGACCTAAGATCAATCTTAGAAAACACTCTCTTGCCTTGCAATTGGTTAAACAAATAATCAATCCTTGGCAAGGGGTACTTATTCTTGATGGTCAGATTGTTCAGCGCTCTGTAGTCTATGCACATCCTCATGCTACCATCTTTCTTCTTAACAAACAAGACGCAGGGCTCCCCAAGGCGAAGTACTAGGCTGAATTATATTCCTCTCAAGCATATCCTTGAGAGTTTGTGCTTTCAACTCCTTCAATTCGGCCGATGCCATTCTATAGGGTGCCTTAGCAACTGGTGCCGCTCCTGGCATCAACTTAATCTCAAATTCAATCTCTCTATCCGGCATGTTTCCCGGTAACTCTTCTGGAAATACCTCTGGGTATTCCTTTGACTACAGGGTTTCCTCTAACTTAGGCTTCACTTGTTCCACATCCACTGCGTACAAAAAGTAGCCTTCACAACCCTTCTGACAAGCTCTTATAGCCTTAACTGCTGAAATTATAGGATGGCGCTTCTTACTAGGCTTGTAGACATTACCTTGATATGTCTTATCTGATTTCCCGGGTATTTTAAAGGTCACTCTCTTTTCTCTACAATCCAGGTGGACAAAATTCTCGGATAGCCAATCTATCCCAAGAATCACATCAAAATCCGAAAAGTCCAAAACCGTAAAGTCACTCTTGCAACAATACTTTCCAACTCGAACCTCTACCTGAGGTATCAACTTGGTTACCTTAGTCACTTTTCCCAAGGGTCTTGTTATCTCCAAAGTGTTTCTTAAAGGTTCCATTGGTAAGTTAAGCTTCTTAGCTGCCTTAGTTGACACAAAAGTGTTAGACGCTCCCGTAACAAACAATGCCGTAACTGCTAAGTTTTCTAGAATTATTGTACCTATGATGTGAATTAATTTATTTAAATACAATACAACATGATTTAAATCGTGCTATAAAGTACTCTAATAAATCACAATAAACCAAAGGTACCTGAAATAACATTGTCATCTGGTTCAGCCATCTCAGCATCCACTGCAAACACTCGAACTGGGCGACTTGGGCCGCCTTTCCCATTTCCTTGTCTCAGAATATTCGAGCTCCCCTTGATTGGACACATCTTGGAAAAGTGCCCTAAATCTCCGCGATAGTAGCCGCCTTTGAACTAGCCTTACATTCACCGAGTTGTTCTGTTGCACTTAGAGCATAAAGGTGCTCCGGTTGGAGGTTTACTCGCTGCAGGGGCTGTTGTCATCTTGAAATTTTGTTGCGGTGCTCCCCGGATATTACCTTGACTCGTGCCAAAATTCCTCTTATTCCCTATAACAACTGTGGCCTTCTTCCTGAAGGTCTCAACTTCCAAGGCCTTATTCAACAATTCAGTCATATTCTTGGCTGTGAAACCCAAAATACCTGACTGTATCTGATAGGCTAAGCCTTCCTTGTAAAGGGCCATCTTTCTTTATTCAACCTTCATCAACTCAGGGTAGAATCTCCCCAACTCGTTAAACTTGTTGGTGTCTTTGCGATCTTGTCATGTAATTACCCTGCTTAAGCTTTAGAAACTGACTTGCCATGTCTGTCTGCACTGTTTCTGGAAAATACTCATTATAAAACATGGCCTTAAAGCTTTCCCAGTCTGTCACTTTCCCATTGCTACTATGTATTGCGTCAATCCAAGCTTCAGCTGCACCCAAAAGGAAACTAACAGCTAAGCTGTGCCATCTCGGAGTTCGGGAACATGTATATTCTGCAAGCCTTCTCGAAGCCTCTTAACCATTCCTCGGCCTTTGAATGCTCGACATTCCCAAAGAAGTCTTGAACTCGTTTCTTCTCAACCTCATAGACCGGTCAATTGGTGGTGCTAGCTCGAAAACCGGCCTAGCGGTGGGGGCCGGCGGATAAAGCTGGAGGGTATCCATAAGGTATCTCTTGCTTCCGGGAAACCGGTATGCTTGGTGTTGGTGGAAACCGTAGGGTGGGTAACCAAAGCCTTATTGATGGTCAAAACGGGGTGAAGGTGGTACATTAGGTCAAGGAGTGTGACCCACTGGAGGAGGGTAAAAGGTCTGATGTTGTTGATGATGGAAAACTGGTGGCGAGGGGTGGCTCACCGGTGGAGGGTAAACACTCACTGGAGATGGGTAAATACTAGTTGCTGGGGGTACGTGGACTGGTGGAATATCTCCCACTACAGTGACTCATATAGGTGCTTCTCCTGGTTCTCCATATATGTAGTTGTACCATGGTGAAGGGTAACTTACGGGTGGCGGTACTAAACCCGCTGGAACGTCACTTACCAAGGAAAACTGAACCGAACTTCCCACATGCCATTGAGGGTGTTGCTCCTGATGGGTTCGCGGTGACAAACTCCACTGAGATCGTGGTGTAGGGGTTGCAGTATGAGGGAGTGGAGTGGGGCTCGGATGAGGTGAAGGATTCTGCCTCACGAAACCGCCTTTAACAACTGGTGTAGGACTCTCTCGACGTACTCCTGAAGCTTCTGCACCCGCTCCGGCTCTTGTGAAAACCATCCTGATGATCAACGAAAACCAAAACGTTACTAAGAGGTCTAAAGAGAACTTATCTTAATAGAAAGAAAACCTAAAAGACGCTTCTCTCTGATACCAACTGTAACGCCCTGTTCCCGGACACCGAGTCCTTATCCGGAAATCGAAACGTTCATCACGCATAATATTAAATAAATAATATTACACGTAAGCCTCTACTATGTCGTATCAAATTAAAGCAAACGGAAGCTAAAAAGACTCGGGTAATTTTTTTTTCAAGTAACCAAGAATAGAATACTAAAGGTAGAATAAAATGTAATACTTATTACATCGGAAAATCCAAACGAATCCAAATGTACGCATCTTAAAAACAAAAAGGAAACTACAAGTTCCAACCATGATCCAAGCCTAGGTAATAAATAAAGAAATGAATAACAATTAATCGAAGTCTTCAACTCCGGCGTCCTCAAACGTCGTCATCAAAGTCCTCCTCGAACTCCTCATTTACCTGTTCGTCTTCTCTCCCCCAAACACATAAATAAACATGCATTTGAGGTAAGTATATTTGTACAAAGTAAGAAGTAGAAGCTACAATATAATTAAGGTTTATTATTAAAAGATTTGCCTTACTGAGACCGACTCGATCTAGGGTTCACTACATGCCCATCGACACGTCGTGACTATACGGTTTTAACTTAGCATATCTTTGTTACATCATTACTCAAGGACACAATGCATGGTGAAAATTCCACCACGAGATATACTTGCCAACTACGGTGATTAGCACTGGTAGTCCCGGGATCTCCCCGGTATGCATATACGTTCGATGGATTTCCTCCACTACCCTTCAGCCTTTTGAGCCAGTAGCGTTGTCCACCTTTTATGAACGTATCACATCGCCGTTTTGAATCAGTGCCTAACCAAGAATAGATGACGTTTTAGCTTTTACTACACTTATGTAATTATTAATGTGAATTAACTAGTCACCTAAGTGTTTTCAGAATAATACTCACCTTATCAGCTCTACTCCTTCACTTAGACAACTAGACATCACATCCTATCAATTACACAGACAATGATGAACCCTAGTTCATCAAAGCACAAGCCCTTTCATGCCCTTCCGACGGATCCGAACTTCAACTCCCTTTAAGAGTACATTCGGTGTTTTAACTGAACGAATCAGAAACTCAATCGGGGCTTGTTCATATTTAATTAGTGTTATTTAATCATGAATTAAGGTTTAAGATTCAAAACATAGCTTAAAACAACATTATACGCATTACTCTAGAATGCATAAGCATTGAACCTGCTGCACTTATTCTAAGAAATCCTGTATCAGGAATGCGGGCGCATTGCTAGCCAATGCGTACGCATCCTACGCAGAAAAACCCTAAAACCTGTTTTTCAACCCTTAACGGTCTCTACTTGTTTCCAAACATCTTGCACATGAATTATAGCAGAAAAACCGTAGAAAAACATGTCTTTTAAGATCCAAAACAAAACTTAATCCTTAAACAGCATCTAAGCTTAAAACTTGATACAATATGCATCCAAAACATGATCTATTCTACTCTAAACCACAATTAGATTGTAGGAAGAGTTTCTTACCTTTAGCAAGCTTATTCCAACAGCAAAACTCAGAGAAACAGCAGCTAAAACTGATCTTTCTCTTATCAAAGCTTCAACTTTCTGCAATCAAAATGTTGCCTTCTTCACAACGATTCCGGCGCTCTACTCTGATCTGAAAACCGTCAAGAATTGCTTTAACAGCCGATTGAAAAACTCTCAGTCCTAATTTTTGCTCATACACGCAGAGAGTATATTGGAGGTGGAGAAAATCTGATTTCTAGTAGGTTATAAGTATTGTGGGGATTTATTTTCCTTAAATAGAAAATCCCAAAAAAAAGATAAAGATCTTATTATCTTCCTTTATCATAAGATAAATCCCAAAAAAAGGATAAAGATCTTATTATCTTCCTTTATAATAAGATAAATCCCAAAAAAAAAGGATAAAGATCTTATTTATCTTCCTTTATCATAAAAATCAGATTTTCCTCCTTAAATATATACATATATATCTCGAAATATATATATATATAATTTAACAAATACTTAAACTCCGAATAAAAGGAACCGAACCCAATATTTCGTTTTCGCAAAATGACACGTCTGCCCTTTCCCGAAAATCGGAATATTTCAAAATCCTTTTTAATTAAATAAATAGGTTAAATAATTAGGTAATAGTACACATACCCAATTACCATTTTACCCTTTCTGAAAATTCGGGGTGTTACAATAGTTCATTTAGTATCTCATGAAATCTTGCTTCCATCTTTTCAAATGATCTCCCAACTTCATATAGAAGGTTTCAAACTTTTGAACCGCCACTGAAATTTTTTTGACTTTGACAGCTTCGGTCCCTACATAGTAATTTATCAATGTTTTCCATATTTCCTTTGCTCTTTGCAACCTTTAATCTTTAAGAACATGTTGCTATCCAGGGCTTTCATTATTGTATCCTTAGCAACATTATCAAGATTGTTGATCTTTTTATCTTCAGGCGTCCACTTGTGCTTTTGCTTTTTTTTTTTAATGAATGTTGTGGCTTTATTTGTAGCAGGATCTGGATTCGCCTTCATGATGGTGATCCGACCATCATCTATAACAGTGACCATATCCTCATGGATTATAGCTAATTACGTATGCATATGCATTTTCCATTCATCAAAATTTGAGATTGAGAAAGTGGGTACTCTAACAATGGTACTATTTGACTTCATGCATAAAGAATGATATATGAAACAAAAATTGAAAAATCAAGAAATGGATCACTCCAACACACAGATCAAGAAGGCGTCTGTTTTTAGAGACACTCTGATACCACTTGTTGGTCCGTGATACAAGCCTTGGAAGAGTTCAGAGGGGGCTGAATGAACTCTCTTTCTTTTTGTTAAAAACTGTTACTAAGGGAACAAACTAGTGGGTTTATCAGACTAGTAAGACCAGTCCGATCTATTCAGCTGGTCTGATTCACAGAGTGAGTGCAGCCGAATGACGATTTAATAAAAGCCTTGGCTTGGTTTTCTGTTTAATGTAGTTTGCAGCGAAATATATAAGCACTTAAAGTAAATTGCAGAAAGTAAATGAGTAAGAGAATTTTTATCGATCTTCGGAGTGGCGTAATTTCCTATGTGTCTGCTTCTCCTGTGACTTAGGTGGTATCACAAAATTTTTAACGCTAATACAATAGGCAGTGTCCTTGACACCCTGCAGATGCTTCACACTTTTAAATAGCCAATCCTTGATAGCCTCCAACTGCTTTAATGGTCTATTTCCATGCAGCTCTTTGATCAAGTATCTTTGATATTCCGATTGCGCTCTTTGATCAAGTAGATCGGTAGATAATTCTTGATGAGTGCCTCGAAGATCTACTTGATTTTTACGGATGGTGATTGATGAGCTTAATGAATGATGATCATTGTGGTGCTTGTATAGGAATGATTTTGACTCTTCAGTGCTTGGTCTTTCCCTTCATTCTCTTGGTCTTCTTGTATTTATAGCATCTTTTCGATTTCTTCATTAATTGAATAAAATCGCAGGAGTAAATGAGTGGTTATTATTAATTGCCGGGTTGTCAAATTCAAATTTCTTGTTAACTCATTACGGTTGGACGACTTTTCTTGGTCTTGATCCAATGCGGCTCGTACTTCTAGAATGCATCTTTGCGCATGCATTACGTGCCGCTAATTCCTCCACTTGAATGCTTTTGTAGCCATTGATCAAGAGTAGATCGTATGGAAGGCTACACGCCTTTTAATTTTAATTTATCATATTACTTAATCACTTTGACGGTTGATGTATCCTTGAAGTATGTTCATTACTCGTCCGTTTTCTTTGCTAGTCCGTTTACATATAAGCTGGTGCCTTGTTTTCCTCGTCTGTCTATCTGAGTAGTCTGTTGATGAGTAGTCTTTATAAAGTTGAATTCAGAGTCAGGTTTTTTTGTCTTCTGATCTTCTGACTTAGACTATTCTATTATATACTATGTTACAAATGACTAAGTCTGACTAAACCTATACATTTTGCATTCAGACTACTAAGAAAACTTATACTTGGATACTAAACCAACTATTTTGGTATCATCAAAACTTCTAACTAATGAGAACCTAACAAACTTCATGTAAGGTTATTGCGATTAACATTTCATGCGCGACCATAAGAATATTGCATGGATTAACATGTTCGCGCATGTTCCATGCTAACAAATCCATGTAAAAGCATCTTACTTGGTTACTAAACCAACTAATAGGCAAGAGGTTCAAGTTCCATGCTATGTTTCTAAAGGAATGTTGTCGTGCATGTAAGACGCTTATTCTAGCAACAGTACTCGGTCAATTGCAGTACATGAAAGGCAATTCAAGGTCGATCCCAGAGAGATAATGCAACATAAAATATAAACTAACTAATATAATTAAGAACATATATAGTGGTCTATGACCAACATAAAGACAGTAAATAGAGTGGTATTCCTAACGCCTAACCTATCTCCTAGCTTGGTAAATTAATCGTTATGTTGACGTCCAGCTGTAATTCCTCAAATTAATCAGAACATATGTTTTAATACAGTTTTAGCTATGGGTGCAATCTCCTAAACTTGTTTACTTCCATTTGCAAGGACAATAAACGTCTATATGCAGTTAACCTCCTTACTTGGTTGTACTAACCCACATGCAATATGTTTTAGAAAGTGCCGGCTCAAGACCGAGAACCTCCCTAGGCATCTACTGACAATGACTAACACATTCCTAAAGATTTATCCATACATTTTCCAAACTAACACTTCACTACCAGGTCCTTCATGTTAATTTACGATGACTAAAATCAGATTGGCCAGATCTAACCTATCGTGATCTAAACATGTCAATCAACATAGCTGACGCCGAATCTCTAGATTTACGGTGACCTAAGCTGCCTCGCAATTTCGATATAGACCATCGCAATTCGATCTCGGCGGTTTCTAATCCTGGAATTACATCTTATTGTTCTGATTACATTGGTAAATTATGGGTTCGTTAAACATGCAGATTAATTACATCGCATAGAAACAAATAAATCCACCCTACCAAAAATACGAAGGAACATTCAAAGATTCATGCCTTAGACAATGGAGATCTATCTTGATCAACTCAAGCTAGTTGATGGCTTGGGGAAGGAAACAAATAGAAAAAGTCACAAGCGAAACCAATGAACTTTATTTCATATAACACTTGATAAGAGTAAAAGTATATGTTACAATGGACTGCTACAGCCTTTTATAGAGAGCTGTAGCCGACTTTACCTATCTCAACCATAACTGAGTTATGCATAATGGTGGCCTCGATTTCTTGCTTCCCAAGTACTCTGTTGGTCCCAGAGAAGGGTGAAACTATAGTCAGAGGGGGGGTGAATGACTATAGTGGAGTTTCAAAAACTTTTCTTCTATTTAAAAGCTTTTAGGCGGCGGATAAGTCCCTTCTTACTATGTTGTTTTCAAATCGGTGTAGACGATCACGGATATAAGTTATGATGTAGGCTAATTAAATAAATCTTTGTAAAGTAAATTGCATAATTTAAATTGACACAAGGCTTATAGTGGTTCAGGGTGGTGTAATCCCTTAATCCACTCTTCTCCTGTGATGATTGGAGGAATTCACTATTGTTTTCACGAGATACAATAGTATGATTGTCCTTGGCTTCCCAAGCTTCACAATCTACAAGGCTATCACTCCTTGACCGCAACGGCTTCGGTGATTCGGTCTTCCTTTTCTTTGTTCCTTAAGATTAAGATCCTTCAACAGCTATCATAGATTCAACTCCTTCTCGATTGCCTCGATTCGGTTGCTTCGAGTTTGATGTGAATGTGATTCACACACTTGCTTGATCAATCTCAATTCGAGTATGACTTTGTAGTTCGATACTTGAGTTGATCACTAGATATGTCTTTGTAAGTTCAGAGAGAAGGCTTTTCAAATTGACTGAGTTTCTGCTTGATTTTTCTTTCTTGATCAATATCTTCTTTTCCTGTCAATGCCTTCTATTGATAGCCTTGAATAACCTTGGTTTTTGAAATTCCGTCCGTTGGCTATATTAATGAGGGAATAATCCTTGATTTTATTCTTGATTCCCCCTTAATTGTATTCTCCTTGATTTCAGTGATCGGATTCTTTCTTCAAACGTATAGCAGAAAATCCGTCCTTGATTGATCCTTTAATGATTTGTGCATTTAATGCATGATCTTCTGAATCTTCATCGTATATCAAATTTGATCTTGTAAATGTCTCTTCGCCGTTTTTAGAACGGTCGAGTGAGCCTTCTGACTTAGCCGTTACTTCTTTCTTTGCTGTTTTGTTTTCTCTTTGCCGAAAGTCAGTTTACTCAGCCGATTCACTGTTTCCTTCTTTGTTCTAGTTTTTGGAGAGTCTTTGTACTTCATTGATCCTTGATTTGGGTGAGACAAGTGTACACCATATTTGAACATTGAGTTTCATCACTTAAAACATAACTTAGACTTATCCAAGGTCATCACAGACTTCCTTGGTTATAGGTCAGACCATAATGTCTTCATACTTCTCTGCTGGTGCTTTGCTGGCTTCACTTTGCCGAATATCTGTTTTTGCTTTGCCGTCCTACCAACTAGTACAATACTTGTCTGACTCAACTTATACAACATGTCAGACTCTAAGTAAAGACTTATACGAGAGAGTTCTAACTTATTTCGGGCTTGCTATAACGACTAGTATGGCCATCATCAAAACATAATAAAATGTTCCTAACAATTTCCCCCTTTTTGATGATGCCAAAACCCTCATAAGCTTTGAACATAAGTAATCAAAATTTTTCATAATAAACAAGCGAATAAAAGTTCAACAATTTTATTCTTCCATCATAGGGCAATAAGATATTGCATCTTTTTATTTAAGTGAACAAAGGCAAATGATAAGATGAATTGAATTGAATTAAGCAACGAGTGCTTGGTTTTCTTCTTTATTTCTTCAAACATGATGCCCTTGCCTTTCTTTGTCCTCGCCTTTCTTTGCCCTTTCTCTTTCCCTTTGGGGCTTTCCACCTTTCCCTTCCCCTTTGGGACTCTCGGGCTTTGAGTTACCTTCCCCATTTGTGGCAGCATCAAAACGTGCCTCAAGGTCTGCAATTGCCGCGTCAGATTCAGGGAGAGGCCCATACTTTCTCTCCAGTATTTTGTTGTTGGCTTCACCAATTTTGATAAGAAAGTCCAGTTGCTTGCCAGAATGCTCTATGATCTCATCCAGATGCTGAATTTTGGATGTGTGAGCATTGAGGGTGTCCACCAATGGCTTGAGATTGTTGTCAAGCTTCTCTGCATGGAATTCAAGATTGGTTTGGACATGGTGAGGGATGAGGTGTTGTAAGTTGCAAATTAAGTTTCCTTGTCTCTCCATGACCTCATCTTGGATTTTGATATGGGCGATGAGGGCCTCGAATCTTGTGATTGAAGGAGGTTGCTTCACTCCTTAAGGCGGTCTTCAGATTTTGCCTGTTGTAATATTGCCTTTCCATGTCCACAATGAGGGGTTGAATGTCCAGATTGAAGACTCTCTCTGGATCAATTCCTTCTGGTGCCACATGGACATCCTCTTCATCCCCATCGGTTTCATCCTCAGCATCTTTACCTTGCTTCTTCTCATTTTCCACTTCTATTTCTTCCTTTTCTTCTTCTCCCTCTTCCTTCTCATTTTGTGCTTCTTCTTCTTTTTCTTCCATCAGTTCTTGTTGAGTGTGGGCTGCTTCATCTACCACTTGTTCCCCCTTGTGCAATTGTGGGGGAGTTGACAAGTTCGGTGAGTGAGCTTTATCGGTGGCTCACTTAGGCGGTTGTCAACTTTACTGTGCTTTTGAAAAGCACCTCTTGGAGAGTCGAGTTCATCATCGAAATCCCCAAATCTTCTTGAATTGCTTCAAGATTTCCTCCTTCTGATTGTTCATCCTCTGACTCATCCTCTTCCTCATGTATCTCATCCTCTTCAGATGAAGTGATTCTATATCCTTCTTCACCTTCCTCTAGGTAGGTGATTTCCTCTTGTTGCTTTTCTTCTTCGTTTCGTGTCATCACTGATTGTCACAGAGTCAATTAAGTTGCTGGTTCCAGGCAGAGGGATGTTTTCATGCGCTGTCTGGGATCTGGTTCTTCGTCCCACTCCTGATCTACTGCCTTCAGGCTGCTTTCTTTTGCTCCAAGCTATGGGTTTGGGCTTCATGGAAGCCTTGATGTAAGTGAACATCGTCTTTGACTTGTGTGGGGACTGCAGATTTGTGGGTTTCACGTTCAATGCGTTGAACAGGTGTTGAAGAGGGAATCCGTATGATTTCTTTTCCCAGAAATCACCTTTCTTCTGCAAACCCTTGTTTGGTGCCGTAATTGAAAGGTCAAATTCCTTTTGTGTCTGATCCTTTAGTCTATTGAATACAAAAGTTGCCCAGTCGAATTTGATGCGTTCGTAGATGATGGCCATCAATCTGATCCGAACCTCAGTCAGGTTTTCCATGGATCCTTTTACGCCTTCGATATTCTTGGTGATGGCGGGTGCAAACTCGGCAAACGGAGGTTTGAGTGTTGATCTAGGTAGATTGTATGTTTTGTTGTTTTTCCTCGGATTTTTGGCTATCTCAGCCCAGAATTTTGTGATGTCAATCTGTACAAACTTGACATTATGCGGGCCTATCATTGGTAATTGTAGGAACCTATTGAGGAGTCCAGGTGTTATGACTATCTCTTTCCCAAAAATTGAGCTTTTTATGCAGTCGACCTCAGTTTTCTTTGCGCTGGGCACAAACTTGGCATTTTTTCAGAATGCGATCAGGTTTTCATAGCAGATTCCCGTTATTGGAGGATTTAGGAAGGTCATCAGCCCCAAATTTGAGCAGCAATCAACCAGACGTTGAGCTTTTGAATCATTGTCACAAAATGAGAGATAGTGCTCAGGTTTGAAAAATGAGCCGGTTATGATTGATTTTTCGTAGTATTTTTCAGTAGCAGTGATTTGGGAGGATGAAGCCATTGATTGGTAGAGGAAGATTAGAAGAGTATATCTTGAGGTTTCAGTGAGAAAAAGTAATTTGCAGGAGTATGTAATGATTTCTGAACATCTCCAAGTCTTGTTTTTATAGTGTGATTTGGGTAGTGTGAACGTGGTTTTGAATATGGAAGGATTTTGTGGCATAATGGCGTGATTTTGTGTATGAAAATCGCGATATTCGAGTGGAATGGGGGTGTGGTTTGAGGCAAGTAATGATAGAGCCCGTGAATCGAGGAGTTTATAATTCGAAAAATAATATAATTACCTCCATGATCATAAGTTGATCACCACGTGTGTACAAAATAATCCTCCATAATTTCCTTATTCTTCACGTGTAATCAGAATTGATTTTGTTCACACTTTTAATTTTTCCAAGTCTTTATTTCGGTGAAGTGCCTTCGCTGGTCACTTAGCCGTCCCAATAGGTTCTTCACTTAGCTGCGCCATTTGACTGTTCCTAACAATCAGTTAAGTTACCTTATTTGAATACCGGTGCCTTACTTGCGGCATCTCCTGTAACGGCAAAGGTCGTACCGATTAATGAAGTCACTTAGCCGATTACTCCGGTTAGCATTTGTTAGATACTTATTCAATTTCAATCATTCCTAACTCGAGTTCTTAGCTTCTTGAATCTTTCATAAGCGAGTGGTTTAGTGAAGATGTCAGCCAATTGATCTTCAGTGGGTATGTGTTTTAGGATGACATCCCCCTTTTCAACATGGTCTCTGATAAAATGACGTCTTACATCAATATGCTTTGTTCTTGAGTGCAATCTTGGATTTTACGTAATAGATATTGCACTTGTGTTATCACACATGATTGGAATTGTTTTCTCTTCTACTCCATAGTCCCTTAGCTATTGTCTTATCCACGGTACTTGTGCACTGTGACTACCTTTGCTATATATTCGCTTCTTGTTGTTGATGTAGATATGGAGTTTTGCTTTTTCTTGAACCAAGAGACTAGTCGGTTCCTAGCATTTGGCAAGTTCCGAGAGGTGCTCTTTCTATCTATTTTGCATCCAAAGCATAGTCGAGTACGAATATGATGTCAATGTAAATCCTCCATCTTTTGGATACCAAATACCAACATTTATAGTGTTTTTCAAGTATTTGATTATCCTTTTATTTGCTAGAAGATGTGATTCTTTTGGTTAAGCTTGAAATCTTGCACACAATCCTACTGCAAATGCTATGTCAGGTCTGCTTGCAGTTAAGTATAATAATGATCCAATAATTCCTCTATACATTTTCTGATCTACATCTTTTCCTCCATCATCTTTTCCAAGTATGAATCTGGCACACATTGGTGTGTCTGTTGTGCCACTTGTATCCATCCCATACTTGTGTATCAAATCTCTTGTATACTTTGCTTGACTGATGAAGATGCCATCCTTCATTTGCTTTACTTGAAGGCCAAGGAAGTAGTTTAATTCTCCCATCATGCTCATCTGAAATTTGCTCTTCATCAGGTTTGCAAATTTCTCACTTAGCTTTTCATCTTCGGATCCAAAGATTATATCATCAACATAGATTTGTACTAGCAAAGTGCTTGCTCCTTCCTCTAGTTTGAATAGAGTCTTGTCAATAGTTCCTTTGTTGAATCCATTCTTGATCGAAATTGTGATAGTGTTTCATACCAGGCTCACAGGTGCTGTTTGAGGCCATAGAGGGCCTTCTTGAGTTTGTATACTTTGTCTTCTTTTCCTTTAATTTGAAATCCAGGAGGTTGTTCTACATAAACTTCTTCTTCCAAAAGTCCATTTAGGAATGCACTCTTTACATCCATTTGATAGACTTTGAAGTCTTTGTGTGCGGCAAATGCTAGAAAGAGTCGATTGCTTCCAATCTTGCTACCGGTGCAAATGTTTCATCATAATCTATTCCTTGACTTGGGAATAGCCTTTTGCAACTAGCCTTGCTTTGTTTCGACAACGAGTTCCTTGCTCATCCATCTTGTTCCTGAATACCCATTTTGCACCAATGATGTTGGCCATTTCGAAGTCTGTCAACTAGTTCCCGAGACTTCATTTCTTTCAAATTCATTTAGTTCTTCTTGCATGGTTTGTGATCCAATCTGCATCTTGGATTGCATCATCTATGGTCTTGGGTTCCACTTGTGATAGAAAGCAAGTTAGCATGTGCTCCGGTTGTCTTACGGTTCGACTCTGTGTGAATATCTCCAATGACTTGTTCTTCGGGATGGTCTCTTAGCCAATTTAGGTACGGTTGAAGTTGATCTTCACTTGGTGCTTCCATACCTTCATCTTGAGCAAGAACTTCAACTTCGGGTGCTTTATCGGTGTATTGGTAAGTGGTTCTTCTTGGTTTTCAAAATGATGATTTAGGATGGTAGGTTGGTATGGTTGCATTTGTATAGATTTCCCTTTGTCTTTGCTTTCTCTTCTTGATCTTGAAGATCTTCACCATTTGTATTTGGTTCATCAAAAACTACATGTATTGATTCTTCAATCACCAAGGTTCTTTTATTGAGTACTCTAAATGCTTTGCTGGTGTCTGAGTATCCCATGAAGATTGCTTCATCAGCCTTCTCATCAAAGGTATGCAGTTGATTCCTGTTTAAGACAAAACATTTTGATCCAAACATATGAAAATATGAGATATTAGGTTTTCTACCATTCCATATTTCATATGGAGTCTTTCCATGATGTTTGTTGATGATTGATCTGTTTTGTGTATGGCATCTTGTGTTCTTTGCTTGACCCAAAATCTCTTTGGTAAACATGCTTCTGCTATCATTGTCTGTTGCTTCCTTGATGGTTCTGTTTCTTCTTTACGCAACACCATTTTGTTGTGGAGTTCTGCTGCTGAGATAGTTGATGTAATACTCCATTTTCTTCACAATAGGTTACGATAATTTCATTTAGGAATTCGGTGCCTCTATACGATACGATCTTGATAATCTTTAGCTCTTTCTCATTCTAGAGTCTTCTCAACAAATGGCGACTTCTTGAGTGTTTCTTTCTTCTTGTTCATGAAAATGGTCCTTGTGTACTTTGAGAAGTCATCCACCACTACAAGAGTGTATTTCTTACCACTCACACTTCTTGGTGTATTTGGTCCAAACAAGTCCATGTGCGGCGGATGTAGAACTCTTGTTGTAGATTGATAAGGCTTTGACTTGAATGAACTTTTTATTTGTTTTCCTTTTTGACAAGCATCACATAGACTCTCTTTCTTGAATGTGATCTCGGAAGGCCTTCAACTAGCTTGCTCCTTGATAGTTTGTTGATGGTCTTGAAATTCGAGTGATTTAATCTTCTGTGCCAAATCCGGCTTGTTGATTGTTGATTCTTGACAAGTAGGCATGTTTACGCCTTAGGCATTTGTTTTCCGATCCACCACATACATGTTGTCTTGTCTTACACTGCAAGAACTACTTGTGTTGGTTTGATTTGTGAATCACTTTGCATCCTTCTTTGTTGAAGTGCACATTGTAGCCTTTGTCACGGGGAATTGGTGATGCTCATCAGATTGAAGTTAAGTCCCTTGACATATGCCACATTTTGAATCTTTAGATTGTTCTTGAGTATTATGCCTTCCCCTTAATCTTGCCGGGGTTTTCTTTACCTCCAAATGTGACTTTGGGTCCATCAAAAGCTTTGAAGTCGGTGAGCCATTTCTTGTTTCTGTCATGTGTACGGAACATCCACTTTGTCTATGTACCGGACATCTACAAAAGCAGTTAATTAAGTTTAGGTACCCAACACTTTGTTTGGGTCCATGCTTGTTAGCAATCATGCCTCCTATACCAAGGGTGTATCCAAAAGGTCTTCTTTTTGGATAATTGAAATCATCAACTTCATATGTATAAGGCATGGCGAATAGCTTCTAGTATTTTTACTGAAGGTATTCTGATACTTTTCTCCACCTTTTGGTGCATTTGAATCCTTCTTTACTTTCCAATATGCAGTAGGAAACCTTTCTTGCTTCATGTGTCTAGGAACAATTTGGTTTTTCTTAAACACATGATGCATTTTGTGGAATGGTTTCCTCTTGTATTTTGGAGGTGCAACATTCCAATCATCCTACGAAGGGTAAAGTCGCCTTTTCCTTTCGGATGGTTGTGGTTCTTGATTATTTGGAAGGAGGATTTAGTTTTTGTTTCTTACCTTTGGGTCTTGACTTCACCGGAACAGGATGATCTGTTGGAGCCATGGTCTGTCCCTTTCTAAATTTTGGTCCACTAGTGGTCCTAAATTTAGAATGGTGTTGATCATTGTTCCTACTTTCATCCTGACTGTTGTAGCCAAGACCAGATCTGGATCCAAACCTTTTTGAGGGTTTGTAATTTGGTGCTCTTAGTGGTGCGGTGGATACCTTCCTTTGGTGAGGAGATTTTCTTAAGCGATCTTTTAGTAACGGATGTATGATCATACGCTTTTTGTTGATCATTTAAGTAGGTCTCCTTACTAGTTAATTCGACTTTTGCTTCATCCAGTTCTTTCTTTAACCTCTTATTCTCTTTTCTAAGATCCTTGCATTCCTTTTCCGAATTTCATGATTCTTTTCAATTTCATCAAATTTAGTCATGAGATTTTGGACTAGGTCTCTTGTATCTAATGGGAGACTAGAGGATTGTGCGTGTTAGATGTGGATGCATTAGATGAAGAACAGGAACTAGATGTTACCTCAGTTTCATCTGATTCTTTAGAAATTAAACATAGGCTTGTTTCCTCAGTGTCTGAGCCATCACTTTTATCTTCATCCAATTCTTTGGTCATGAGGCATAGGCATGCTTTTTCATTTTCTGAGCTGTCTTCTTCATCACTATTATCTGAGTCATTGTCAGATGATTCTTCTTGCTTTTCACTGTTGGATTCTGCCTTAAGTGCCTTCTTGCTCTTTCTCTTTTCAGATGCTCTGTATTTCTTCTTTTCATCATCTTTGTCATTTTCTTCAGGACAATCAGCCTTGAAGTGACCTTTCTTGTTGCAGTTGAAGCATTTGTATTCATCATCTTTCTTCTTCATGTCTCTGTTTGAGCTTGACTTTTTGTTTGATGACGAATTTCCTTTGAATGGCTTCTTTTTAAACCTGTCAAAACGTTTAACTAATAAAGCTACTGTTCTTTTAATTCTTGTGTCTCTTTCTTTGATGCATTCGGCAAAGTTACTTTCTTGGGGTGCGGCTAATGCGGTGATTTTGTGTGTCTCTGCCGGAGCACCATCTTCGCCGTTCAATTTGAATTCATGAGCTTTTAGCCGGGACATCGGTGTCGAGTGTCGGTGCTTGCAAGATTTTTGTTCCTCGATTCGATGTTATGATCTTCCATCTTTCGGGTAGTCCTCTCGAGATTTTCAAGCATACTTCTTTTTGGGGATATATGTGTCCAAGTTGTTGTAATTCACGATGATGCTTGAGAATCCGTTGTCCATTTGATCAATGGATTCACCGGACCTTCATTTTAAAGTTCTCAAACTTGTTTTGCAACGAGATAATTTGTTTTCTTTAAGCGCTTCGGATCCTTCATTTATCAATGATAGCTTGTCCCACATCTCCTTTCTTTGTTTTGCAGTCTTTAATTCTCATGAACATGTTGTTGTCTAGGGTCTTCAAGATCATGTCTTTTGCAACAAAGTCCAGATTTGCTCTTCTCTTGTCATCCTTGGTCCAATCCTTTTTAGGTTTGTCAATTTCCTTTCCTTGATTTGCTCTGTGCCTACCACCGTAGTGATTGTGATCGGTCCATCATTGATTACATCCGGCATCTCTTCATGAGTTCTTTGCAAGATGAGACAACATTCTTATTTTATATTCATCAAAATTGTTAACATTAAAAACAGGTACTTTTGACAAGAAGTTTGAGGAATCCATCGGTATAATTGAATATATAAATGACGAGTGAATGGAAAACTCGATTTGCGCTTTGAAAATATGTGATCTCCTTGTTACCGAAATTAGATGCGAACGAGGTTCGATACTAGGAACAACTTGCTCCGATACCAATTGTTGGTCCCGAGAGAAGGGTGAAACTATAGTCAGAGGGGAGGGGGGGTGAATGACTATAGTGGAGTTTCAAAAACTTTTCTTCTATTTAAAAGCTTTTAGGCGCGGATAAGTCCCTTCTTACTATGTTGTTTTCAAATCAGTGTAGACAGTCACAGATATAAGTTATGATGTAGGCTAATTAAATAAATGATGTAAAGTAAATTGCAGAATTTAAATTGACACAAGGCTTATAGTGGTTCAGGGTGGTGTAATCCCTTAATCCACTCTTCTCCTGTGATGATTGGAGGAATTCACTATTGTTTTCATAGATACAATAGTATGATTGTCCTTGGCTTCCCAAGCTTCACAATCTACAAGACTATCACTCCTTGCTGCAACGACTTCGGTGATTCGGTTTTCCTTTTCTTTGTTCCTTAAGATTAAGATCCTTCAACGGCTATCACGGATTCAACTCCTTCTCGGATTGCCTCGATTCGGTTGCTTCGAGTTTGATGTGAATGTGATTCACACACTTGCTTGATCAATCTCAATTCTGAGTATGACTTTGTAGTTCTGATACTTGAGTTGATCACTAGATATGTCTTTGTAAATTCAGAGAGAAGGCTTTTCAAATTGACAGAGTTTCTGCTTGATTTTTCTTTCTTGATCAATATCTTCTTTTCCTGTCAATGCCTTCTATCTATAGCCTTGAATAACCTTGGTTTTTGAAATTCCGTCCGTTGGCTATATTAATGAGGGAATAATCCTTGATTTTATTCTTGATTCCCCCTTAATTGTATTCTCCTTGAATTCAGTGATCGGATTCTTTCTTCAAACGTATAGCAGAAAATCCGTCCTTGATTGATCCTTTAATGATTTGTGCATTTAATGCATGATCTTCTGAATCTTCATCGTATATCAAATTTGATCTTGTAAATGTCTCTTCGCCGTTTTTAGAACGGTCGAGTGAGCCTTCGACTTAGCCGTTAGTTCTTTCTTTCTTTGTTTTGTTTTCTCTTTGCCGAAAGTCGGTTTACTCGGCCGATTCTTTGTTTCCTTCTTTGTTCTAGTTTTTGGAGAGTCTTTGTACTTCTTGATCCTTGATTTGGGTGAGACCAGTGTACACCATATTTGAACATTGAGTTTCATCACTTAAAACATAACTTAGACTTATCCAAGGTCATCACAGACTTCCTTGGTTATAGGTCAGACCATAATGTCTTCATACTTCTCTGCTGGTGCTTTGATGGCTTCACTTTGCCGAATATCTGTTTTTGCTTTGCCGTCCTACCAACTAGTACAATACTTGTCTGACTCAACTTATACAACATGTCAGACTCTAAGTAAAGACTTATACAGAGAGTTCTAACTTATTTCAGGCTTGCTATAACAGCTAGTATGGCCATCATCAAAACATAATAAAATGTTCCTAACATACTCGTTGTTGCGGCTGGGCCTCCACAATTACAGGCCTAACTTCAGCCTTTCATTTCTCAATAGATCTCTTCTTGGACTTCCTTACTTCGGCCCATTAACTCTTTCAGCCCGGATTCACTATTCATTGCTCCCGGAATATGGTACACCCGAGAATCACATGAAACAAGACAAAACAGTACCAACTCCTAGGGATAATTACGTAGATGCAGAATTATTGACCAAGGAACATGTAATAAGCATTCGACATTTATTTCGTACAACATTCAGAATATCTCTCCTCTATTGATCATAATTCGGGGTAAATAATGATATAGTATGTGATATTAAATAGAGTGTGATCAACTACCCCCCCCCCACTTATCTTTTGATCATCCCGAGCAAAAAAGAAAGAAAACGAGCCCTTGGACCAATATACAAGTTAATTAAAAACAACAGTGCGTCAAAAATTCAACACAAGAATCATGTCAATTATCATTCATAAGTAATGCACTAAACAATATTCAACTCATGAACCATTGTTTGTGTGCGAATAATCCTCAAACATCAACAGAATAGACAAAATCACATTTTATCAGCTCAGGTCTAACTATAAATGCACAAGAATGTTTGTTCCTTAATGCCATTGATTTTATAATTTCATTTTTTTCATTTTAATTGTAGTTCTAGTGAACTGGGCAAGGCGGATGAGAACTGAGTACTACTCCAAGGCTCGCGTTTATCTTATTATTTATTTACTTTGCGAGGGCCGGGTGATCGCGTACAAAGCACTTACTAGCAATAGGACTAGGTCTATCATAGTAGAGTACTGGCGAGTCAAGGTCGATCCCACAGAGACTCGTAAGATTGCAGATTATCGAGATTGGTATTATCCTCTCCTCCTTAGAGCATTAAGTATGTCACGACAATGGTCTAAGACCAACTAAAATATAGACAAAAGAAGGTTTAACGATAAACAAACTAGATTATGCAAGTTCAAACGGAGCAAACAAGAGTTTCTAATGTATTAGTCTAATTTTGAGTGATTAGTTATTCCCCCCACACATGCAATAGTCATCCCTGTTGGTAAATTTTAATGCATTGTCAGCTACGGGTGCAACTCCTAATCCTATCTATTTCCATTGTAAGGACAACAGACAATCTATACTCAACCAACCTCCTTCGTTGGTTGTATTAGCTCATACACATTATGATCTAGACCAAAAACCTCTTTAGGCAGCTATCGGCAACTAGCACGTTCCTAAGGATCCATCAAGACTATGTCCTAATTAACACTTCACCTTGCAAGTCCTTCATGCTAATTTACGATGACATGAAAATAGTAGATCAGGCTACTAACATGTAAATTAAATCTGTCGATCAACGGAGCTGGTGCCGAATATCATGAACTAGTAATTTACTAGGTATTCAGATCTAGCGATATAGACCGTCACAGATCTGAAGAATGCCATCACTACTTCATGATTTCTTCACCAACGAATTAGATATATACATACCTGGGGTAAAATAAACTAACTACTACATAATTAAACTAAATAAACAGTTAGCACATACTAGTCGAATAGAAGAATGACAGATCTACATCTTGGAAAAGACAGAAAATCATACCCTCGAAGATGAGTGTAGATCTCCCTCGGATCTCTTCCTAGGCGGCGACTCCGTCGTCTCTCGACCAGAGCTCATAAAATAAATTAAAGAACAAAGAACTTTTATTGCATAATACTTGTAAGTTTTTGGTACTGTACATTGAATTCTGAGGCAAAGCCTCTTATTTATAGCTAAATAAACCGGCTTAGAAACACCTAGAACTACCCCTCGTCCAAGCAAACACGTTTCGGAAGATTCTGGAGCCTCGGTAAACCGGCGGTACTGTTAGGTGTAGTGCCCGAAAGACAATTTGTGTAATTGTTTTTAATAATGAATGACAGAATTTATCTCACCTTAGTTACTTGCTTTGTGCTTGTAAAGTAATACACTGCTACAAACCCTAAGTCTATCCGTATGTAACCACTTAACTCAGTGATTACACGTGAGGATTGAGTTAGTAGTGATATACTTAAACAGTTAGTCCGTGGTGAACTTAATCAGAGTTTAGGGTCTCTTGATTAAAACACCAATAATGCGCCCAGAACACCTTAGAGTGTGATAGTCTTATCCGGTTTGTCGGTAGAGGGTACCTACGTGGGGCATTTATATATGATGGCATTCATATAGAATTTGGACCGATTTAATCGAATTTCTCGATATAATTCCGTAATCGAGGAATCTTATTAAATCATTAGATGATCATATATGGATCAACCTTAATCCGAGGTGATCACGGGGTCTTTGCTTGTCCCGGAGTAGTGTTTGATGTGTTAGTTACGGTTCACTTAAATATGTGTTCCAAGCCACTTCTCATTGGCACTATCTCCGGATGCGTGAGTAGTTCGATTTTCACGGACATGGAATCCATTCCTTCTGCGGGAAGTAGAGCGATCCCTTATTTGTTAGCCTTAAGAAAGTGATCGATCCCGGGAGTTCATATTAGACTAATTGATCACTAGTCAGATATGTGAACTAATTGATCATCAGGGGGTTAATGGTAAATAAGAATAAGATATTCTGTGTCGGGTTTACGGAGATATCCCAATCAGAATGGACAGTCTAAGGAGGGTTAATCCGTATGTAGTGATTATATCAATGGACGCTTATTCACTCTATGGGTTGAGTATAAGTATACATCTATAATCGGTAGAGTTCAGTTTTGGGTTTATGGTGGCGTAATCCCGGAATTAATAATTAATGTACTTATTCGGTTCGATGAATAATTATTTATTGGAGCTACTGGTTATAGGTCCATGGTCCCCGATGTGGCTTCTGTAATTCGGACTAATAATCTTGCTATTTGGGCCTCAGTGATAATTAATTGGCTGGGCTAATTAATTGATATGCATGAATATTATTTAGTGGGGCTAAATAATATAATACACATAAAAGACATTTTATGTGGGCTTAGTAAACCCTACAAGTGGCGCCAATATTGATAATATTAGAGAGAAATTAGTTTTCTTGGATAATTATTTGACATGTGATTTATCATTTATTTGTTAAATGATAATTCATGGAATATTAGATAATAATATGATTTATCCTAATTTGTTTGGGAGAATCATTTTATTTATCTTTTATTTGGAATAAAGGATTAATGTAATAATTATCTCTTAATTATTTAATCCTTGGAGGACAAGGATTACTCTCCTATATAAAGAGAGTTCTCCCAAGCCTTATTCCATTGGCAAATTTCGGCTTGACCACTTAAAAAGAGAGAAAAAACTAGTTTTCTTATCTTGGGTTTTAGAGGAAGAAAAACTCTAAGTTTTTCTTGGTGTTGCATATCAAGGAGGTTCGTGTATCAAGAAGGGTGTCCACCAACCGCCGTTTGGAGAACACATCGGAAGATCTTGTCTTCTCTTCCTACTATTGGTAACATGATCTTAACCCCCTTATACTAGTTTAAGTCCTTTGATTGTGTATTGTGATATATAAATCGTGATCCATCCGCTGCGCATAGATCTAATTCGTTTAGATCTGAGCTCCTACATCCTTCATGTGGTATCAGAGACAGGTTCCACGATTTATATAGTCATAATCATAATTAAACGATTTAAAAGAGTGGAATTGCATGTAGGTAAATTTTATTTATTGTTTTATGCATTGATAATGATTAATTGCTATTGTTGAAGAGATGGATTGGGGGTTGGCACTGTTTACCCTTTAGATCTATTGTAAACTCATATAAACGATGAAAATCCGTTCATACGAGTATAGGAAATTATGTAATTTATTTTTATTGCAATCTTAATTTCCAAAAAATAGATCTGTTTAGTAGCTGTTTAGTTATTTGGTATTATCCGTTGATTGAGCCGTTGAAACGACGATCCCTCTGGTCAGAATCAAGATTGGAAGATGTTAAACAACTCCAGATATTTTGGGGTCGATCGGAGTCTGTCTCCATATCCATTCGTGGCTGCGAAGAGACTGCCGTAACAAAAAAACGCAAGATTCACAGAAACACTACCTGTGACTTCCTCGAATTTCTGGGAGAGTTTGGACCGTTGAAATGCAAATCCAACTGGTCAGATCGAAAAATATGGAGTTTTTGACGTGGGCTAAAAATTTCAGGTCGATCGGGATTCATCTTGATTCCCAATCGGCCTCGGGAAGTCTTTGAGGCGCTGCTGTAAAAGTCAGATCCAGCAGCAAGTTGGGCGGCTTACTGGAGAAAATTGACAAGTCAAAACTCCGATCCAACCGTCCATATTGAAGCCCAAGGAGTGAAGAACAGATCTGGAGTTTTTCGTTGCTATCCGAGTTCGTTTGGTTTGCCGATCGTCGAAGATTTTGAACAGCTGCAGATTATGTTAGAAAGAAGTAAACCCTAGTTAGGGTTTTGGTTATTTATTTACTAATAGGTTAGATACGGGGGTGTCAACGGTCCATCTCGATGTTTATTTTCCGCATTAGTATACATGCATCATATCATGAATTCCACTCCATATGCATAAATGTAGAAATTAATTCGAGGAATTAGTTAGGAATGTATAAAACACGCAATTAGTTTTAATTAATTGTTTGATATTAATTAGAAACTAATTAGGGTGAAAAAAAACCGAGGAACACGGGTTTTTTCAATTGTCGAGGTTGGGTGATGGATTCTCGGTGAATCCCACTCTGCGAAAGCATAAGGAGTAAAATCCTGAAACCTCGTGGTTAAGGTGTTGGATTCTCGGTGAATTCCACCTTACCTAGACGAGATTACGTTTTTTGTTCCGTAGTGTCTACGTGAAAGTTTGGTGTTTAAGGATTGGATAATCTCGGGCATACATGGTTCGAAAGTGGTTTAACCACGGTTGGGTGGTCAACAGAAGTTATGGCTCGATTGACTACACCCTCCACGTGTGGCGTTTGCACGGGGGTCTGGCAAGGCTGAGCCATCCGAAGAGCCACTACGGCTCAACGGAGCTCCCCTGGTCTTGACCCATCCGACGGCCACATATGTTCCAACGAATAGGTCGGGTGGGCTACCCCACGTAACAGGCAACATTCGGGCCTAAGATTTATTGTTCCATAATGTGACATCAAGTCCAAAAACATGATCAGTAAACCCACCACTTTTTCAAAATATTGAGTGGGAGCGGGAGAGGCGACAACCAACCCCACGGCCTCTACTGTTGACACAAGCAACGTGAGAGAATGGTGACGCCTCGTGCCGGCTTGGGACCGGCCTCCCTAAGGAAGGCCTTCACCGCTATCAAAATTCAAGGCTTGGTCTCCGAAAGGATATGATTTTGGGTACTCGTCGGGTCACTGACCGACCCTAAGGCGGCACACTCGGGGTCTACCTAAAAATGCGAGACGGTAGGTCACACTCATAAAGGGTATTTTTGGTAGTACCTTGGCTGAAAAAGGAAAGGTGATTGACGATCACAAATGAGATGTTCGATTCTCAATCGATTTTCAATATTAATCGAAACCACTTTGACCTACCCTAAGGCGGCACTGAGGCATTAGATTAAATCCTTGGAACGGTAGGATAGACTATAAGTACTTAGTTTATGTTCCTAAAATTTATTAGTAGTGTATGATTTGGATTTATTTTTGTCAATTTTATTTACAAGTTTGTTATACATATCTCTCTAGGGTGCTAGACTGCTAGTGTAAAATTAACTCGTAATGACTTCGTTAAAAAGTGGTAAGTAACTAGAACGTTGTACTTATTGATCTTACATGCGATTAATTTTTCGGAAGAGATATTTCTCTTGAGCCTTCAAGACTTAAGTGACGTAAATAAGTATGTCACTGCTGTCACTCGTGTTGAACGAGAGACAACCATAGTTAGTTTGAAAGATGATTGGGACGATAAAATTCTTCTAGTGAATTTTAATTGTGTAGTGTCTACACGAAAGATTTTCTAATAGAAAAATTGTAGAATCATAAATTAAAGTGTCGCTAGTTAGACGGTATTTGGAACCGATAAACTAGTGGGAGCTTTTATCTTATGTTTTTCTGATTTATTAGAAAATTAGTCCCCCGGGTAACGCTTTCATTAGACATCCCAGTTCACGAGTAGTGTCTACTCAAACGAACTGCTAGTTCAAGACTATTTCCTTTTAAGGAAAGTTAAGAATGGGAAAGAATGTCTATAAGTGTTAATCGTCTTAACTAAAGTTTTTGAGGCTAAACCGAAACATTAAGTAAAAGAAGTATAGGATAAGGAAAGTGATTTCGGATCACTAACCAATGAATCCTTAGCGACTTTCTTAACCGAGTAACTTGACTCGGTAGCTTAGTTCTTTGGAAGAACAAGGAAGCTGTGCATTAACGATTAATAGAGTAACAACGGGCAGTAATTTCAGCTGGAATAGTGGGAGTGATATAAGGAAATGAATTTCGGATTCTATCCTTGAATATCACAGAAAAATTTATTTTTCTGTTTACAGATTCGTTGAAACAAATGGATTCACTTTCAACTCGATATATTGTTGCCTCATACAAAGTGAAGATGACATTTGTAGTACGAATCTGAGGCTCGGACTTTTGTTTGATAAAGACAGAACCACTAAGAAAAGCTGAATAGGTATGTGTACCACGTCTAAAACTATTAAAGGTAAAAGGTTTCCGTATTAAGATAAACGACCTTTCAATATCTATTAATTAGTGCATATATCCTAGAGATAAGACCTGACGACTGGCTATGGGTGATTCCTATCTCCCAGTCTCGGAACACTGTCTTAAAGGAACAATGACTACGCTTCCTTTCAATTGGGAAAGGGTAATAGATTTGAAGGGGTAACATAGCTTCTTCATCATAACCTTCGGGGTCTAGTGAGAGATACAAGCTAGTAGGAGATTTTGAGTGGAGACATTTTGTCTGATAACTACTCGAAACACGGTTTAGTTTATCGAAAGAATAAGAGGAGGAGTCTCTGATTTAGCAGAGAATAGAGTATTCCATGCTCAGAAATAGGCTATCGCATAGTCTTGGGACTGATGCTCGGCCTGCCTCCTAGTGGAATGTTTCTCACTGAGGAAGAAACCATAGACTTGCCATATATAGTTATTGATGTGCTACAATACACTGCTAAACTCGATTAAGATAATTGGTTGCAAAATAACGGTTAACATTATTATGTAAACCGAGAAGTCTACCTAGAAGATGCTAGTGAATTTATGGATAAGGAGTGAATTTGGTCCACACCACTTCCGTAAATGTAGGCATTTAGCACTTAATGCTTTAAGGTGGGACTGGAGATTTTGCACATACGTTCAAATTGTGAATGTTTGTAAAATGTCTTAATGTGACGAGTGAAGGTTGGTTATAAGATTCTTGAAATCAGAAAGTGACGATTGAAATGTCACAAGGCTTCTGATAGAATCTATAAGATAACAACCTTAGACCTTGGAGTACGGTTACTCTAGGAAGTTACTATCTGATTTAGTCAGGCCACGTCCAACATCGGTTGTTGGTGATTACACTGATAAATACTACTAGATCAGAATGTCAATCCACCCAGAACGCAGTGGGAGTATGGTTTAACCATTGACCCATTATGGTTGTGTGGACTTTACAGTCTGCTGGGGTGATTGATAACCTATGGCTCTTGGTGGGCTGTATAGGATTCTGATCGTAGAGGTTGGTTTGAAAACCTTAACCCTATGAATGGAGTTTTGATACTCCAGTTCAGTTCAGCCTCTTGTAGAACCACCTGAGTGTCTCAGGCCCAGTGGGATAAATTGGATCTACACGGAAAAGAGTCGAATGAATAGGAAAGTTTAAACTTTCAGTGCAAAGCTGAGTGGTATAGGGGTGATTCCCTAAAAAGTAGAGAGTTAACCAGACCTTGAACTCTCTCACCACTCAGTCTTGCTAGATTTCGTTAGAAAGCGGAAAATAGGGGTGATTCCCTGAGACTTTCTTGCCGTAAAACGGAGTACGGATTCATTCGGAACGAAGGGTCTTGGTTAGAACAAATGGCGGGTTGTTGCTTGCCGGGACTTATGTCCTTTGTGGATGTAAGAGAACCTCTCGGTCATTAAAAGTCGCATGTTTTAAAATATGTGGACTTGACCGGATATTGATAACTCTTTTATAGACTGGGTATCAGTATTGGTAAAGTAGTAGTATTAGTGTTCATGAATGATAACACTGAAACAATTGGAAACAACATGTGTGAGCTATCTGAAGTCGGAAACTGACACGCTTAGATTCTCTGGATGAGAGAATTGGACGATATTCTAAGAATTTGATTCGGTCAAATTCACGAGAATGAGTCATTGGCTATCCCACCTATCTTATTGAATAAGATGATTATGCATATATGGTTGCAGCATTCATTGAGAGTAGTCCTACCCTACCTCTCAAGAATGATTCTCCAAATCTTCGGATAAAGAGAAAATAGGATAGAGTCTCTCTGGGATAAGGGCAAGTCAGCTTAACACGAGTCAATTGCAATCGAATCTTGGATTTGAGCAATAAGTAGCGGTTTAGTACGTCCTCAAGTATCTTTAGAGAACGAGGAATCATATGCTTGTATATTCAGGTGCAAACTTGAATATGGTTGACTACAACGATTCGACTTGTAGTCGGATTAAGGATGATCATTAAGTTGATCTCGGCTCGGTGTTTACTCATAGTGCTTAGAATTTCCTTTTTGGTGCGGGAGTAATTCCGGGTCGATAAGCCGATATCACTTCATCGTGAAAACAGTGAAGAGATAGCTTAGAAGGATCTTCTCAGTCACAAGAAGTGAAAAGCATGTTGAGAGAGAGTACCGCCTGATTGGAAGGACCGACAACGTTTCAATCCTAAAGATCGTCTCGAGTCGACAACCTAACTAATCAGTGTACCAAGTCGAGTGCTTGGAGGGTACGGCATTGATGGATATGTCTCATCTGCTTTTAGAGCAAGTGGGAGAGTGTTGTGAATAAGATGAGAAAGGGTGTGCTCTAAAAACAATCGTTGCTTGTCATTTCGTGCAAGTGGGAGATTGTTAGGTGTAGTGCCCGAAAGATAATTTGTGTAATTGTTTTTAATAATGAATGACAGAATTCAACTCACCTTAGTTACTTGCTTTGTGCTTGTAAAGTAATACAACTGCGCAAACCTAAGTAAGTATATCGTATGTAACCACTTAACTCGGTGTATGGATTACACGTGAGGATTGAGTTAGTAGTGATATACTTAAATAGTTAGTCCGTGGTGAACTTAATCGAGTTTAGGGTCTCTTGATTAAAACACCAATAATGCGCCTAGAACACCTTAGGGTGTGATAGTCTTATCCGGATTTGTCGGTAGAGGGTACTACGTGGGGCATTTATATATGATGGCATTCATATAGGATTTGGACCGATTTAATCGAATTTCTCGATATAATTCCGTAATCGAGGAATCTTATTAAATCATTAGATGATCATATATGGATCAACCTTAATCTGAGGTGATCACGGGGTCTTTGCTTGTCCCGGGGTAGTGTTTGATGTGTTAGTTACGGTTCACTTAAATATGTGTTCCAAGCCACTTCTCATTGGAACTATCTCCGGATGAGTGAGTAGTTCGATTTTCACGGACATGGAATCCATTCCTTCTGCGGGAAGTAGAGAGACGATCCCCTTATTTGTTAGCCTTAAGAAAGTGATCGATCCCGGGAGTTCATATTAGACTAATTGATCGCTAGTCAGATATGTGAACTAATTGATCATCAGTGGGTTAATGGTAAATAAGGATAAGATATTCTATGTCGGGTTTACGGAGATATCCCAATCAGAATGGACAGTCTATGGAGGGTTAATCCGTATGTAGTGATTATATCAATGGACGCATATTCATTCTATGGGTTGAGTATAAGTATACATCTATAATCGGTAGAGTTCTGTTTCGGGTTTATGGTGGCGTAATCCCGGAATTAATAATTAATGTACTTATTCGGTTCGATGAATAATTAATTATTGGAGCTACGGTTATAGGTCCATGGTCCCCGATGTGGCTTCTGTAATTCGGACTAATAATCTTGTTATTTGGGCCTCAGTGATAATTAATTGGCTGGGCTAATTAATTGATATGCATGAATATTATTTAGTTGGGTTAAATAGTATAATACACATAAAAGACATTTTATGTGGGCTTAGTAAACCCTAAAAGTGGCGCCAATATTGATGATAATTAGAGAGAAATTAGTTTTCTTGGATAATTATTTGACATGTGATTTATCATTTATTTGTTAAATGATAATTCATGGAATATTAGATAATAATATGATTTATCCTAATTTGTTTGGGATAATCATTTTATTTATCTTTTATTTGGAATAAAGGATTAATTAGGACAATGATTACTCTCCTATATAAAGAGAGTTCTCCCAAGCCTTATTCAATTGGCAAATTTCGACTTGACCACTTAAAAAGAGAGAAAAAAACTAGTTTTCTTATCTTGGGTTTTAGAGGAAGAAAAACTCTAAGTTTTTCTTGGTGTTGCATATCAAGGAGGTTCGTGTATCAAGAAGGGTGTCCACCAACCGCCGTTTGGAGAACACATCGGAAGATCTTGGCTTCTCTTCCTACTATTGGTAACATGATCTTAACCCCCTTATAGTAGTTTAAGTCCTTTGATTATGTATTGTGATATATAAATCGTGATCCATCCGCTGCGCATAGATCTAATTCGTTTAGATCTGAGCTCCTACATCCTTCAGGTACCTCCCGGTAAACCGGTGGTATTTTCATCCTTTTCTTTCTGCCGACTTAGCTTGGAAGGTTCTGGAATACACTAGGCCCAATCCTTTCGTTCAGTCCACTCCAGAATCGTCCACAACGCTCAGCCCAATATTTCTTATCCTGAAAATAATCAAATAACGCACGAAATAATATCGAATAATAGAAAATAAACGTTAAAAAATACTCGAATCACGAACCCGACATATGATATTCAACTCAAAATGGTTCATATTTATAGGTCGAAACAACTACGTTTAGCTCATAATGGATAGAATGTTGAAGCCGTTGGATACTATTTTAAGAGTCATCAACTACCACCCACTAGCCCTTTGCTCATCCTCGAGCAGAGTATCAAGGCGGAATGTACCTCCAAGAGAAATCCCCTTCAACTACCACATATTCAATAAAGATTTCCGGCAGAACACACGTCAAGCAATCATCTATAACCTCCCCAATAATCATTACTTATCAAGCATCAAAGTGTCGTGTGATAAATCAGTCATGATAGTGCGTTCGTGAAGAGAATCAAGTTGTATTAACCCCACAATCTTAACTTACCTGCGCATACACTCGCTCATCTTGCCTTCAAACTTGGTTACACAACATGGTACCCTTATCGGGCCGGGCGGACTTGGGGACCGAGTATCACTCTTAGGTCCTTGTTTGTTTCATTTTTATGCGAGGGTCGTGCCCTTTTTGCTACGTGTTCGCTTCCCTCATTGCCTTTATTATATATATTTTTACTTTTTTGCTCTTTTTTCTTTTTTTCATTTTTTTCTGGCAGATTTCTCACTCTTTTTCTCTCTCTCTCTTACAAGCCCATTTTGTCTCGGATGACCTCTTTTGGCATTCAAGTTGAATCCTTTGTCCTACAATTTGTTAAAGTATATAGAGCCATTGTTGCTCTTCCTGCAGCTCCTATTGAAAACCAGAATGCCGTGGAAAAGCTTCCATCGAAGGATCCCCCTGTTCCTGTGCAACTTGCAGATGGTGTTCATACTTCTGGAGCTGCTGCAACAGACAAATCTGTGATGGTGGGAAAGAAGGAGCTTGCTTCTAAATGTTGCAATCCTAGAGTTTATGAAGCAATGAAATAGAAATCTGGGAGGTTAGTCACCCCTGCTACTTCCACATTGAAGAAGAGGATTGTCCCTGCTGATGGTGATTCAGCAGGTATTTCAACTCTTTCTGAGTTGTTAGATGTTGAAAAACAAGCTGATATTGTTTCCATTGATAGTTTAAAGATTGGTGGTATGTCTGAAAGGACTATGGAGAGTGTTAGTGCACCTGTTGGGTAGGTCCTTGCATCTGTAGAGCCTGTTTCTGATGATGGTGTGATATAACATGGCTCCTCAGTTGTAGAGCCTGTTACTGAAGATGTTACTGGCACTTTAGGACCTGGTGGTGTGATAGAACATGGGACTCAAGTAGAGGCGGATCCTGGTTCTATTGCAAGTAAGGATAAAGTTATTAGTGTTAACCCTGCTGATACTGATACTAACCCTACTGATACCCCTGCTGAGACGGCTGGTAACCCTACTGATACCCCTGCTGGATATTTTTTGGGAAAGAATGCTGAAAAGGTTGTTGATGATGTTGCTTCTTGGGTACATATGGTAAAAAAGAATAGGGAACTTACTGATGAAGTTGTTATCTTGACTGATCATGTGGAATGTGTCTCACAGGACACTGTTTTTCTTAAAGAAGAAGACTTGAATGATGATTCTTTGGAAAAACTGTGTTTGATAGGCATCTTCCCTTCCAAATTTCCAGGAAGAGATGTTGTACAAAAGATTGTTAATGCTTGGCCAAGGAAATGCAGATATCATTACCATAATTCTGGGTGGATAGTGTTTCAGTTTGAGCAAGATTATGATCTTAATGAGGTTTTGCAGGCTGGTCCTTTCTATGCTTTTGGAAATCCTCTGTTGTTAAAAAATATGCCTGTCATGTTTAATTTTAGTAAAGATGCTTGTACTGTTGTCCCAGTTTGGATTCAGTTACCTAACCTACCTCTAAGGCTTTGGAAGGACAGGGCATTAAGTAAGATTTGTTCTTTTTTGGCGAGTCCTCCGTATACTGATAAGGTCACTGCTTCTAGGAAAGTTTTGAGTTGTGCAAGATGTCTTGTAGAGATTGACTTGAAGATGGAATTGCCTTCTGTCATTCCTATAACTATGCATGATGGGAAGGTTCTAATGCAGCCTGTTTTATATGAGGAAAGGCCCAAATTCTGCTCCAAATGTAACAAACTAGGGCACAATGAAGATGGTCATGATGAATCTAAGAATGATGCTCCTGCTTTGTATGTGGCAAGGTCAAAAAAACCTAGTGTTTCTAAACCTAATCCTCCAAGGAAGAAGAAAGTGATTGTTCTTGATGCCGATGGTAAATTTGATGAAGATCCATTTTGTTGTTAGTAAGCTCCGCCGAGGCCGCTCGCTTTCTCAGTGCCTGTGTCTTTGCTACTGCAAATCTTGATAAAGGAAAAACAATGAATTCTAGTAACAAAGGGAAAGACCCTGCCACTCCTCTTGTTAATACTTTTGATGTCTTATCTCCTGACAAGATTGGAACTTGGGCAGATGAGGTGGAAGATGATGATTTGGCACATAAAGGAGGAACTGCTGCTTCTGGTTCTAAAAAATCAAAGAAGAAAAAGAAAAATAACAGGCATAACACCACTGGTGTTTCTGGAAATGACAAAAACAGAAATGATAGTGTCTCTAGAGGTAGATCACCTCTAGGTAGGCAAAAATGATAGGATTCTGGAATGTTAGAGGGTTCAATAAGGCTGTTAAAAAATCTGTTGTTGTCAATTTTCTTAGGCAGCATCAGATTACCTTATTTGGAATCCTTGAGACAAAGTTGTCTCAAAACAATTTTGACAACTTCTTGTGTAAGAAAGTTCCTTCTTGGAAGTTTGTGGATAATTTTGTTGTACATAGTAGAAAGAGAATTTTAGTGATTTGGGATCCTGCTTTTGTTGAGATGGAGGTTCAATGGATACATTGCAAGGTGAAGATTCTAGTCTCTGGTGAGTGCTTTATGATCACCTTTGTTTATGGTCTGCACACTACTGGAGATAGAAGGCCTATGTAGGACAGAATTAGGGAGCTCAGTGTGTGTTCCAGTTTGCCCTGGATGGTGCTGGGGGACTTTAATGCTGTTCTATCTGTTGATGATAAAATGAATGGGACTGTTCCTACTGAGTATGATATGCAAGATGGAGTTGACTATTGTATGGATGCAAACCTAACTGACTTGAACTCCTCTGGTGAGTTCTTTACTTGGAATTCTGCTGGTGTTTTTACAAGGATAGATAGAGTTTTGGTTAATGCTGCTTGGTTTGACTGGAATTTGGATGCTATGGCTTTTTTTGAGCCTCCTGGCCACCATTCTGACCACTCTCCTTGTAGAATCACACTTTCTACAGATTCTTTGACCAAGAAGAAGCCTTTCAAGTTTTTTAATATGTGGTTATAGCATGATAGTTACACTGATATTTTGACTCAGAGCTGGGGGCCAGCTATTGATGGTACTGTAATGTATCAACTGTGTAAGAGGCTAAAAAGACTAAAAAAACCTCTGAGGGTGCTGAACAAGAAACATTTTGCACACATTTCAGTTAGATCTGGAAATGCTCAGAATATGCTTGGTAATCTACAGTCCCAGTATAATTTTGGGGCCTACTGATTTGTTGGCTTCTCAGATTTTGGATCAAAAGAGGATTTGTATTGGTTTGGAGGCTGCTGAGGCTTCTTTTCTGTCTCAAAAAGCTAAAGGTGTTTATATGAAGCTCAGTGATAGGGGGTCTAAATTTTTCCACTCCATTGTTAAAAGGAATACTGCAATGAGGCACATTACTTGTATTAAACTTGCAGATGGCTCCTTTACCACATCTTTTGATCAGGTAGGAGATGCTTTTGTGGAATTCTATACTGAACTTTTGGGGACACAGACTACTGCAGTTCCTGTTGATGTTGATGTGGTTAATGCTGGTCCAAGGGTTCCTGTTGCTGCTACTAATCATTTATTGAGGAATGTTACTACAGTTGAAATTAAAGAAGCTTTGTTTTCCTTTTCTGATGATAAATCCCCTGGACTAGATGGATTCTCTGCTGGTTTTTTCAAAAAGTCTTGGGATATTGTGGGTGAAGACTTCACTAATGCTGTGTTGGAGTTCTTTGAAAATGATGCCCTACTTAAACAGATTAACCATGCTGTGATTGCTTTGATTCCTAAATCTAGTCATGCTGTTTCAAAAGTTGACTACAGGCCTATTTCCTGCTGCAATACTACTTATAAGGTGATCTCTAAAGTTTTGGCTTCCAGACTTTCTAGTTGCCTTCCTGAACTTATAGATGAGGCACAAGCTGGTTTTGTTGATGGAAGAGCTATGTCAGACAACATTTTCCTTTGCTAGGAGTTGATCAGGCATTATGGAGTGAAAAGGGGCCCCCCAAGGTGTTTGATTAAGGTGGATATCAAGAAAGCCTTTGATTCTGTTCATTGGTCTTTCTTAGAGGCTGTTTTGAGAGGTTTTGGCTTTCCTGACAGATTTGTGGGGTGAATTATGATTTGTGTTACTACTACTTCTTATTCTCTTTCAATTAATAGGGAATTGAATGGGTTCTTCCCTGGAAAAAGAGGCTTGAGGCAAGGTGACCCTCTGTCCCCCTTTCTGTTTGTTATTTGTATGGAATACTTCTCCAGGATGCTAAGGATACTGGGTGAGGATTCTGAGTTCAAATTTCATGCTGGCTGTCAGAACCTCAAGATAAATCATCTTGCTTTTGTTGATGACCTGATGCTGTTTGCTAGAGGTGATCCTATTTCTGTTACCTTATTGATGAGTTGTTTAACTACTTTTGGTGAATGCTCTGGATTGGCTGCTAACCTGATGAAATCAGAGATGTTATGTGCTGGGTTAAGTGATGATAACAAGGAGGACCTGCTTGACATCACTGGTTTAAAGGAAGGGGTGTTGCCCATTAGATACCTTGGCATTCCTTTATGTGCTGTTAGACTGAATGTTGGACATTATGATTCTCTGTTTATATCTTTGAGGAGTTATTTCAGCAGCTGGAAAGGTACAACTCTTTCTTATGCAGGCAGGTTGCAGCTTATCCTTTCAGTCATTCAAGGGGTTCATTGTTTTTGGTTAGGAATTTTTCCTATAATTGGCAGTGTCAGGTTGAAATTGGACCAGCTTTGTAGGAGGTTCTTGTGGGGAGGTTCTTGTGACTCCTTCAGAAAGTCCTTAGTGAGTTGGGAAGAGGTTTGTGTTCCTAAAAATGAGGGTGGACTTGGGATCTTTCAGTTGGATGCTTGGAATTTGGCCCTCCTTTGTAGAATCCTGTGGAATTTTCAATGCAAGAAGGATTGTCTGTGGGTCAAATGGATCAGTGAGGAGTACTTGAAGAACTTGGATGTTTGGGGTTATCAGTATAAGCATGGGGATTCTGCCTTGATCAAGGCTTTGTTTAGAATTAGGGACAGGATACTGGATGCTACTGGCTCTTCTGATGCTGTTGTGGCCTTGTTGCAATCTTGGACTATTGGTTCTAGGTTATGTCCCAAGATTGCTTATGATTTCTTCAGGAGGAAAGGACCTAAAATTTGGTGGTGTATGTCTGTCTGGTACCCTAGGGCTATTCCCAAGCAGTGTTTTATTTTGTGGATGGCTTTGAAGAACTGCTTACTAACTACTGACAGGTTGGTTTTTGAGGACAATACTTGTTCTCTCTGTGGTTTGGTGAATGAATCTGTCTCCCATCTGTTTTTCCAGTGTCCTATTTCTTGTATGGTTTGGGGAAAAATCAGATTGTGGCCTGGCATAAGTAGGAGATTAGAGACTGTGGTTGGTTCTGTTAGATGGATTGGCAAAAAGTGTAAGGGTACTTCTTTTGGGAATGTGGCCAGATCTGCTTCTCTATTTGTTGTGGTTTATTGGCTTTGGCATATGAGGAATAAGAGGAGATTTGAAGGCATTTTAATGAACATACCTGATATTTTGCATTGTATTAAGACTCACAACTACTATATAATACAGGCTGCTTTTCCTTTATACACTTTTACCCCATGATGCTAGGGTTTTGTACATCTGTTGTGTTGTCTTTTGGGATTTGTTGGTGGTTGTTTGAGATTATTTTCTTTCTCTACACCCCAAGGGATAGGCTCTGTGAGTTATGCTCTCATATGAGCCCTGTTTTTGCAGTTTTTGAGTGTTGATAGGGGTTTAGTGGCTGTTGTTTCTTGTAGCATATAACCTTAGGGGTCTTATGCTGCCTGAAATCAACAAATCTAACCTCTTCTCAACATTTTGTAGATACTAGTCTTGTACCATTGTCTAGGATGTAGCTCTTGTAGTTTGCATACCTTGGTTTAATATATTTACATTTAACCATAAAAAAAGTATACAGACAGACAAATAATGATTCCCGGTTAAGACAACTAATCATCTAATGTTCTGTTTTTAAGAATGCTAAAGTGAGTTTCGGTGAAACTCGGTTTTGTGCTAGTGTAGTTCAATCAGTTTGTATGCAAGAGTTCAATTTCTGAGATAAATAGAACTGTAAACAATAAGTAAACCACTAAAAGTAATTTTGCAGAATGTAAATGCAGAAATTAAAACACTGTTTTATAGTGGTTTCAGGTGGTGTAATCCTGTCAGTCTACTCTTCCCTTATGATGTAGGAGGAAAATTTCCGCTAGTCTTCTTGAGGTTACAACGGTTACAAAAATCCCTAGTTGATTGTCCTTGACTAATCCCTAGCTTCACAATCTAAACACTTGGATAACATGTAGGATTGCAGCTTCTCCAACACCCAAGACCGGATGCTTCACAATCCAAACCATTGTTAAAAACAAATTTGGGTTGAATCAAGTAAGTGATTCCGACTTGGTATCTTCAAGTGTTGGTTCTTGATATTTCTTGAGATGCTTGAACAATTAGAAGATTTTTCTTGATGTAACTTTGTAAGCTCAAATGATAGAAATTTACATAACAATCACTTGAATGCAAAATGTGCAGGATTTAGGCTCAAAACTTGTATACAAAAAGGTTATTGCTTCTGTGTGCAAAGGTTTCGGTGCTTGATCATTGTTGCTAAGTCCTCTATTCATAAGGTGAAATCCAACGGTCATAATTTTGAATTTCATAACATTCAAATTGGATTCCATATTATATGCTATCAAACTGTCAGTTATGTTAGTGTACTTCTGACAAGTCAGACTGTCAACCAATCAGGTAGCTTGATGCCTTGATCTCCAAAGTTGTGATTTTATTGATAAAACTGATTAGTTGATTTAGTTGAAACTGGGTTTTCAGTTTCCAACCTACTTGGAGCATTAACTCAGTTTCTAATCTTCTTCAAAATTTAGAACTCCTAGTTCATCTGATCATTAAGTTTAGTGAGATCATAGTACATCATATATCTCATAAAATGGGAAAGCTTACATTGTCCTTATGTAACTTAGACCTTCACAAGATCTATAAATTCAATTCAAGCCATCAGAGACTTACCTAAATTCTAACCTTATAGTCTTGGCCTTGTCATCATAAATTGAGTTTGAACCTTCGGTTCTTCAATCTATAAAACCGAGTCTGGTCCCTCTACCTTCATAACTGTGTTTGTCCCCTCAGCCTTGAGTCTTCAGTCTTGTAAATGACCAACTGAGTTTGTTCTCTTAGCGAATCATTTTTAGATATCAGTTTCAGTCCTAGACTCTACTAAAACCTATCTATTACAATGCTTGTCTGATATAACCTATACCATAATCAGACTATAGTAAATCATATACACTCCATTCTAGACACCTTTTAGGTTTTCACTATAACAGCTAGTTCCAGCACTTCTTCAACGGGGTTAAAACAAATAATCAAACAATAATAGATGAATCATCATCAAAACTAAATTCTATTTCTAACACTACTATATGACCGTGTTTCCTCTCTGCTCTGTCATTTGTTGGTGAGAATGAGGACAATGATATCTAAATTGTATACCTTGATTTTTTAGATAGGTTTCAAGACTCATGTATTCCCCCCAGTCTGACTGTACACAATTAATTTTAACACCAAACTAGTTTTCAACAAGTTTCTGAAACTGAATAAAGGTGGAGTAGACTTCAGATTTCGGTTTTTAGGGGTAAATCCAAGTAAATCTAAACCAATCATCAACAAAGTGCACATAATAAGCAAAACCAGAAACATGTTTAATAGAGGCAGGGCCCCAAACATCAGAGTGAACTAATTCAAGAACATGAGTAGAATAAGATTCATAATTTAAATATGGTAGGGCATGGCCCTTACCAAACTGACAAGCATCACAAAAGGCTAACTGATCATTCACATCAATATTACAAGCTTTTAAAATCTGACTTAACACCTGTCTAGATGGATGACCTAGCCTTCTATGCCATACATTAGGATCCTTATTAGGGTTAACAACACTTAAATATGCACTAAGAGAAGTAGGGGCAGACTGAGAGATATGAGTCTTGACTTTGGAGCGAAGGGAGGTCTCATTTGGAACCAGCATCTGATATAGTCCATCCTTGGGAGTTCCTTGTAGAAGTAGTGTCCCTGTTGTTTTGTCCTTCACATAACAAGGAAGAGGGTCAATTCAACAGTTATGTGATTATCATAAAGCAATCTATACAAACTGATCAAAGTTTTGGTAATAAGTGGCATATGTAGCATATTTTTTAGGATCAAAGTAGCGTGTGAGCATTTACTAGGGATGTGTGTATGTCCAATGAGTGAGATAGGCAACCTCTCACCATTTTCAACAGCTAAAGATTCAGAACCAGTATAACCTGAATTGAGGTGAAGGCTGTTGAGATCAGCAGTGAAGTGGTTGGATGCACCACCATCCATGTACTAGGATGAATCCCTAACTGATTGTGGTGAGGCTATATATGTTGAGGCAGATTTCTGATCACCACCAGAGATGTTGCTTAGAGGAATAAAGTCTTCTTCAAACATGTGCCAACAAGATATAACCTCTAGAACCTTTACCATTGCCACTTCTGCCTCTTCCTCTACCACCCCTTCCATTGTTCATCATTTTACCACCATTGCCTTCCTGATTTGGTGGTTTGCCACCAGTGTTACCATAGGAAGAATTACCACTTATCTGCTGTCCTTGGACTAGATTTGCAAAGGGAGTAGAGCCTGAGTATCTGGCTATGAGCCTCGCATGAGTATCTAGCTAAGAGCCTCTCATGAGTTATGAGTTGAGATTGTACATCTTGCCAGCTCAAAGAACCAACCCAAGATGTGATGTTAACAACAACAGACTTATAATCTCTCTCTAAACCTCCTAGTGTGGCCAAGATCAGCCCAGATTTAGATATAGGGTATCCTGCAGCTATCAAATTATCTGAATAAAACTTCATTTGAGCAGGATAATCTGACATAGATTTAGAACCGTTTGAGGCTTTAGATTGGGCATCTTTGTACTCAAGCATTCTTGATTTAGGCCTGCTATTAAATAGTGTTTCAAGGGGGGTCCAAACCTCATGTGCAGTAGCACAGCCAATAACTTCACTCAAGGCTTGTTTTGTCATGGATCCCAATAACCAACCCATCAGCATGTTGTCTTTTGTAGTCCAATCATCATTCATCAACTGTAGTCCTGGATTGTGGAGAGTAGAACGTTGAAGGGGATCATTGAAGGTTGGAACAAGATTAAACAAATGATCTTCCAGTTTATAACCTCGGATGATTGGCAACACAGTGTAACGCCACAACATATAATTATTACGATCCAACTTGATAGTGCATGTTTGATTCAAGTTATTGGAAAGGGGTGGATGTAAAGGTGATGTGGGATTAGGACCGAGAGATCCAAAAAAGGTTGGTATAGGCATCGTTGTTCTTAGATTCATGTAGGGAGAGTTTGATCTAATGAATGGGGTGCTATTATGTGAATTAACTGAGGAAATACCTAAGCTCGGGACGGGAATACCCGTTGCAACACCGTTGGAGAAGAGAGGGTAGCTCATTGCCGGAGCAACATAACTAGTGGTGAGTGTGGTTGTTTGGGTGTAGTGGGAGGCATGAGCTCCAAGAATTGGAATGGCAACTATGGCCGACTGAGGCTGAATTAATATGGTGATTATTGATAGGAACATATTTGGTGGTATTTCATATGCTTATTTATATTTATTTTTGTTGGGAAATACTTTTTCCAGGTGTGTTTTTGATGATTTTCAGGTCTTAGGTGCTCGTGAGATATAATGGAGATTATTGGAATATTTTGGCGATTTTTGGAGAAAGGTCAAGGAGGATTTTAAGAGGCGATCAAACCGTTGCGAAATGCAGTTATGTGTCATCGAGCGTTTTCACCGACCTCGTGCCCAATATTTATTAATAATAATTATTATTAAGGATTATTATTATATTTTAAGTTATTAGATTTTAGTCAAAACTTATTAAAAATAAAAGAAAAGAGAAATAAATGGGCTAGGCCCAAAAATTAGGATTGGAACTACTATTGCTACGTGAATTTCTGGGGAGGAATAAACACATTGCCCAGGGCGGACGGAGTGGGAAAAACGAGGGCTGCAGCTTTATTCTTTACGATTCAATTGTGCCAACAACAATATGACTTATTTGGTATTTTCTACGTTAATGGTTAGTTTTTAATTTCGTTTATTTCCAGTTAAATTATTATTGAAATCTTGATTGATACGATTATAAGATCTAATTGATTTTCATCTTTATTATATTCATATTTATTCGTTTTCCTGGCAATAAATTGATGACTATATAATTGATTTAGTTATTCTGCAGGATAATTAATTCGTTATTTAGTCGATTGCCAATTAAAACGATAAATACGTCAATGTTTATTGGCTTTGATTGAGTGGTAAGTGATGATTTTGCCGGTTCGTAGCCCGTAGAATCCGCTATCACGAAAATGAATAATCTAGGTTAAAATTAGTCCAGTTGGATTAATAACTTGAACTGGGTCTCTAAAATCTTAATGCTTACAGGATTCCAAACTCTTGTGACCGTGTCTAGGGGTGTCTTCCGTTTCGAGTATAATTAACGACCGTGTCTTCATTATCGAATTTAGGAGAGATTGGTCGCTTGACGGTTGTCGGTGGATATAACCAGTATATTAATAAATTAGAGAGTCATTCTTGCGTCAGTGGTCAATCAAGTAAATTGATGTGGAAATAACTACTTTAGCCGGAGCCTTCTTATTATTGATTTTATCACTACTTTATATTGCTTTTGTCTCGATTATTAGAACTGTTTATTTTGATTATTGCAATTTTAGTCAATTCACCGCAACTTGGATTTCTGAATTGTTGTTCTGAAAGAAATAATCATCCGTTCCCTGAGGAATCGATCACTGCTTCCACTATAACGTTATTGAGGTCAGTGGTGGACCTAGGAAATATTTCCAGTGGGGGCCACATTCAAAAAAAAAAGTTGGAAAAAGATGCAAGGACCAAGTTTTGAACCCATGACCTTGGAATATGTATTCAAGCTTCCAACCAATTGAGCAAAATGAAAAATTACATTAAGAATTGTCTGAAATAATATACATACGCAGTTTTAATATTATTAGAAGGGTATATTAGTAACTTCGCCCGAAAATTTGAGTGTGGTCCATGCACCCCACCCCTACCATGCTGGGTCCGCCCCTGATAGCGGTTGGAGGTGTTTATTTTTGGTGGTTTAACGACACACCAATTTTGTTGCCGGTAGCTCCTGTTTCTGAGCTTTCCGTCACCGGAGTACCGGTGGTGGCCATAGAGAATCTTAGGCTCCGATACCAAGAAAGATAGTTGGTATAAACATGATGATACACAGTAGAATATTTTTCATAGATATTATGTTACATCTTTGTATATCCTTATATGGAAAATAGTAGACACCTAGTACACATAAACAACATACACTTGGCATACTACAAAGGTGACACATGTCACATAATAATAGATTCTATTTCTTAACATTCATCTTCACGTTGTTGTCGAGTAATGTTTGGTTGCCAAATTACGCCCTCTTCAGGTTGGCTGTGAAATGGAATCTTGGTTGGCCCGTCAAACTTTGTTTATTTCTTTAGGGCTTGGTGTGGCGTTCTTTGCCCTAAGCGAGCCAAAGCTATTTGTGTGTGGCTCAAGATTAGCTCCAGCCAGAACTCGACCTGTCTTAAATCAGTTTGAACTCAAGATCGACTTGACTCGACTTGAAGATTAAACAAATGATATTCGAGCAACGCTATGCTCGACTACTCGTAAATAAACTCAAATATATATTTATTAATGTATAAAGGAAGCGCATATACATACTTGTTATTATAGATATGTATATGTTTCTTTATATAATAGTTGATGTAATTATCATACTACATGTTAAAGTTTGTATTGAATAAGAATTTTTTTTAAAACAACTCATTTTATTAAGCCAAGTCCGCAATAGCGGCGAAGACTACATCATGAGGGGGTCAGTTCCCTAAACAGTACGACCAATATGATCTAAACCATGCCTAGCCAACAAATGCGCTGGAAAGTTACCAGAGCGCTTGACAAATGTAAAAGATTAAAAAAAAGACGGTGAATGCGCTAGACAGTCACGCGCTGAGAAGCTAAAGACAGATGGATCATCCGACTGTCGCAAGAGTGCCTGAACACATGGCGGACAATCAGTCTCGAAGGTAACTGCAGAGAGACCCAAATGAATAGCTTCCTCCATTGCCAATAGAATCGCCTGCATCTCTAGAATCTCAGGGCTTATACTAGGATCAATGTGAAAAGAGAAAGCATAAATGATTGAGCCTAATACATCTCTGAAAATGAGGCCCACACCAGAACCCGAGTCCTTGACAGAAGCATCAGAATTACATTTCCAGCTGCCCACGGAAGGTGCACTCCAAATGACTGGGTGGCCAGACCCCTTAGTTCTCGTGCTAGAAGAGGACACAACCTGAGGAAACTCCATCACCCCGGATAATGAAGCAGAGACCACACGGGATACATAAATGGGTGCAGATTACTTTGGTAAATTATGGATTCGAACGTGGCGGTATTCCTGGAATTACATCTTATTGTTCTGAATACTTTGGTAAATTATGGGTTCATTAAACATGCAGATTAATTACATGACACAGAAACTAATAAATCTACCATACCGAAAATACGAAGGAACATTCAAAGATTCAAACCTTAGATAATGGAGATCTATCTTGATCAACTCAAGCTAGTTGATGGCTTGGGGAAGGAAACCAATAGAAAAACTCACAAGCGAAACCAATGAACTTGATTTCATATAACAGTTGTAAGAGTAAAAGTATATGTTACAATGGACTGCTACAACCTTTTTATAGAGAGTTGTAGCCGACTTAACTTCAGCCTTTCATTTCTCAACATATCTCTTCTTGGACTTCCTTACTTCGGCCCATTAACTCTTTCAGCCTGGATTCACTATTCATTGCTCCCGGAATATGGTACACCCTAGAATCACACGAAACAAGACAAAACAGTACCAACGCCAAGGGATAATTACGTAGATGCAGAATTATTGACCAAGGAACACATACTAAGCATTCGACATTTATTTCGTACAACATTTAGAATATCTCTCCTCTATTGAACATAAATCGGGGTAAATAATGGTATAGTATGTGATATTAAATAGAGTGTGATCAACTACCCCCCACTTATCCTTTGATCGTCCCGAGCAAAAAAGAAAGAAAACGAGCCCTTGGACCAATATACAAGTTAATTAAAAACATCAGTGCGTCAAAAATTCAAGACAAGAATCATGTTAATTATCATTCATAAGTAACGCATTAAACAATATTCAACTCATGAACCAATGTTTGTGTGCGAATAACCCTCAAATATCAACAGAACGGACAAAATCACATTTTATCAAGTCAGGTCTAACTATAAATGCACAAGAATGTTCGTTCCTTAATGCCATTGATTTTATAATTTCATTTTTTCATTTTAATTGTAGTTCTAGTCAACTGGGCAAGGCGGATCGAGAACCGAGTACTACTCCAAGGCTCGCGTTTATCTTATTATTTATTTACTTTGTGAGGGCCGGGTGATTGATGGCCAAAATAGTGACGGTCCAACTTTAACCGGCAGGGTACCGAGTTGGATGCACTATAGTAGCGAGCAAGGTTGTATCCCACGAGGAATTTATCGAATACCAAAGTTGTCTTCGGATTTATTTTAGGTTAACCAAGATGTTTCAAGTTCAATTATGTTAAAACGATATGTAAATGAAAGATAACAAGAGATATAACGAGAGACATAGCCAAATCATGATCCAACTGAATACTCTCACCTCTCTAATCGACTTTCTCGGGAATGAGCTTTACCAACCAACCATCCTAAAACGTATATTGACTAATTCATGGGTGCGAACTCCTAAAATAGTACTAGACGCCATGCAACAACCTAGTACCCTTTGCCCGGTTCAACAGTCCACCTTTAAGGATTTAACTGACCGAAATAAGATTGACGAGCATGAGTTGCTCGATTTCACAATTGATTGAAACTCACTCCCTAATCAATCTAAACAACTCAGTTGATTATAAGAAATGATCTTAAAACCTGTTTTCCCACACCCCTTCGCAACATACATTTATAAAAGTGGTGTGTCTTCTTGAACTAGGTGTACAGTCTAATTCAAGCATTAAGAACAAGTATTAAGAAATGAATTCGTCGATACAACATCATTTAAACACTACCATTCCCAATTTCATCAATTCGAGGGTGATTCTTCAATCTTCACATGATTTGACTATGAAATGTTTATCTACTCATAGTAAAACAAGAAATGACAATCGAAACGAGAATTAAAGCCATAAAACAAGAAAGGAAATGCTATCAATTACGAAAATCGCAAAAAGTTGGCTTTACATCAAGCTTCATCAACACCCATGTCAATTGGTGATGAAGAAGGTACAAAATGCAAAATTAAAGATAGCTGAGCTAGAATCTAAGCTAGATTGTGCTTAATTTAAGTAAAATATGGTGTAAGAGTGAATCTAGGGAAGAAGTCAACCTACAGATTAAAAGGTGTAAGTATGAAAGTGTAAAAGTGTGTAGAAGTTCGTTAAAAATATGTGCAACAAGTATTTATATGCTCCCAAAAATGTGCAGGAAAAGTGCTTTTGGCGCGCCCCAAAGCCTTTGGCGCACTTCAAAACTGATGTGTGATTCTGGGAGGTCTCTGTTCCAACTTGGCGTGCCCCAACCCTTTTGGCGCACCCTAGACCTGTTCTGTGACTTGCTCCATCCCGCTTGATCTTTGGCGTGCCCCAAACCTTTTGGCGTGTGCTGAACAGCTCAAGACCCCAATTTAATCACTTTTTGCAATTTTCTTCTATCTCCAAACATTGGTTTCATCTTTATGTGCTCCATGCCTTATCTCCCAGGCTTACGAATGCCTACATCCTGTGTTACAACATCTAATACAAACCGAGCATAACTTCGCAAGATAACTAGGGCTAGAAAAAGGGCCAAAACATCATAAAATGCCGAGGTTTTCCATTTAGATGACGGTTTACCTCATGGTGGGTGTTGATTGTGATTTTGCCCTAAATATGGTCTAAAACTACCCGGAATGAACCAAAAGTGCCGTAAACGGGGGTATAAACTTGCACCGGAGCATAGTAAAGTTGACTCTCATCAACCACCCCCACTTAGCGTTTGCTCGCCCTCGAGAAAAATGAGCGTTTTAAAAGAATCCAATGAGTCAACGTTACACGCGTAGGTAAAGTCAATCACACATCAAAGATAACCGGGAAGTAAATGAGTAAATGCATACAACTTAACCATACCTTATCAAGCAAACGGGATATGACTGTGTGAATAGCTTCTTCTACATTTACCACGGTTCACCAGTTTGGATTATGGACGCTAGGTTATTGCGACTACACCATAGGCTCATACTTCATAAGTATATCCATTAATCGGGGCCAACCGAGGCTAAGTAAGATCGAGTAGGACTTGCATGGTTGTAACGTTAGGTTGGGGACGGGGCTAACCGAAGGGAATTTCTGGGGAGTAAACAAGAAAGAGACAAAACGAGCAAGCTTAATCACGGGGTGTAACAATACAAAACGTAGCTATCTCTACCCTTCTCTAGCTTAAAGTGAATCTAGAAACATGATCCAAGAAATAAAAATGCCATATTGCACTATGTCTCAAGTGTAACGAGGTAGAAACATACAAGAATCATGTTTCTAAACTAGGGACTCATCCCAAACACCAACATCATATAACAAATCAAAACATAAGTCCTAAAACACTTGGCTTTCTTTGACTCAACATTTATTACACTTTTATTGACTTTATTGCAAGCTTTCTTTGATTGATTTCATTTTCTTTTTATTTTCCCTTTCTTTTCAAGAAACTTTTGAATTTAGAAAGCTGCATTATACAATTTAAATAGATTTGTGTCAAAGGTCATCACGTACAAGGGAATGTAGACCACAAATAAGGCTTGGGGGTTGGGAAATTACAGGCTAAATATGAATGGCTAAGTGTCGGATGGGGGTCTAACCATCCTACCATGGCTTAGAAGGGTTACTGTGGAATATGTCAAGGGATGGCTATTTGGCTCTGGTTAGGTCAAAGAAATGCCATAACTATCATCCCAAACTCTACCAACGTCGGCCATTCGATTTCGTCTCGAAGTTAATGGTATACGTGCATGAAAATCCCGTCTCCTAGATAAGGTAGTAAGTCATGTAACATGCATTCAAACATTCACTAAACCGTTTATCCTATCAACGTGAAAACTCAACATACGAATGCAACATCAAAACCGTGGAAAATTTAAAAATGGCTCAATTTTTGCTAAAGTAGTGACCAAATGATAAACATACAACGCAATGGCTAAAATCAACAACGAAGCATATATCAAAGCTAATCCTACCACCCCTCGCTTTAAATGCAACAATGTCCTCAGTGTGTGAATGAAAAAGCAAAGAAGGTTTAGCTTAACTAAGAAGAAAGGCGCAAAATAGTGCATAGGACATATCCACGAAGCTCTATCATCGAGTATCTGAAGAAAGAGAGAAAAACCAAGAAACTCATGCATGGGGTACAACCCGCATGCTCCAAAACAAGCCACATCTATCGAGATATAATCAAAAAGTGCAATGTCACAGACACTAGCATACGAAACCAAAGGTACCAAACTCGGATCACATGAGATGAAAAGATAAGAATATGTGAAACAAACATCCATGCATAAAATAAAGGCCAAAACAGGCCAGAGTGATACCAATCCAAGTAGCGTACAGAAGAAATAAGTGAGAAGAGAGAAAAAGTCAAGTGCCCGTGAGGGCTTACAGCTCCAAAATAGTCAAAAGCAATAGACTCAGTACTAGTCGAAACATAAAATAGCTAACCAAAAAATAAAGTCCTAGACCATGTCCTGAGTCGGCTCATCGAGCAAGTACTCTGTAGATGGATCTATGAGGGACTGGACCAGCAGAAGCCTGTGTCGGAGCAACTCCTGAAACTGACCGATTCCCCTCAGCGGTCACCAAACCTACCTGTGCGTCAACCGCAACATCTATGCTACATGTACCCTGAACTGACGTGTCTACAACCTCCTCATCCTCCTCCGAAGAACTATCATAAATAGAATCTACAGCCTCCTCATGACTCTCATCTGAACCATCACGACTATCACCATCACCCTCACCGCCCTTATGAGGCTAAGTCTCCCTAGCTCTCCTCTCAAGAAAACCAGCACGGGTGATGAAAGTATCAAGCTCTCCAGGATAAACATAAGAAGCAGCAGGGTCATAGAGGATATCCTTGACAGAAGGGCAACCAGAAACTCGTAGGGCCTGGACAATGCTAGCAAGGACAAGCCTCTGATCTTCCGCCCACTCCCTCTGCGTGGCGGCAGTAGTATACATGTGCCTCTCAAAGGTGGAAAGAGTGGAGGAAGGTGGGGCATAAGATCGGTTACGGGGTGACCTAGGGTGATCACTTTGGAAATTCTGGCCTAAAGTTTATGTTTTTGGGGTCCAGAGCCGTTTAGCACGGTCTAAAAATGGTTAGCGTACGCCAAGGTCTAACAGAGAGTTCAGGAAACTCCAGCTTTTTAGCACGCGCCTTCCATGTTGGGGCACGCCAAACTCCACCCAAATTTCTACTTAGCCTCTGTCCGTGTTCAGTGCTCACCACGATATTTAGCGCCCGCCGAGGCTTGACAGAGTGCCCCCTGCTCTATACTCTATTTTAGTGCACACCAACTTCATTAGCGCGCGCCAGTCTTGCCTTTATAAGTTGTTTTTTTCTTTCACCTGTAACCCCTTTATTCCTCACCCGATTTTTTTTATTCTTTTTCAACCACCCTCTCTTTTCTCACCATGATTTTCAGCCTTCTCCTCCAACTTTCCAGCCATCACCTTTGCAAATCACCCCCCCCCCCCCACTCCCCCAAAACGCAATCCACCCCCAGCCACTCCTTTTCTCATCTCCACAATCCTTTCCCACCCTCGTTTTTTTCCCAAACTCTAAGGCCCTACTGCTGCGTGTCCACCATTACCGCCATCCTAATGCTTTTTCCGGCCGGCCAGCACTCGGGTTGCCGAAATTCATCATGGCATCTCTATTCAAACTCGTTTTTGCTCTTCTTTGGTAAGGGCTCGTTTGGTTGTCAATTTTTTTTTTCAGTTAAGGGTTTTTATTTCATTTTCAATTTCATCCTTTGACACCATTTTGACTGAAATTGATTTTCTTTTCGGTTTGTTTGGTTGCTTTGTTGGTGTTTCGATGGTGTGGTGTTGTTATTGGTGATGGATTGGTTGATGATGGATAGATTGTTTCTACTTTGGTTTGGTTGGTTTGGTGATGTGGTGGCTGGGCTCGTTGTTGTTGAATTGATGGTTGTGGTGGTGCTTGTATTTTTGTTATTGGTGATGGGTTGTTTGGGATTTTGGTTGTTTTGGTGTTGATTCTTTTGGATGTTTTGCTGGGTTGGTGTTGGTGTTGGTGTTTTGGTGTTTATTTGGTCACAACCTTAGGCTCATGGCACCCAAGCGTAATCAACCTGAAGCCTCCTCTTCCGGTAAAGGCAAGGGTAAGGCTAAGGCTAAAGCTCCGGCAAAAGGCCAAGGCCAACCCCTCAAAGAAGCCTTGAACCAGACAAGCCTCACTTATAATCCATAGTCCCACCAACACCCGTTCCAACCCTCCTAGTGGCTCTCGTCCTCCAACCGACCCCATTCCTTTAGAACAGTGTTTTATCTCCACTCATGCCAACACCAACTATAAACATACGTACCTCAAGAAAAACTCCACTTTTGAAAGGACCCTTGACGAGTTAGTCGATGAAAACTTCTACCAGAGCCTTAAAGCGCGTAAATGGGAGAAACTCTTAACCACACCCGCTGATCCACCCAACCTTTCCATTGTACGTGAGTTTTGGGCAAATTTCTCGGTGGTTGATCTTGAGAGTGAGCTAGTGACCGTTCGGGGTGTTGACATTCCCTTTTACCCCGAGGCTATTAACAGACACTACTGCATCCCTGACGTCCCCGCAGAGGAACATTACCAAACAATCCTAGATGATAAGAAAGCCAAGGGTGTTGATCGCGTGAAAAACACTTACTAGCAATAGGACTAGGTCTATCGTAGTAGAGTACTGGCGAGTCAAGGTCGATCCCACAGAAACTCGTAAGAATGCAGATTATCGAGATTGGTATTGTCACTACAATGGCCTATGACCAACTAAAATATAGACAAAAGTAAGGTTGGTAACGATAAACAAACTAGATTATGCAAGTTCTGACGGAGCAAACAAGAGTTTCTAATTTATTGGTCAAATTATAAATGATTAGTTATTCCCCCCATACATACAATAGTCATCTTTGTTGGTAAATTTTAATTCATTGTCAGCTACGGGTGCAACTCCTAATCCTATATACTTCCATTGTAAGGATAGCAGACAATCTATATGCAACTAACCTCCTTCGTTGGTTATGTTAGCTCATACTCATTAAGATCTAGAGATGCCGGTATGAGACCGAAAACCTCCCTAGGCAGCTATCGATAATGACTAGCACATTCCTAAGGATCCATCAAGACAATGTCCTAATAAACACTTCACCTTGCAAGTCCTTCATGCTAATTTACGATGACATGCAAATAGTTGATCAGGCTACTAACATGTAAATTAAATATGTCAATCAACGTAGCTGGCGCCGATTATCATGAACTAGTAATTTACTAGGTATTCAGATCTAGTGATACAGAACGTCGCAGATCTGAAGAATGCAATCCCAACTTCATGATTTCTTCACCAACGAATTAGATCTATACATACATGGGTTAAAATAAACTAACTACAACATAATTAAACTAAATAAATAGTTAGCACATACTAGTCGAATAGAACAACGACAGATCTACATCTTGGAAAAGACAGAAAATCATACTCTCGAAGAAGAGTTTAGATCTCCCTCGGATCTCTTCCTAGGCGGCGACTCCGTCTCTCCGACCAGAGCTCATAAAATAAATTAAAGAACAAAGAACTTTTATTGCATAATATTTGTAAGTTTTTGGTACTGTACATTGAATTCTGAGGCAAAGCCTCTTATTTATATCTAAATAAACCGACTTAGAAACACCTAGAACTACCCCTCATCCAAGAAAACGCGTTTCGAAAGATTCTGGAGCCTCGGTAAACCGGCGGTACCTCCCGGTAATTCGGGGGTATTTTCATCCTTTTCTTTCTGCCGACTTAGCTTGGAAGGTTCTGGAATACCCTAGGCCCAATCCTTTCGTTTAGTCCACTCCAGAATTGTCCACAATGATCAGCCCAATATTTCGTATCCTGAAAATAATAAAATAACGCACGAAATAATATCGAATAATTGAAAATAAACGTTAACTGCAAAATACTCGACTCACGAACCCGACATATGATATTCAACTCAAAATGGTTCATATTTATAGGTCAAAACAACTACTTTTAGCTCATAATGGATAGAATGTTGATGCCATATGATATACTATTTTAAGCGTCATCAACTACCCCCTACTAGCCATTTGCTCATCCTCGAGTAGAGTATCAAGGCAGAATGTACTTCCAAGAGCAATCCCCATCAACTACCACATATTCAATAAAGATTTCCGGCAGAACACACATCAAGCAACAATCCATAAGCTCCCCATTAATCATTACTTACCATGCATCAATGTGTTGTGTGATAAATTAGTGATAGTGCATTCATGATTAGAATCAAGTTGTATTAACCCTACAATCTTAACTTACCTATGCATACACACGCTCATCTTGCCTTCAAACTTGGTTACACAACATGGTACCCTTATCGGGCCGGGCGGACTTGAGGACCGAGCATCACTCTTACGTCCTCGTTAGTTTCTTTTTTTATGCGAGGGTCGTAACCTTTTTGCTACGAGTTCGCTTCCCTCACTGCCTTTATTATATATATTTTTTCTTTTTGGCTCTTTTTTCTTTTTTTCATTTATTTTCTGGCAGATTTCTCACTCTTTTTTTTTTCTCTCTCTCTCTCTCACAAGCCATTTTGTCCCAGTTTACCTCTTGTGGCATTCAAGTTACTTCCCTTGTCCTACAACAATTTGTTAAAGTATATAGACAGACAAATAATGATTCCCGGTTAAGACAACTCATCATCTAATCTTAAACACTTCTGACTTAGATTACGTGCTCAAATAATTGAGTGCAATGATAGAATAACAATTAATAAGTTACTACTTCAGGCAAAAAAACACATGCTCATTCTTTCATACAAAATTGAATATGCTATAGCTAACTTCAAATTATTCTTGGGCTCTTTTTCTACCGATTCCTTACTCGGAACGTGCTATAGGCAAGCTAAAAACAGTGTTAAAATTTCAATAAATTTCACTTTTTCAATTAACCAATTAACCAGCTAAGACCGCCTACCCCTACTTAATTATTATAGGCATTGTCCCCAATGACTAATAATAAAGAAAAGAAAAGGTACTTAGCTCCGGACTTGGTCGGCGGAGTCAAAGCGAATTCTGAAGCATAATCATTGGCTCCTAGGTCATCCACCTTCCAAGTTTTTACCTGCATTCCAAAATACTTCCAAAAACAGTGAGTGACATGCGAAGGGCAATAAAAAAAATATGGTGGCGGTAATTGTGCATACCTCAAGAATGCGCAAAAAATAGTTTAAGCCACTTTATTATTTTATTGTCCTAAGAAAGACGCGAAAACTTTTACGAGTGTATCACATGAGTATCGTGAAGGAAAAAACCACATATATCTCTAGCCAGACGACCACATATATATGTGATGAAAAAAACCTTGTGATTGTCATGCTACTTTATTGATTCACAATAAACAAAAACAATAAATAAGGGTTTAGAAATAGTTCTGAATTTATAGTCGCCAGCTCGACTGTACTAATAGGGCTCCTTTATTCGTACACTGGATCCTCCAACATAAAGACTTCCAACTCAGGGTCATACTTGCGCTCTAGGTAATGCTTCAGTCTATGGCCGTTTACTATGAAATTCCTCCCAAAGTCTTCATTCCTAACTTCACACGCACCTGAATTGAAGACTTTTGTGACTACATGTGGTCCAAACCATCTAGACTTCAGCTTCCCAGGAAAAAGACGAAGTCGCGAATTATATACCAGCACCTTATCTCCAACTTGAAACGTGCGGTTGAGAATCTTTTTATCGTGCATGCGCTTCGTTCTCTCCTTGTAAATCTTTGCATTCTCATACACTTGAAGTCTAAATTCCTCCAATCTATTCAATTCTAGCAATCTTTTCTCACCGGCTAAACTTTTTCATCCATGTTTAGAAACCTCGTAGCCCACAGCGCTAGGTGCTCAAGTTCTACCGGTAAATGACATGCTTTTCCAAACACTATCATATACGGTGACATTCCAATTGTGGTCTTGTAAGCGGTTATGTACGCCTAAAGAGAGTCATCTAATTTCAAAGACCAATTCTTCCTCATGGGATTCACAGTCTTCTCTAAGATCCTCTTAATCTCTCTGTTCGTGACCTCCACTTATCCACTTGTCTGGGGGTGATATGTTGCTGCAATCTTATGTCTAACCCCATATCTCAACATCAATTTCTCAAACAACCTATTACAAAAATGGCTCTCTCCGTCCCTAATTATGGCTCTCGGCACTCCAAACCTCGTCAAAATGTTCTTCTTAAGAAATCTCAGGACAACAATGGCATCATTAGTTGGTGAGGCCACTGCCTCCACCCATTTGGAAACATAATCAACTGCATCAGGATGTAACGCTTTGATTTTGACGATGTGAAAGGCCCAACAAAATCATTTCCCCAAACATCGAATACTTTTACTTCTAAGATACTATGCAGTGGCATCTCATTCCGCTTGGAAATGTTACCAGTCATTTGACAGGAATGACAGGCTCTTATAAAATCGTAAGCAGATTTATGAATTGTAGGCCAATAGAGTCCACACTGCTGTATCTTTGCTGCTGTCTTGGTTTGTCCATAGTGACCTCCAACTTCTCCAGAATGACATTGGCTTAAAATACTTGGAATCTCCGTCATCATGGACGCATCTCCTAAGAATGGTATCAGGGAACATCTTGTATAGGTAGGGATCGTCCCAAAAATAATGCTTTAGATCCGTAAAGAATTGATTCTTATCAGCACTCGTGAATTCCAGTGGTAGGTACCTTCCTGCTAGATAATTTACAATGTTAGCAAACCAAGGGTATACCTTGCCCACTCTTGATGTATTCTGTCTGGACTAAGATTAGACTGGAGCTACTACTGAGACGGCAAAAATTTGTTCATCGGGAAAGCTCTCCCTGATCTCAGGTTGTTGTTCCTCTTCTAGCAAAGTTAATCTTGACAGGTGATCAACCACCTGGTTCTCAGATCCCTTTTTATCTTTGATATCGACATCAAACTCTTGTATGATTAGAATCCATCTCAACAATCTCGGCATGGAGGCTTGCTTGGTTAGAAGGTATTTCAAAGCTGCGTGGTCAGTGAATACAGTGACTTTCGATCCTATCAGATATGGTCGAAACTTGTCAAATGCAATGATAACATCTAAGAGCTCCTTCTCTGTAGTCACATAATTCCTTTGGGCACTGTTAAGGGTATGACTGACGTAATAAATAGGCTTAAAATTTTTATCCTCCATTTGTCCCCGGGCTGCTCCAACTGCCGTGTCGCTTGCATCACACATAACCTCAAAGGGTTTTTTCCAATCTAGGGCTACCAGAATTGGGGCGGTTATAAGCATTTGCTGCAATGTGTTTAATGCTTTCTTTCATTCTTCTCCAAATATGAATGGCACATCCTTTGCAAGTAATTCCGTCAAAGGTCTAGAAACTTCAAAGAAATCCTTCAAAAACCTCTTATAGAAGCCTGTGTGTCCAAGAAAGGCTCGCAACATCTTTAAGTTTGTTGGAGGAGGTAACTTCTCTATTACCTCTATCTTTGCCTTATCATCTTTTATTCCTTTCTTTGAGATCTTATGACCCAACACTATTCCTTCTGTAACCGTGAAATGGCATTTTTCGTATGTCTCTTCACATCTCTTCAGCACTCTAATCAAGTTGTCCAAGCATTTATCAAAGCTATCTCCAAATACAGAAAAATCATCCATGAAACTTTCCAGAAAGTCCTCCACCATGTCCGCAAATAGTGACATCATGCACTTTGGAATGTTGCTGGTGAATTACAAAGTCCAAAAGGCTTGCGATTGTACGCAAAAGTTCCATACGGGCATGTGAAAGTTGTTCATTGTCCGCGGGGGCAATATGGATCAGATAGTAACCAGAATATCCATATAAGAAACAATAAAAAGCATGACCGCTTAACCTTTCTAACATCTGGTCAACGAATGGTAGGGGAAAATGATCTTTACGGGTTGTGACATTCAGTTTCCTGAAATCTACGCATGGATTAACTCATCGAACTCGTTAGGTTGAACAATGAATCCTCCTTTCTTGGGTACCACATGAATCAGACTCACCCATTCACTGTCTGCAATTGGGAAAATGATCCCATTTCCAACATCTTTATAATTTCCTCTTTAGCAACATCCTTCAATTGTGGCATCAGTTTCCTTTGAGGTTGTGCTACTGCTCTCTTTTCTGGGTCTACAAAAATTTTATGCATGCAAACCGAAGGGCTTATCCCTCGAATATCTGCAATGGTCCACCCAAATGCTCTCTTATGCTCTCTCAATACTCTTAAAAGTTCTCCTCCTCTAAAGGTGATAGTACGATGAAATTTTGAGGGCAAGAGTATCATCTTGTAAGTATACGTACTTCAAGTGAGATGGCAAAGGATTCAGTGTTAAATTCCTTGGTGGCTCTTCCAACGATGATCTTAATAGTTTACTAGTCAATTGTAAGTCAAAGAACTTATGCCATGAAGGTCTATGAAGTGTTCCTCCTAAATCCACAAAAGATATAGGCTCTACTTCTCGTACTTGACCTTCGCTACACCCAGGCCATGTTTCCTCATTACTTCCTTCATCTTCTTTCAGGAGCAAAGTATCTGCTACTTCAGGGTATAGTGCCACTTGCTGATATAGTTCCAAAACAAGCTCGTCTATGGCATCTAGCATGTAACATGCTTCTCCCTCATCTTGTGCATACCTCATTGTTTTCATCATATTAAACACTACGCTGTCCTCATTTACTCTTACAATCAACTCACCCTTATGAACATCTATCAATGTCCTACTTGTCGCTAGGAAAGGTCTTCGTAAGATCAATGGAACATCGTGGTTAGCTTCTATATCCAGCACTACAAAGTCTACGGCGAATACAAACTTATCAACTTTCACCAGAACATCCTCCACCACTCCACACGGTTGCTTCATAGACCTATTGGCCAATTGAAGGTTTATAGATGTTTCATTCAACTCTTTCATGCCTAACTTATGAAAGATAGAGAGCGGCATTAAATTGACATTGGCTCCCAAATCACACAATGATTTGTTTAGGCACACTTCTCCAATTGTGCAAGGTATGAGGAAGCTCCCAGGATCTTTACACTTGGGAGGCAGTTTGCATTGCAAAACTGCCGAGCATTCCTCGTTAAGGCAAATAGTCTCAAGGTCTAACAACTTCCTTTTGGTAGAGTCTGCTTCTTTCAAGAATTTTGCGAACCATGGCATTCCATCCAGAGCTTCAACCAAAGAAGGTATAGTCACTTGCAATTTCTTAAACATTTCTATGAACTTTTTATAACGAGCATCATCATTATTCGGTGTATATTTCCTTGGGGGATAGGGTAAAGTAGCAGGATTAACAGTTACAGTTCATAAGGACTTACCTGCTGCCTGCTGCCGCTCTACGTATTCGTCTGTTGAATCTGCAGACGCCCGGTTAATCGGCATAGTTTCCCGATTTACCGGCCCCTCTTTTTCTCCTAATTATGCTACGTTCTGACTGCTTTGTGATTCTTCCTAGATAGTTGGGATAACTGGTCTAGGAAGTTCCTTTCTGCTCCTAGTCATAATTTCATTCACGTCATTCGGATTCTTCTCAGTGTTACTTGGCAATCCTCCCAGAGGACGGGCTGACATTTGTTCGGCAATCTGTCCCACTTGGTGAGACAAATTCTGCACTAAGCCTTTCTGATTGGTCAGTCTTGCATCATTCTTCTGACAATATGTGGTGAAGTTTGCATTCAGCCCGGTCATGGATTTTGTGAGTTGATTGACCGTGTCGGTCAAAGTTGAGCTCATTTTATCCATGGCTGCTTCCCAACCACCGGACTTGTTGAATTGAGGCATGAATCCACCAGTTTGCCTTGGTCTCTCTCCACAATTAGGGCCACTTAGTCGAAAACAAGGGTGGCCGGGAGAACCCTGGCGATATCTGCCCCTATAGGGATTTCATTGCCTCCGAAGATAGTTCACATCTTCGTTGTTGGTTACTTCAACTTTTTGAAATTTCTAAACTTTGGAAATGTGATCTTGAAGCCATCTATTTTCTCGTTCATTGCCATTAACTGGTATAAAATATTTTGAGAAGTATCTTCTCCAAATACGCCTTCAGCTACCTTGACAATCTCAATTTGATGCGTTCCCCATTGGCTTGTAAGCGCTATTTGTTCCAACTTTTCTTCAGCTTCTTCAGGTGACAGCAACGCAAAATATCCGTTGCTTGATGCGTCAACTCTCATTTGTTCACTGGGCCGCAATCCATGATAGAAACTATGCATTTGTACAGGCAAAGTGATAGTGGTAAGGGCATATCCGTTGTGCTTCCTTAAACCTTTCCCATGCTTCTTCAAAAGACTCGGCTGGTTTTTGCTTGAAATTCATGATGTCTTGTCTCATATGTAGTGACTTCCTAGGCGGGCAGTACTTATTCTTAAACTTCTGTAGCAGATCGGTCCAAGTTTGGATCGACCCTGGTGCTATAGACAATAACCATATCTTTGCCTTGTCCTTCAGAGTGAATGGATACAATTTCAGCTTGATGTTATCTTCAGGTACTCCTGCTGGTTTTGACCATGTTGACTATCTCCAAAACGTTAGTGACTTGTACACTAGGATCTTCGTCCGGTACTCTATGGAAGGTGTGTAATTTGTCACCATCTATATCACGTTTGGCTTTAGGTGAAAGATCTCGGCCGCATTCTTTGGATGGACAATTGCTGGCATCAATTGTTCAATCATCGGCATTGCATAACTCTGTAGAGTTCTCCTATCTTCTTGTACCACAACTCCTTCTCCGTTTCTTCCATTGACACCGTTCTGTCCATTCTGCGCCAATATGTTGTCTGTACCTTCCTAAGGTGGAATTTATTCTTCATTCTCACTGTGACCTCCTTCGCATGAACTTACATCGTCCGCAAGCCTAGCAGTCTTCTCTTGAGTTTCCTTTCTCTTTTGTCTAGCAAACTTTTCGAACTCAGGTATGAATCTCTTGAATTTGGCTGCTGAAATTCATGTAGCGTACTAACCTATCTACTTCCATTGTAAGGAAAACAAACTATCTATACGCAACTAACCTCCTTTATTGGTTGTATTCGCTCATACGCATTAAGATCTAGAGATGCCGGCACGATACCGAAAACCTCCCTAGGCAGCTATCGACAATGACTAGCACGTTCCTAAGGATCCATCAAGACTATGTCCTAATAAACATTTCACCTTGCAAGTCCTTCATGCTAATTTATGATGACATGAAAATATTTGATCAGGCTACTAACATGTAAATTAAATCTGTCGATCAACGTAGCTGGTGCCGATTATCATAAACTAGTAATTTACTAGGTATTCGGATCTAGCGATATAGACCGTCGCAGATCTGAAGAATGCAATCACTACTTCATTATTTCTTCACCAACGAATTAGATCTATACATACATGGGGTAAAATAAACTAACTACTACATAATTAAACTAAATAAACAGTTAGCACATACTAGTTGAATAGAACAATGACAGATCTACATCTTGGAAAAGACAGAAAATAATACCCTCGAAAATGAGTGTAGATCTCCCTCGGATCTCTTCCTAGGCGGCGACTCCATCGTCTCTCCGACCAGAACTCATAAAATAAAACAAAGAACAAAGAACTTTTATTGCATAATACTTGTAAGTTTTTGGTACTGTACATTGAATTCTGAGGCGAAGCCTCTTATTTATAGCTAAATAAACCTACTTAGAAACACCTAGAACTACCCCTCGTCCAAGAAAACGCGTTTCGGAAGATTTTTGAGCCTCGGTAAACCGGCGGTACCTCCCGGTAAACCAGGGGTATTTTCGTCTTTTTCTTTCTGCCGACTTAGCTTGGAAGGTTCGGGAATACCCGAGGCCCAATCATTTCGTTCAGTCCACTCCATAATTGTCCACAATCCTAAACCCAATATTTTGAATCTTGAAAATAATTAAATAACGCACGAAATAATATCGAATAATGGAAAATAAACGTTTAGTGCAAAATACTCGACTCATGAACCCGACATATGATATTCAACTCAAAATGGTTCATATTCATAGGTCGAAACAACTACTTTTAGCTCATAACGGATAGAATGTTGATGCCGTAGGATACTATTTTAAGCGTCATCACCGGATAGATTCTCAATTAGAAACATGCAATGGTTGTTGCCTAGCAAGAACTTTATCAAACCTAACACCGAACTTGCAAACTTCTTTCCAAAGAATTTAATTTCTTTTTCGGGTAGGTTGGACATCTCTAAAAAAATCTATCTATCCTCACGGTCCGCTCATTTTGATAAACTACCGAATCCGTAAATCCTTTGCCCCTATAAGATCCGCAACTTGACCAAAATGACCATAGGTAGAACAAATCTTGGAAAAACTAGGGTCAGTGCAAGTCAACATAAGGCGGCATCTATACTACACACTGAAGAAAGTTTGTTATACGTGCTTGAGGATGTGGTTCATAAGAAGAATATGCGGCTAATATGCAACTACCTCAAAAGTTGACACTACTTTCATCTATTCTACTTTTAAACCAGAGCAAGTTCTCGTGGTAACAGAAAAGGATATAGTAATTATGACGGCCTGTAAGAAAGCTATAATTTGTTGGATCGATAATGCGCAGTAAAACACACTAGAAGGGGGTTGAATAGAGTGTTGATTAATTATTTGCTCTTTTGAATGGAAATATAACACGCAGGAGCAATTTAAATACACAATTATTAACACTTAATCCGGAAGCTTAATTAAATGTTATTCGATTCGTAAACTACCCAAGTGATCAAGGGATTCGAGTGTGATAATATTTCTTGGATTGACCAGGAATTCAACTCGGATTCGGGTTGATAAAAATACGCAAGGATCGCTTGAATATCTAAGTGTATGTAATAAAATGATAAGGCTCAAGGTTAATTAATACCGATTTTCACGAGATAAGTAACAACACTTTAATCACAGATTATTATCAAACAAAAATGTAAATGCACTTATATAAGATACAAAAACGGGTTCGAATTGCGGATACGATGTTAAGCACAAATATATCATAACTAGAAGCTATTACGATTCGAGGTTGTAACAAAAAATATCCAAACCATAAAATATAGAAACACAAATGCGAGTCCCATCGGTTGAACTTTTACGGATGACGATCCGGCCTTGATTGGCCGATTATCACGGATACGGTTCAAACCGAATACGGTGCACAAGTAGGGCAAGGACCTTAGCCTAAGCCGACCAATTAGATTCAAGACTCGAGGTGGTAATCGATTAGAGTCTTAACTCAAGTTTGATCAACGAACGTATTGATTCGATAACAATATCATAGCATGTCCCTGGAAACTACACAAACACTTCTAAGCCTATTACAGTTTGATCACAAGTAATGCAGGCTTCTCAGAAGGATTAGCAGGGCGGCACAAATACAAGAATGTTGGAGCAGGATTCAACAAGATGTATGACAGCAAAAAGGGGCATAAATTCAGAGTTTCACTCACAAGGGAATGATTCGAATTTCCCAATAGATATGGGGGAATGAAACGAGACTTAAGGCCAAGTCTTAGTCGATACTTGCACGGGATCAACAATTCGACCGCCAACCTTAATCTCAAGGTTGTGAGGAGGTCTTTCAAACCTCACTCACCGAGGGGCGAGATCCTAAATTCTTGATGTCAAGCACAAACTCGAAAGATAAAAAATAAGACTTGCACATATTCCAACTTTAGTGACCGAATATACAAACCAGAACTGAAGCCACAACCTTGATGTACAGGTTCAGCCTTCAGAAACTGGCTACGATTTTACCACTAAACAGGAACAACAACTCAACAACAAGCACTCAATCTAAAGATCATATACACAAAAGATTGACACTAAAATATGAACGATAGGCCAGGATTCTCTCAGGGCCTCTTTACTAGTTCAAACTTTCAAATGACAAATCATGTTTTTTTTGAAACTGAGTACTTGAGATTCATTGCACCACAACTGACTCTATTAAAATACTACTCAAGCACAACTAATTGAGACCAAAAGAAAACACAGATACTGCAGGACTTAATCTGAATTTCTGATTGATACAAGATCAGGGTTAACTTGAAGCCTATTTCTGAATTGCCAAATCCTCACTTAGGCACTTTCCAGACAAAGGTCCATCAATACCAATGATCTTAGAATAGGGGTGCTTCAGATTAATAAAGCATACCCCATAACAGTTAAACAAAAGCAATTTTAAAAGGGTTTTCTGTATTGATTACCTTCACAAAAAAAACACAATGCAGACAAACAGATAGATTGATCCCGAGTCCTGTGTATAGCTTTGCCAGTCCTCAAGATGTACACACTCCAGCAAGATTCCAACCAATTCACTATCACTTCCGGCAAGTGATAGGGAATTCATACCACAGACTTCTTCTTACAAAAATGACTCAGAAAACTTTTTGAAAAAGAGAAAGTGTTTTATTGCTTAAGTTGTAAAACTGATCAGGAACTAGGATGATGTGAGCGCTATTTATAGGGTACATGGAGTGAGGAACCATAAAAAAACGAGCAAGGTGAAAACTTATAAAAACAATTTGGTTGAAAACACTGATTGACAGACTTAGACCAACTAGGACTCGGTTCAGACTAAACTAGATCTAGTAGAACTTATTTAGGGCATCACTGAGCCGAGGCCCTCATCATATGACTTGAACTATACCATCACCGGGATAAAGAATCCTAGGTCAAACTTACTAGCCCACAAAGTAGGGTTCAAGCCAATTTACCTGTGCGGTTTGGGTTGAGATTCACCAAACCGGGGTTGGTTGGACCACTGAAGGAGAGAACCACCAGTTATTTGAACGGAAACACTCAATCCTTCAAGAATCCGGAAAGTTTTTGGCATCAGGTTCATCCTTTAATGGCTACAAGACCATCCATCACGTGTGAAACGTGTTTCTGGACCGTATAAGCTGTAAATCGAAACCAAAATGGCAAGTCAAGGCAATAAAGATTCAAATCGAGAAAATGCGAGAATACATGATAATTAACTCGAAAGATACAACCTCGCATTTAGGGTTGACGCACCGTTGGAAATAATATTTGTGTTTTGATGATGATTCGTCATGTAATTAATAAGATCACATATAACCCATGATGATGGAATCATAACTAGCTGTTATAGTGCAAAATGAATGAGGAAGCCAGAAACAGTCTAGAGAAAATGTATAAGTTATATCTAGAGTCTGAACTTTGTATAAGTTGTTTCACACAAGCATTGTAATAGATTGGAACTAGACAAACAGCTGAGTCAGCAAGAAAACTGAGTATACTTATGAAGAACTGAGGGTTCAGACTCAGTTATGAGAAAAATGAAGAAGGTAAGTTCGCTGAGGGATACAGATGAAGGATGCAGGATCTTAGATCTAAACGAGTTAGATCTACGCGCAACGGATGGATCACGACTTATACATCACAATACATAATTAAAGGACTTAAACTACTACAAGGGGGTAAAGAAAATCATACCAATAGTAGGAAGAGAAGCTTTGATCTTAGGATGAGAAGCCTTGATCTTCCAATGTGTTCTCCAAACGGTGGTTGGTGGACACCCTTCTTGATATGAGAACCTCCTTGATATGCTTCCAAGAAAAACTCCAAGTTTTTCTCCAACCGGGTGGAGCTAAGGATCGAACTCCTTAGCCTTTTTTCTCTATGAATTTCGTGGCTTTCTTTTCACCTAGGGCTCGGGGAGAACTCTCTTTTTATAGGCAAAATCCAAAAGAGAAAACCTATACCCAATCGGTTTTACAAAATAAAAGAGATAATTCTAATTATTATTATCTAGTAAAAATAAGAGATAATTATAATCTTATAATAAGAAAATATAATTATCCTTATAGTTAAGAGATAAATAAAAAATAAATTATTTTCTTTTATTTATCCAATTAATTATTTAACAAATAAATAACTAATTACACAATATGTCATTATCCAAGAAAACTAATTTCATGAAAAATCCAAGACATATTGGCGCCACACTAAGCCCACTGGCCCACACGAAAATGTCTTTTTCGTGTATTATATTATTTAGCCCAACTAAATAATATCCATGCATATCAATTAATTATTTAAACCAATTAATTATTTCTGAGGCCCAAATAACAAGAATATCATTCCGAATTATAGAAGCCACATCGGGGACCATGGACCTATAACCAGTAGCTCCAATAATTAATTATTCATCGAACCGAATAAGCACATTAATTATTAATTCCGGGATTACGCCACCATAAACCCGAAACTGAACTCTACCGATTATAGATGTATACTTATACTCAACCCATAGATTGAATAAGCGTCCATTGATATAATCACTACATACGGATTAACCCTCCATAGACTGTCCATTCTGAGTGGGAAGTCTTCGTGAACCCGACTCAGAATATCTTATCCTTATTTACCATTAACCCCCTGATGATCAATTAGTTCACATATCTGACTAGTGATCAATTAGTCTAATATGAACTCGGCCGATCGATCACTTTCTTAGGGCTAACAAACAAGGGGACTGTCTCTCTACTTCCCGGAGGAAAGAATGGATTCCATGTCTGTGAAAATCAGAACTACTCACTCATCAGGAGATAGTGCCAATGAGAAGTGGCTTGGAACACATATTTAAGTGAACCGTAACTAACACATCAAACACTACCCCGAGACAAGCAAAGCACACGTGATCACCTCGGGATTAAGGTTGATCCATATATGATCATTTAATGATTTAATAAGATTCCTCGATTACGGAATTATACCGAGAAATACGATTAAATCGGTCCGGTCCTATATGAATGCCATCATATATAAATGCCCCACGTAGGTACCCTCTACCGACGGTCCGGATAAGACTATCACACCCTAAGGTGTTCGGGCGCATTATTGGTGTTTTAATCAAGAGACTCTAAACTCGATTAAGTTCACCACGGACTAACGGTTTAAGTATATCACCACTAACTCAATCCTCACGTGTAATCCATACACTGAGTTAAGCGGTTACATACTGATATACTTAGGGTTTGCAGCAGTATATTACTTTACAAGCACAAAGCAAGTAATAAGGTGAGATAAATTCTATCATCCATTATTAAAAACAATTACACAAATTGTCTTTCGGGCACTACACCTAACAATCTCCCACTTGCACGAAATGACAAGCAACGATTGTTTTTAGAGCACACCCTTTCTCATGTTATTCACAACACTCGCCCACTTTCTCTAAAAGCAGATGAGACATATCCATCAATGCCGTACACTCCAAGCACTCGACTTGGTACACTGATTAGTTAGGTTATCGACTCGAGACGATCTTTAGGATTGAACTGTTGTCGGTCCTTCCAATCAGGTGGTACTCTCTCTCAATATGCTTTTGACTTCTTGTGACTGAGAAGATCTTTCTAAGCTATCTCTTCACTATTTTCACAATGAAGTGATATCGGCTTACCAGACCTTTAATTACTTCTAGAACAAAAAGAAAATTCTAACCACTATGAGTAAACACTGAGCCCGAGATCAACTTAATGATCATTCTTAATCTGACTACAAGTCAGAATCAGTGTAGTCAACCAAATTCAAGTTTGCACCTGAATATACAAGCATATGATTCCTCGTTCTCTAAAGATACTTGAGGACGTACTAAACCGCTATTCAATGCTCGAATCCGAGATTTGACTACTATTGACTTGTGATAACCTGACTTTCCATTATCCAAGAGAGACTCTATCCCATTTTCTCTTTATCCGAAGATTTAGAGAATCATTCCTGAGAGGTAGGGTAGGACTACTCTCGATGAATGTTGCATACGTATATGCATGATCGTCTTATTCAATAAGATAGGTGGGATAGCCAATGACTCATTCTCGTGAATTTGACCGAATCAGATTCTTAGAATATAGTCCAATTCTCTCATCTAGAGAATCTTGGCATGTCAGTTTCCGACTTCAGATAGCACACACATGTTGTTTCCAACTATTTTAGTGTTATCATTCATGAACACTAATACTACTATTTTACCAATATTGATACCCAGTCTACAAAAGACTTATCAATATTCTGGTCAAGTCCACATATTTTAAAACATGCGACTTTTAATGACCGAGAGGTTCTCTTACATCCACAAAAGACATAAGTCCCGGCAGTCAACCTGCCATTTGTTCTAACCAAGACCCTTTTGTTCCAAATGAATCCAGACTCCGTTTTTCGGCAAGAAAGTCTCAGGGAATCACCCCTATTTTCTGCTTTCTAACAAAATCTAGCAAAACTGAGTGGTGAGAGAGTTCAAGGTCTGCTTAACTCTCTCCTTTTTAGGGAATCACCCCTAGGCCACTCAGCTTTGTGCTGAAAGTTAAACTTTCCTATTCAGTCGACTCTTTTCGGCGTAGGACCAATTACTCATACTGGGCCTGAGACACTCAGGTGGTTCTACAAGAGGCCGAACGTAACCGGAGTACCAAAACTCCATTCACAGGGATAAGGTTTTCGAACCAACCTCTCTGATCAGAATCCTATACAGCCCAGAAAGAGCCACAGGTTATCAATCACCTCAGTAGACTATAAAGTCCACAAAACCACAAAACCACAATGGGTCAACGGTTAAACCATACTCCCACTGTGTTTTGGGTGGATTGACATTCTGATCTAGTAGTATTTATCAGTGTAATCACCAACAACCGATGTTGGACGTGGTCTGATTAAATCAGATAGTAACTACCTTTGGGTAACCGTACTCCAAGGTTTAAGGCTGTTACTTATAGATTCTATCAGAAGCCTTGTGATAGTTGAACTGTCACATTCTGATCTCAAGAATCTTATAACCAACCTTCACTCGTCTCATTAAGGCTTTTGACGAACAGTCAAAATCTGAACGTATGCGCAAAATATCCAGTCCTACCTTCAAGCATTAAATGCTAAATGCCTACATTTACGGAAGTGGTGTGAACCGAAGTCACTCCTTATCCATAAATTCACTAGCATCTTCTAGGTAGACTTCTCGGTTTACATAATAATTGTTAACCGTTATTTTGCAACCAATTATCTTAATCGAGTTTAGCAGTGTATTGTAGTACATCAATAACAATATAGGGCAAGTCTATGGTTTCTTTCTCAGTGAGAAACATTCCACTAGGAGGCAAGCTGAGCATCAGTCCCAAGACTATGCTATAGCCTATTTCTGAGCATGGAATACTCTATTCTCTGCTAAAATCAGAGACTCCTCCTCGTATCGCGTTTCGAGTAGTTATCAGACAAAATGTCACCACTCAAAAACTCCCACTAGCTTGTATCTCTCACTAGACCCCGAAGGTCATGATGAACAAGCTATGTTACCCCTTCAAATCTATTACCCTCTCCCGATTGAAAGGAAACTTAGTCATTGTTCTTTTGAGATAGTGTTCCTGGGCTGGGAGATAGGAATCACCCTTAGCCAGTCGTCGGGCCTTATCTCTAGGATATATGCACTAATTAATAGATATTGAAGGGTCGTTTATCTTAATACGGAAACCATTCACCTATAACAGTTTAAGATGTGTTACATATACCTTTTCAGCATTTCTTAGTGATTGTGACTTTATCAAACAAAAGTCCGAGTCTCGGATTCGTACTACAAATGTCATTTTCACTTTCTATGAGGTAACAATATATCGAGTTGAAAGTGAATCCATTTGTTTCAAAGAATATGTAAACAGAAAAATAAATTTTTCTGTGATGTTCAAGGATAGAATCCGAAATTCATTTCCTTATATCACTCCCACTATTCTAGCTGAAATTACTGCCCATTGTTACTCTATTAATCGTTAATGCAAAGATCTCTTATTCTTCCAAAGAACTTAGCTGCCGAGTCGAGTTACTCGGTTTAAGAAAGTCGTTAAGGATTCATTGGTTAAGTGATCCGAAATCACTTTCCTTATCCTATACTTTCTGTAATTAATTTTTCGGTTTAGCCTCAAAACTTTAGTTAAGATGATTAACACTTATAGACATTCTTTCCCATTCTCAACTTTCCTTAAAAGGAAATAGTCTTGAACTAGCAGTTCAATTGAGTAGACACTACTCGTGAAGCGTGGGATGTCTAATGAAAACGTTACCCGGTGGGACTAATTTTCTAATAAATTAGAAAAACAACAGATAAAAGCTCCCACTAGTTTATCGGTTCCAAATACCGTCTAACTAGCGACACTTTAATTTATGATTCTCTAATTTTTCTATAAGAAAATTTCTCGTGTAGACACTACACAATTAAAATTCACTAGAAAAATTTTATCGTCCCAATCATCTTTCAAACTAACTATGGTTGTCTCTCGTTCAACACGAGTGACAGCAGTGACATACTTATTTACGTCACTTAAGTCTTGAAGGCTAAAGAGAAATATTTCTTCCGAAAAATTAATTGCATGTAAGATCAATAAGTACAACGTTCTAGTTACTTACCACTTTTTAACGAAGTCATAACTAGTCAATTTTACACTAGCAGTCTAGCACCCTAGAGAGATATGTATAACAGTTGTAAATAAAAATTGACAGAAAATAAATCCAAATCATACGCTACTTATAAATTTTAGGAACATAAACTAAGTACTTATAGTATATCCTACCGTTCCAAGGATTTAATCTAATGCCTCAGTGCCGCCTTAGGGTAGGTCAAAGAGGTTTCGATTAATATTGAAGATCAGATTGAGAATCGAACATCTCATTTGTGATCGTCAATCACCTTTCCTTTTTCAGCCAAGGTATTACCAAAATACCCTTTATGAGTGTGACCTACTGTTTCAGATTTTTAGGTAGACCCCGAGTATGCCGCCTTAGGGTCGGTCAGTGACCCGACGAGTACCCAAAATCCTATCATTTCGGAGACCAAGCCTTGAATTTTGATAGCGGTGAAGGCCTTCCTCAGGGGGCCGAAATCAAAGCCGGCACGAGGCGTCACCATTCTCTCACGTTGCTTGTGTCAACAGTAGAGGCCGTGGGGTCGGCTGTCGCCTCTCCCGCTCCCACTCAATATTTTGAAAAAAGTGTTGGGTTTACTAATCACGTTTTGGGACTTGATGTTACATTAAGGAACAATAAATCATAGGCCCGAATGTTGTCGGTTACGTGGGCTAGCCCACCCGACCTATTCGTTGGAACATATGTGGCCGTCGGACGGGTCAAGACTAGGGGAGCTCCGTTGAGCCGTAGTGGCTCTTCGGATGGCTCAGCCTTGCCAGACCCCCGTGCAAACGCCACACGTGGAGGGTGAAGTCGATCGAGCCGTAGCTACTGTTGACCATCCAACCGTGGTTAAACCACTTTCGAACCATGTTTGCCCGTGATTATCCAATCCTTAAACATCAAACTTTCACGTAGACACTACGGAACAAAAACGTAATCTCGTCTAGGTAAGGTGGAATTCACCGAGAATCCAACACCTTAACCACGAGGTTTCGGGATTTTACTCCTTATGCTTTCGCAGAGTGGGATTCACCGAGAATTCATCACCCAACCTCGACGATTGAAAAAACCCGTGTTCCTCGGTTTTTACCCTAATTAGTTTCTAATTAATATCAAACAATTAATTAAAACTAATTGCGAATTTTATACATGCCTAACTAATTCCTCGAATTAATTTCTACATGTATGCATATGGAGTGGAATTCATGATATGATGCATGTCATGGCAATTTTCCGGTTCTACACATACAATCTAAACATGTATACTAGTGCGGAAAATAAACACCGAGATGGACCGTTGGCACCCCCGTATCTAACCTATTAGAAAATAAATAACCAAACCCTAACTAGGGTTTACTACTTTCTAACATAATCTGCAGCTGTTCAAAAACATCGACGATCGGCAAACCAAACGAACTCGGATCGTGACGAAACTTTCCAGATCTGTTCCTTACTCCTTGGGCTTCAATATGGACGGTTGGATCGGATTTCTGACTTGTCAATTTTCTCCAGTGAGCCGCCCAACTTGCTGCTGGATCTGACTTTTATAGCAGCGCCTCAAAGACTTCCTGAGGCTGATCGGGAATCGAAATGAATTCCGATCGACCTGAAATTTTTATGCCACGTCCAAAAATCCATATTCATTGATCTGACCGGTTGGATTCGCGTTTCAACGGTCTAAACTCTCCCGAAAATTCGAGGAATTCACAGGTAGGGTTTCTGTGAATCCTGCGTTTTTCTGTTACAGCAGCTTCCTTGCAGCAACGAACGGATATCATAACAGACTCCGATCGACTCCAAATTTTGTGGAATTGTTCAACATCTTCTAATCTTGATTCTGACCGGAGGGATCGTTGTTTCAATGGCTCGATCAACGGGAAAAACGAAATAACTAAACAGCTACTAAACAGATCTATTTTCTGGAAATTAAAACTGCAATAAAAATAAATTACATAATTTCCTATACTCATATGAACGAATTTTCATCGTTTATATGAGTTTACAATAGATCTAACGGGTAAACAGTGCCAACCCCCAATCCATCTCTTCAACCATAGCAATAAATCATTATCAATGCATAAAACAATAAATAAAATTTACCTACATGCAATTCCACTCCTTTAAATCGTTTAATTATGATTATGACTATATAAATCGTGGAACCTGGCTCCGATACCACATGAAGGATGCAAGATCTTAGATCTAAACGAGTTAGATCTACGCGCAGCGGTTGGATCACGACTTATACATCACAATACATAATTAAAGGACTTAAACTACTACAAGGGGGTTAAGAAAATCATACCAATAGTAGGAAGAGAAGCTTTGATCTTAGGATGAGAAGCCTTGATCTTCCAATGTGTTCTCCAAACGGTGGTTGGTGGACACCCTTCTTGATATGAGAACCTCATTGATATGCTTCCAAGAAAAACTCCAAGTTTTTCTCCAACCGGGTGGAGCTAAGGATCGAACTCCTTAGCCTTTTTTCTCTATGAATTTCGTGGCTTTCTCTTCACCTAGGGCTCGGGGAGAACTCTCTTTTTATAGGCAAAATCCAAGAGAGAAAACCTATACCCAATCGGTTTTACAAAATAAATGACATAATTCTAATTATTATTATCCAATAAAAATAAGAGATAATTATAATCTTATAATAAGAAAATATAATTATCCTTATAGTTAAGAGATAAATAATAAATAAATTATTTTCTTTTATTTATCCAATTAATTATTTAACAAATAAATAACTAATTACACAATATGTCATTATCCAAGAAAACTAATTTCATGGAAAATCCAAGACATATTGGCGCCACACTAAGCCCACGGGCCCACGAGAAAATGTATTTTCTGTGTATTATATTATTTAGCCCAACTAAATAATATTCATGCATGTCAATTAATTAGCCCAGCCAATTAATTATTTCTGAGGCCCAAATAACAAGAATATCATTCCGAATTATAGAAGCCACATCGGGGACCATGGACCTATAACCAGTAGCTCCAATAATTAATTATTCATCGAACCGAATAAGCACATTAATTATTAATTCCGGGATTACGCCACCATAAACCCGAAAGCGAACTCTACCGATTATAGATGTATACTTATACTCAACCCATAGAGTGAATAAGCGTCCATTGATATAATCACTACATACGGATTAACCCTCCAAAGATCGTCCATTACGAGTGGGAAGTCTCCGTGAACCCGACTCGAATATCTTATCCTTATTTACCATTAACCCCCGATGATCAATTAGTTCACATATCGACTAGTGATCAATTAGTCTAATATGAACTCGGCCGATCGATCACTTTCATAGGGCTAACAAACAAGGGACTGTCTCTCTACTTCCCGCGGGAAGGAATGGATTCCATGTCTGTGAAAATCAGAACTACTCACTCATCGGGAGATAGTGCCAATGAGAAGTGGCTTGGAACACATATTTAAGTGAACCGTAACTAACACATCAAACACTACCCCGAGACAATCAGCACCCTGTGATCACCTCAGGATTAAGGTTGATCCATATATGATCATTTAATGATTTAATAAGATTCCTCGATTACGGAATTATACCGAGAAATACTGATTAAATCGGTCCAAACCCTATATGAATGCCATCATATATAAATGCCCCACGTAGGTACCCTCTACCGACAGTCCGGATAAGACTATCACACCCTAAGGTGTTCTGGGCGCATTATTGGTGTTTTAATCAAGAGACTCTAAACTCTGATTAAGTTCACCACGGACTAACAGTTTAAGTATATCACCACTAACTCAATCCTCACGTGTAATCCATACAATGAGTTAAGAGGTTACATACTGATATACTTAGGGTTTGCAGCAGTGTATTACTTTACAAGCACAAAGCAAGTAATAAGGTGAGATAAATTCTATCATCCATTATTAAAAACAATTACACAAATTGTCTTTCGGGCACTACACCTAACAATCTCCCACTTGCACGAAATGACAAGCAACGATTGTTTTTAGAGCACACCCTTTCTCATGTTATTCACAACACTCTCACACTTGCTCTAAAAGCAGATGAGACATATCCATCAATGCCGTACCCTTCAAGCACTCGACTTGGTACACTGATTAGTTAGGTTGTCGACTCGAGACGATCTTTAGGATTGAAACGTTGTCGGTCCTTCCAATCTGGCGGTACTCTCTCTCAATATGCTTTTGACTTCTTGTGACTGAGAAGATCTTTCTAAGCTATCTCTTCACTATTTTCACAATGAAGTGATATCGGCTTACCAGACCTGGAATTACTCCTAGAACAAAAAGAAAATTCTAACCACTATGAGTAAACACTGAGCCCGAGATCAACTTAATGATCATTCTTAATCTGACTACAAGTCAGAATCAGTGTAGTCAACCATATTCAAGTTTGCACCTGAATATACAAGCATATGATTCCTCGTTCTCTAAAGATACTTGAGGACATACTAAACCGCTATTCAATGCTCGAATCCGAGATTTGACTACTATTGACTTGTGATAACCTGACTTGCCATTATCCAAGAGAGACTCTATCCCATTTTCTCTTAATCCGAAGATTTAGATAATCATTCCTGAGAGGTAGGGTAGGACTACTCTCGATGAATGTTGCATACGTATATGCATGATCGTCTTATTCAATAAGATAGGTGGGATAGCCAATGACTCATTCTCGTGAATTTGACCGAATCAGATTCTTAGAATATAGTCCAATTCTCTCATCTTGAGAATCTTGGCCTGTCAGTTTCCGACTTCAGATAGCACACACATGTTGTTTCCAACTATTTTAGTGTTATCATTCATGAACACTAATACTACTATTTTACCAATATTGATACCCAGTCTACAAAAGATTTATCAATATTCTAGTCAAGTCCACATATTTTAAAACATGCGACTTTTAATGACCGAGAGGTTCTCTTACATCCACAAAGGACATAATTCCCGGCAGTCAACCTGCCATTTGTTCTAACCAAGACCCTTCGTTCCAAATGAATCCCAGACTCCGTTTTTCGGCAAGAAAGTCTCAGGGAATCACCCCTATTTTCTGCTTTCTAACGAAATCTAGCAAGACTGAGTGGTGAGAGAGTTCAAGGTCTGGTTAACTCTCTCCTTTTTAGGGAATCACCGCTAGACCACTTAGCTTTGTGCTGAAAGTTAAACTTTCCTATTCATTCGACTCTTTTCGGCGTAGGACCAATTACTCCTACTGGGCCCGAGACACTCAGGTGGTTCTACAAGAGGCTGAACAGAACTGGAGTACCAAAACTCCATTCACAGGGATAAGGTTTTCAAACCAACCTCTCTGATCAGAATCCTATAAAGCCCACAAAGAGCCACAGGTTATCAATCACCTCAGCAGACTATAAAGTCCACAAAACCACAAAACCACAATGGGGCAACGGTTAAACCATACTCCCACTGTGTTTTGGGTGGATTGACATTCTGATCTAGTAGTATTTATCAGTGTAATCACCAACAACCGATGTTGGACGTGGTCTGATTAAATCAAATAGTAACTACCTTTGGGTAACCGTACTCCACGGTTTAAGGCTGTTACTTATAGATTCTATCAGAAGCCTTGTGACAGTTGAACTGTCACATTCTGATCTTAAGAATCTTATAACCAACCTTCACTCGTCTCATTAAGGCTTTTCACGAACAGTCAAAATCTGAACGTATGCGCAAAATATCCAGTCCTACCTTCAAGCATTAAATGCTAAATGCCTACATTTACGGAAGTGGTGTGAACCGAAGTCACTCCTTATCCATAAATTCACAAGCATCTTCTAGGTAGACTTCTCGGTTTACATAATAATTGTTAACCGTTATTTTGCAACCAATTATCTTAATCGAGTTTAGCAGTGTATTGTAGTACATCAATAACTATATAGGGCAAGTCTATGGTTTCTTTCTCAGTGAGAAACATTCCACTAGGAGGCAGGCTGAGCATGTAACATGCTTCTCCCTCATCTTGTGCATACCTCATTGTTTTCATCATATTGAACACTACGCTGTCCTCATTTACTCTTACAATCAACTCACCCTTATGAACATCTATCAATGTCCTACTTGTCGCTAGGAAAGGTCTTCGTAAGATCAATGGAACATCGTGGTTAGCTTCCATATCCAGCACTACAAAGTCTACGGGGAATACAAACTTATCAACTTTCACCAGAACATCCTCCACCACTCCACACGGTTGCTTCATAGACCTATTGGCCAATTGAAGTTTTATAGATGTTTCATTCAACTCTTTCATGCCTAACTTATGAAAGATAGAGAGCGGCATTAAATTGACACTGGCTCCCAAATCACACAATGATTTGTTTAGGCACACTTCTCCAATTGTGCAAGGTATGAGGAAGCTCCCAGGATCTTTACACTTGGGAGGCAGTTTGCATTGCAAAGCTGCCGAGCATTCCTCGTTAAGGCAAATAGTCTCAAGGTCTAACAACTTCCTTTTGGTAGAGTCTGCTTCTTTCAAGAATTTTGCGAACTATGGCATTCCATCCAGAGCTTCAACCAAAGGTATAGTCACTTGCAATTTCTTAAACATTTCTATGAACTTTTTATAACGAGCATCATCATTATTCGGTGTATATTTCCTTGGGGGATAGGGTAAAGTAGCAGGATTAACAGTTACAGTTCATAAGGACTTACCTGCTGCCTGCTACTGCTCTACGTATTCGTCTGTTGAATCTGCAGACGCCCGGTTAATCGGCATAGTGTCACGATTTACCGGCCCCCCTTTTTCTCCTGATTATGCTACGTTCTGACTGCTTTGTGATTCTTCCTAGATAGTTGGGATAACTGGTCTAGGAAGTTCCTTTCTGCTCCTAGTCATAATTTCATTCACGTCATTCGGATTCTACTCAGTGTTACTTGGAAATCCTCCCAGAGGACGGGCTGACATTTGTTCGGCAATCTGTCCCACTTGGTGAGACAAATTCTGCACTAAGCCTTTCTGATTGATCAGTCTTGTATCATTCTTCTGACAATATGTGGTGAAGTTTGCATTCAGCCCGGTCATGGATTTTGTGAGTTGATTGACCGTGTCGGTCAAAGTTGAGCTCATTTTATCCATGGCTGCTTCCCAACCACCGGACTTGTTGAATTGAGGCATGAATCCACCAGTTTGCCTTGGTCTCTCTCCACCATTAGGGCCACTTAGTCGAAAACCAGGGTGGCCATGAGAACCCTGGCGATATCTGCCCCTATAGGGATTTCCTTGCCTCCCTAGATAGTTCACATCTTCGTTCTTGGTTACTTCAACTTTTTGAAATTTCTAAACCTTGGCAATGTGATCTTGAAACCATCTATTTTCTCGTTCATTGCCATTAACTGGTATAAAATATTTTGAGAAGTATCTTCTCCAAATACGCCTTCAGCTACCTTGACAATCTCAATTTGATGCGTTCCCCATTGGCTTGTAAGCGCTATTTGTTCCAACTTTTCTTCAGCTTCTTCAGGTGACAGCAACGCAAAATATCCGTTGCTTGATGCGTCAACTCTCATTTGTTCACTGGGCCGCAATCCATGATAGAAACTATGCATTTGTACAAATGGCAAAGTGATAGTGGAAGGGCATATCCGTTGTGCTTCCTTAAACCTTTCCCATGCTTCTTCAAAAGTCTCGGCTGTTTTCTCGCTTGAAATTCATGATGTCTTGTCTCATATGTAGTGACTTCCTAGGCGTGCAGTACTTATTCATAAACTTCTGTAGCAGATCGGTCCAAGTTTGGATCGACCCTGGTGCTAGAGACAATAACCATATCTTTGCCTTGTCCTTCAGAGTGAATGGATACAATTTCAGCTTGATGTTATCTTCAGGTACTCCTGCTTGTTTTGACCATGCTGACTATCTCCAAAACGTTAGTGACTTGTACACTAGGATCTTCGTCCGGTACTCTATGGAAGGTGTGTAATTGGTCACCATCTGTATCACGTTTGGCTTTAGGTGAAAGATCTCGGCCGCATTCTCTGGATGGACAATTGCTGGCATCAATTGTTCAATCATCGGCATTGCATAACTCTGTAGAGTTCTCCTATCTTCTTTTACCACAACTCCTTCTCCGTTTCTTCCATTGACACCGTTCTGTCCATTCTGCGCCAATGTGTTGTCTGTACCTTCCTAAGGTGGAATTTCTTCTTCATTCTCACTGTGACCTCCTTCGCATGAACTTACATCGTCCGCCAGCCTAGCAGTCTTCTCTTGAGTTTCCTTTCTCTTTTGTCTAGCAAACTTTTCAATCTCAGGTATGAATCTCTTGAATTTGGCTGCTGAACTTCATGTAGCGTACTACAAGACAAAAAAGAATAAAAAGGTAAGTGACTTGCCTCGGAAGCTGTTACACTCGCCTGGCAGACTAAAAAATACATACTCTGACTACTGACTCGATGCTGAACTGACAGAACCGATTCTGACGAATCCGGGAGCCTCAGTTAACCGCGGGTAACCCTCGATTAATCGGGTGTGATTTTTTTCCAGATTCAAACAAAACCGACTATGTATGACTCCGTATAAACGACGATAAACGAGACTCGAAATTTATACGTACACTCAATCTCAAATAAAAATTATTCTTGACACGAGTCACCGGAAACGGCGCCAAAAAAGCACTTACTAGCAATAGGACTAGGTCTATCATAGTAGAGTGCTGGTGAGTCAAGGTCGATTCCACAGAGACTCGTAAGAATGCAGATTATCGAGATTGGTATTGTCACAACAATGGTCTACGACCAACTAAAATATACACAAAAGTAAGGTTGGTAACGATAAACAAACTAGATTATGCAAGTTCAAATGGAGCAAACAAGAGTTTCTAATGTATTAGTCTAATTATAAGGGATTAGTTATTCCCCCCACACATGCAATAGTCATCCCCGTTGGTAAATTTTAATTCATTGTCAGCTACGGGTGCAACTCCTAATCCTATCTACTTCCATTGTAAGGACAACAAACTATCTATACGCAACTAACCTCCTCCATTGGTTGTATTCGCTCATACGCATTAAGATCTAGAGATGCCGGCACGATACCGAAAACCTCCCTAGGCAGCTATCGACAATGACTAGCATGTTCCTAAGGATCCATCAAGACTATGTCCTAATAAACACTTCACCTTGCAAGTCCTTCATGCTAATTTATGATGACATGAAAATATTTGATCAGGCTACTAACATGTAAATTAAATCTGTCGATCAACGTAGCTGGTGCCGATTATCATAAACTAGTAATTTACTAGGTATTCAGATCTAGCGATATAGACCGTCGCAGATCTGAAGAATGCAATCACTACTTCATTATTTCTTAACCAACGAATTAGATCTATACATACATGGGGTAAAATAAACTAACTACTACATAATTAAACTAAATAAACAGTTATCACATACTAGTCGAATAGAACAATGACAGATCTACATCTTGGAAAAGACAGAAAATCATACCCTCGAAAATGAGTGTAGATCTCCCTCGGATCTCTTCCTAGGCGGCGACTCCATCGTCTCTCCGACCAGAACTCATAAAATAAAATAAAGAACAAAGAACTTTTATTGCATAATACTTGTAAGTTTTTGGTACTGTACATTGAATTCTGAGGTGAAGCCTCTTATTTATAGCTAAATAAACCTACTTAGAAACACCTAGAACTACCCCTCGTCCAAGAAAACGCGTTTCGGAAGATTTTGGAGGCTCGGTAAACCGGCGGTACCTCCCGGTAAACCGGGGGTATTTTCGTCTTTTTCTTTCTGCCGACTTAGCTTGGAAGGTTCGGGAATACCCGAGGCCCAATCATTTCGTTCAGTCCACTCCATAATTGTCCACAATCCTAAACCCAATATTTTGAATCTTGAAAATAATTAAATAACGCACGAAATAATATCGAATAATGGAAAATAAACGTTTAGTGCAAAATACTCGACTCATGAACCCGACATATGATATTCAACTCCAAATGGTTCATATTCATAGGTCAAAACAACTACTTTTAGCTCATAACGGATAGAATGTTGATGCCGTAGGATACTATTTTAAGCGTCATCACCGGATAGATTCTCAATTAGAAACATGCAATGGTTGTTGCCTAGCAAGAACTTTATCAAACCTAACACCAAACTTGCTAACTTCTTTCCAAAGAATTTAATTTCTTTTTCGGGTAGGTTGGACATCTCTAAAAAAAATCTATCTATCCTCACGGTCCGCTCATTTTGATAAACTACCGAATCCGTAAATCCTTTGCCCCTATAAGATCCGCAACTTGACCAAAATGACCATAGGTAGAACAAATCTTGGAAAAACTAGGGTTAGTGCAAGTCAACATAAGGCGGCATCTATACTACACACTGAAGATAGTTTGTTATACGTGCTTGAGGATGTGGTTCATAAGAAGAATATGCGGCTAATATGCAACTACCTCAAAAGTTGACACTACTTTCATCTATTCTACTTTTAAACCAGAGCAAGTTAAGGTGGTAACAGAAAAGGATATAGTAATTATGACGGCCTGTAAGAAAGCTATAATTTGTTGGATCGATAATGCGCAGTAAAACACACTAGAAGGGGGGTTGAATAGAGTGTTGATTAATTATTTGCTCTTTTCGATTGAATGGAAATATAACACGCATGAGCAATTTAAATACACAATTATTAACACGTAATCCGGAAGCTTAATTAAATGTTATTCGATTCTGTAAACTACCCAAGTGATCAAGGGATTCTGAGTGTGATAATATTTACTGGATTGACCAGGAATTCAACTCAGATTCGGGTTGATAAAAAGACGCAAGGACTGCTTGAATATCTAAGTGTATGTAATAAAATGATAAGGCTCAAGGTTAATTAATACTGATTATCACAGATAAGTCACAACACTTTAATCACAAATTATTATCAAACAAAATGTAAATGCACTTATATAAGATATAAAAACAGGTTCAGAATTGCAGATACGAAGTTAAGCACAAATATATCATAACTAGAAGCTATTACAGATTCAGGTTGTAACAAAAAATATCCAAACCATAAAATATAGAAACACAAATCTGAGTCCCATCAGTTGAACTTTTACAGATGACGATCCAGCCTTGATTGGCCGATTATCACAGATACAGTTCAAACCTGAATACAGTGCACAAGTAGGGCAAGGACCTTAGCCTAAGCTGACCAATTAGATTCAGCACTGAGGTGGTAATCAGATTAGAGTCTTAACTCAAGTTTGATCAACAGAACAGTATTGATTCTGATAACAATATCATAGCATGTCCTGGAAACTACACAAACACTTCTAAGCCTATTACAGTTTGATCACAAGTAATGCAGGCTTCTCAGAAGGATTAGCAGGGCGGCACAAATACAAGAATGTTGGAGCAGGATTCAACAAGATGTATGACAGCAAAAAGGGGCATAAATTCAGAGTTTCACTCACAAGGGAATGATTCTGAATTTCCCAATAGATATGGGGGAATGAAAACAGACTTAAGGCCAAGTCTTAGTCTGATACTTGCACAGGATCAACAATTCAGTCTGCCAACCTTAATCTCAAGGTTGTGAGGAGGTCTTTCAAACCTCACTCACTGAGGGGCAGATCCTAAATTCTTGATGTCATGCACAACCTGAAAGATCAAAAATAAGACTTGCACATATTCCAACTTTAGTGACCGAATATACAAATTAGAACTGAAGCCACAACCTTGATGTACAGGTTCAGCCTTCAGAAACTGGCTACAGATTCTACCACTAAACAGGAACAACAACTCAACAACAAGCACTCAATCTAAAGATCATATACACAAAAGATTGACACTAAAATATGAACGATAGGCCAGGATTCTCTCAGGGCCTCTTTACTAGTTCAAACTTTCAAATGACAAATCATGTTTTTTTGAAACTGAGTACTTGAGATTCATTGCACCACAACTGACTCTATTAAAATACTACTCAAGCACAACTAATTGAGACCAAAAGAAAACACAGATACTGCAGGACTTAATCTGAATTTCTGATTGATACAAGATCAGGGTTAACTTGAAGCCTATGTCTGAATTGCCAAATCCTCACTTAGGCACTTTCCAGACAAAGGTCCATCAATACCAATGATCTTAGAATAGGGGTGCTTCAGATTAATAAAGCAGACCCCATAACAGTTAAACAAAAGCAATTTTAAAAGGGTTTTCTGTATTGATTACCTTCACAAAAAGAACACAATGCAGACAAACAGATAGATTGATCCGGAGTCCTGTGTATAGCTTTGCCAGTCCTCAAGATGTACACACTCCAGCAAGATTCCAACCAATTCACTATCACTTCCGGCAAGTGATAGGGAATTCAGACCACAGACTTCTTCTTCCAAAAATGACTCAGAAAACTTTTTGAAAAAGAGAAAGTGTTTTATTGCTTAAGTTGTAAAACTGGTCAGGAACTAGGATGATGTGAGCGCTATTTATAGGGTACATGGAGTGAGGAACCATAAAAAAACGAGCAAGGTAGAAACTTATAAAAACAATTTGGTTGAAAACACTGATTGACAGACTTAGACCAACTAGGACTCGGTTCAGACTAAACTAGATCTAGTAGAACTTATTTAGGGCATCACTGAGCCGAGGCCCTCATCATATGACTTGAACTAGACCATCACCGGGATAAAGAATCCTAGGTCAAACTTACTAGCCCACAAAGTAGGGTTCAAGCCAATTTACCTGTGCGGTTTGGGTTGAGATTCACCAAACCGGGGTTGGTTGGACCACTGAAGGAGAGAACCACCAGTTATTTGAACGGAAACACTCAATCCTTCAAGAATCCGGACAGTTTTTGGCATCAGGTTCATCCTTTAATGGCTACAAGACCATCCATCACGTGTGAAACGTGTTTCTGGACCGTATAAGCTGTAAATCGAAACCAAAATGGCAAGTCAAGGCAATAAAGATTCAAATCAGAGAAAATACTGAGAATACATGATAATTAACTCAGAAAGATACAACCTGCATTTAGGGTTGACGCCTGTTGGAAATAATATTTGTGTTTTGATGATGATTCGTCATGTAATTAATAAGATCACATATAACCCATGATGATGGAATCATAACTAGCTATTATAGTGCAAAATGAATGAAGAAGCAAGAAACAGTCTAGAGAAAATGTGTAAGTTCTATCTAGAGTCTGAACTTTGTATAAGTTGTTTCAGACAAGCATTGTAATAGATTGGAACTAGACAAACAGCTGAGTCAGCAAGAAAACTGAGTATACTTATGAAGAACTGAGGGTTCAGACTCAGTTATGAGAAAACTGAAGAAGGTAAGTTCGCTGAGAGATACAGACTCAGTAGGCTTATCTAGAAAAGCGAAGAACCGAGGGACACGGACTCGGTTGTCGAAGACCGAAGAACCGAGGTAGCAAACTCGTTAGAAGTCGATTAAGTCGTGACTATAAGTCCGGATTTAGGCAAGTCCGTGGTAACCTTGAAACTGAACTATAGATCATGTAAAGCTGAATAATCTTAAGGACAAAGATTATCAGTTATCAGGAAAAGAAGGAAGCTGAATGGTGCACTCCAATTTAGTCAATAAAAGTCGGATGTCAAGAATACAAGGTACTCAGTTTTGAAGAAGAGTAGAAAACTGAGTTAAGGCCCTGTTAAATTTGAACTGACCAAAACGACAAAAGGTCGTACATATGAACGTTGGCTAAACAACAAATGTAACGGCTACAAGAGCTAGTTGACCGTTACATTACCCCTATAAATACACAGAGAAAAAGGATTGAAAGTGAGAGGATCGGAGAAGTTTTGAAAAGCACATATCTAAAGATCCAGATCCAGAAAATCAGATTTCATATCTAGAAAAAGGGAAGCCAACAGAATTTCCTGGGAGATTTAAAAGAAAGAACAAGTAACCCATTAAGGGGGAAGAAGGCATCTTAGAGCTACAATGCTATATCCAGAAGAATCAGACAGCTCACTGAATTAATCTTCTGATTAATTCTAAACCTAACCTTTGTGAAAAATGGTTGGCTGTGCATAGTTTGAGAAGAGCAATTCCACCTTCACTCATACGGTTGCAACTCAGTTGCCACAGTTGTTGGTGTAGTCTGCGGACTGTGTGTATGTCAGTGGTGAGCTGGTGAAGGAGTCATTCCACCTCCTAAGGATCAGTGTGCAGAATTAAGGGAGCAATCCTACCTTTCTTCATTATGTGTAGACAGTAAAACTAAGGTGTCGTGAAGGACTGTCATTGTGCTAGGATTTTGTAACGGTTATCTCAAGATTCTAGTGATACCTCCTACACCACAGGAGAAGGGGAGACGTACGGGATTACACCACCCGGAACTTCCATAAACAAATCTTGTGTTGATTTACTTTATGCATTTACATTTGTACTGTGATTGTTTTAATTATTGCATAATCAGTTCATCACTACACTCAGAAAACATTAGACACTGAGTCAGCACCAAACTGATACATAGAAGGTTCAGATCTTTATTGACACATCTATTGCACTAAAGGCTAGTTCTATCCGCTGCCAGTTGACTAGATTAAGAATAAGTCAGTATTGACTTATACTCAGTTGAGTTAGCTGAACTCCGCACAAGTTAAGGGACATGAACAAAATTGAACTAAACATCAGTTTATGTTTCGGAGAAACTCAGTTCCTAGGGTACTTTCAGTTTTGGGAAATTTTTTGGTGACAAGTTTATTCACCACCCCCCCCCCCCCCTTAAACTTGTGTTAGCCATTCCAAGGGACCAACAACTCCAAGTCAAGAGAATCGGACTTTAAGGGCTCGTAACAGTCACCGTATTAGATGAGAAGTCGGACCTTTCATACTCAGACCTTCAATAGACACAAAGGCACAAAGTCAGGGAAAGAAATTTATTCAAATCAGACTTATTACGGGATATGAATGATATTAACAAAAGGATACCACTTTATAGCGAATCAGAGATGATTTCTTCAAATCAATGCCTTCGAGTGAAGTCACGCGTTGCAGAGATTGAAAAAGTGTAAAGATTTTATCTTTACATAATCAAGCCTTCCAAAAGTGGATTTCGCACATGGTGGCTTGAATTCGAACCAATGCAGTATCCGATTCTTACCATAATCGAATTGAGCATGTGCAAACGAAGGAAGGAAGAGAGAATCACGGATTTTCAGGGATGAAAGGACCGGATTTTCTGAGGAAGAAGGAATCGTCATTGAAGATGATTGTTCTGGAAATCGGGGGAGTAAATGAGGAAGTTATTGAGGTGAGAAGGCTGAAATGAGGGGATTAGGTTTAGGGATTTCGGTTTTGTGATTTATATAGTGTAAATTATATAATTAATTTTCTTAATTAAATAATTAATTTGATAAATGTAATTAGTAATCAAATAATTAATTATAAATTTAATTAGGTCCTGCGAAAAATGATAGGCATAATTTGCGCCGTATGATGTAAGTTTTAACTTCACGACGGTTAGGGACAGGGGCATTTTAGTAAAAACACAATATCCCCTTTTGATTAATTTTCAAAATACCTCTATGCTCCCCCTTGATTATAGCTCCCCCTACATACGTACTTCTCCCCCTTTGTGTTAAAAAAAAGAATCATAATGGTACCATATGTCTCACTACGCAACTTTTCGAACGAGGCCCAGGGTAAAGGCTTCGTGAAAATGTCAGCTACCTAATGCGCAGTTGGCACAAACTCAATAGATATCGTTCCATTTTGCATATGATCACGTATCAAATGATAATGAATGTCTATGTGTTTGGCTCGGGAGTGCAATACAGGATTGTCTTCAAGGTCTATTGCACTGGTACTATCACACTAAACCGGAACACAATCTATAGACATGCCAAAGTCTGCTAACTATTGTTTGATCCAGAGGAGTTGACCACATCAATTGCTCAAGGCTATGTACTCGGCCTCAGTAGTACTAAGGGCAACACTAGGTTGCTTCTTAGAGAACCAAGAGATGAGACGTTCCCCAAGTAATTGACAAGTACCACTAGTACTCTTCCGTTCAATACGACAACCACCATAGTCGGCATCGCTGCAGGTGATAAGTGTAAGTGATGAGTCTCGAGAGTAGCAGAGACTCAAAGTGGGTGTGTGCCTGAGATATCAAAAAACTTGCTTTACAGCTTTGTAATGTGATGTCTTAGGGTTAGACTGAAAGCGTGCACATAGTCCTACGGCAAACTGTATGTCGGGTCTCGATGCAGTCCGGTATAGCAGAGAACCAATCATAGATCGATATAAGTGAGAGTCAAACGGCTCACCTTCTTCATCAAGGGTAAGTTTGACCGACGAACTCATAGGAGTCGTAGAAGGTTTCAGACCGTCAAACTTAAACTTGGTGAACATATCTCTAATAAACTTAGTTTGACTTATGTGTGTGCCGGACTGTGTTTGCTTGAACTATAAGCCAAGGAAGAAACTTAATTCTCCTATGGATGACATCTCAAACTGAGAAGACATCAGGGCCTCAAACTTAGTGCAAAGAGCATGGTCGGTGGAACCGAAGATAATGTCATCGACATACACCTGGGCAACCAGGATGTCTGAGCCAGACTTCTTTATGAACAATGTATTGTCTACCCTTCACCTAACGAAGCCATTAGCTAATAGCACTGATGACAATTTATCGTACCATGCTCGAGGCACTTGTTGAGTCTATAAAGTGCCTTCTTGAGACGGCAAACATAATCGGGATGAAGTGTATCCTCAAAGCCCGGGGGCTGACGAACATACACTTCTTTATCAATAAGTTTGTTTAAGAAGGCACTCTTGACGTCCATTTCATAGATCTTTATTCTTGAGACAGATGCAAACGTAATTAAAAGTCGAATGGCTTCCAGTGGGGTGAAGGTCTCATCGTAATCGATGCCATCCTGTTGGGTATAACCCTGGGCCACCAGTCGAGCCTTATTCCGAACGACTACCATTTTCATTTAACTTGTTCCTAAAGACCCAACATGTGCCTACCAAGGTATTACCCTTAGGTAGGGGAACAAGTTCCCAAACATCTTGGCTTCCAAATTGATGAAGCTCTTCTTGAATAGCTATAACCCACTCATTATCTAATAGGGCTTCATCAACTTTCTTAGGTTCGATGTCAAAGACGAATGCATACAAAGATATGAGATAGTAAGTGGACCTTCGGGGGCTTATACCGGCATTAGGATCACCAATGATTAGATCGGGCATGTGATACTTTTCCCACCTATGTTGCGGATGTTGGATCGATAATGGTGCAAACACACTCTAGAAGGAGGGGTTGAATAGAGTGTGAGTGATTTTTAACTCTTTTTCGAACTTAACACAAGTACTAGTAAAACAAGTGCGGAAGCTTACTTATTCAACTATTCGCTTGTGAATAAGACCTACATGATCAAAAGTGATTATTATTGTGATAAAAACACTGTTACAAATTTTTCAAAGATCAAACACTGCATAATTAATCAAATAGGTATGTTCTGAACTATTTTCAAAATGATTCAACTAGATATGCATATGAAAGTTGATCAATCACAGGTGCAAAACAGATTGATCGAAAGCAAATTGTTATTTAAGCTTATAGCAGCGTTTTGGAAAACCGTCACTATAGGTTCAGTCTCTTTTATTAAGAACAGATGAAGATGAGATTTAAACAGATTGCACAGGGACTAAAAGAGTTCAGATATAAGGCAAGCAAAAACAAATGAAATGCAGTCAGATTAGCAAAAGAAAGGTGTTCAAATTACAGCTCGTTCAAAATCCTAATACTTAACAAAAGTATTACAAAACAGAACTTTCGCAAAAGAAAACTCAGTAGCTCAAAAAGATACAGCAAGATACACAAAACAAATCACTTCCAAGGCTGAACTATCAGTTCAAGCTCAAGGATGATAATCAAGGTGAAACAACAAGATTATCAAGCCTGCACTTGTGGGGACTGATCACAGGGTTCAGCTTAGTAAAACTAATGCCTACACTATTACAGGATAATACAATAAAGCACTACAGCAGATTGCAAAAACAAGAGATGCATCCAAGCAAAGGGTACTGCAAATCTGGTACAGAACTGATGCACTACGGACCAGTTTCAAATTGAAATACACTGGATCAGCAAGGGCTTGCTTTTCGATTCTGTAAAATATATAGCAGGATGTCCCAACAGATTAAGCAAATTACCAAGGGCAATATATCAGTGTAAGGGCACAGAACAATAGAATAAATAATGGGTTGAATGCTAAACAGATTCAAATAAGTGCAACAACTTTAGCAGGAAGGAACCACTACAGGTTAGGTGCTAATATTAGCAAGGCAATGAGATTCAGCAAAACTATAATGCTCACAACACAAGATACAGTTTGGAAAGCTTAGGATCAACAAGGTTAAGGCAATGCTTAGCAGGTTGCTGATTTTCAGTTTATTCAAAAACAGCAGGTAAAGAGCACAAACTCAGAAGATAAACAAGGATTATGTGCTGTGAATATGGCAAGGTGCAAGGCAACTATTGTGCAGTAGTGTATATGACAGTTTAAATCAAATACTAAACATCCAAGCACATATAGTCAGAATTTCAGCGGTTAACTGAATGAGTTTGAGTCAGACTGAGATTCTGAGAGGGGTAAAAATTAAGGGGTATGAACAAACTCAAAGGGTTCAAAACTTCAGTGAGCAAAGCCACACACTAGAACTGAAGCCACAACCTTTTCAGCCTTATGCTCAAGGCAGTGAACTTGGTAACACAACCAATTCACAGGTTTCAGCCTTCAAAAACTGAGGTGCAGATTTCACCATTGAATAAGAACAAAAAGACAACAAAACACTCAATCTAAAATGCAGAATTACACAGGATCAGATTATGTAGGAATATGAACAGCAGTCCAGAATCCTCTCAGGGCCTTTTGCTAGTTCAAGCTTTCTATGACAATTCCTGATCTTGAAACTGACTCTTTCACATTCGATGTACAATAGCAGACAGACTCAATTACAGATACTATGCAAGTAAGGTCAATTGAGACACTAGACACAGATGCAATACAAGCAAAACAGGGGCAGAAAATTAACAACGAAAAGGGCACTTCTGAGTACCTTCTGCAGCACAAGAAGAACCTCAGAATTTTACCTTCACTGATCCTGAACCACCTTAGCTATTGATTGGAAATTCTCTTCTTCCATTAGCACTGCTTCAGATCAGTCCACAAGTTGAAGTGTCTCTCAAGATACTCAACTCACTTGCCCACACTCTCAGACTCACACAACAAACAACTTTTTGAAAGAATGAAAATGTCGGATTGCTATGTATTCAACTGGAAAGCAAATCCGGTTAGTGTGACTGGCTATTTATAGCCTAGAGGTATGATTTGAACCTCAAGGATTTGTGTGAACACAATCAAAAAGGAAATCCTGAAATCCGAGGCACTTAATGAGTGATTTTCCAGCCATAATTAACCGAAGATTGTATATGGTTCAGTGTCTTATGTACACTCTCTAAGGGAGGGCTGTTAGGCAAATAAGAGAGAGTGATACCGACTACTTGAACGGAAATTATTGGTTAATTGCGCAATCACCTAATGATTTAACCGACCGATTTCCTTTTTAACTAAGTTCTAATAGCTCAGTGTGAGGCACCCGAACCTTGGTTCAATGTTGAATATAACAACTTACCATTCACTGAACCAAGAGTTAACTCATAGTCAAACCAATGAAGGCTATGAGGCCAACCAACATTGGTTTAACTGAGTTATTTAGCCATCATTGGGTCACTACCCTCAGCTTTGACTTGACCATGACTTCCTAGGGTGCTAACCCTCATTCATTTAACCTAGGACTTGTGGGGGTTCCATCTCTCGAGAAGAAAAACGGGCATTAGAGAGGGTCAAGCCATTTTACCATAGAGGTTTGGGTAGGGATTCACCAAACCGGGGCAGCCAAAATACCTAAGAGAGAACCACCAGTGAATTCAATACGGCAACACTTCAATCTTGATGTATCTGTACAGACTTAGGAACATGATACGTTCTTTGACCAGACATTACATTTAAGACGTGTTTGTTGGCCAAATCATCAGAAAATCAGGGTCATTACTTCCCTGATTTTTTTACCTAATCAGAAACACACATGGCACAAAATCAGTTCCAAAACAGAAAGGGTGTATAACAGAAGTATATATGATATATGCTCTGATTATTTTAAACGACTTATAAAGTAATAGCCCACATAAACAGTTATGTTCATCACAAAAGGAGCATGGATACAAAGGTTTATGTCAAGGGTTATTTAAGCAAAATATCTCTTACAAAACAATCCATATACTCAAGGACCCAAATTTTATACCAAAGACATTATTCACCTAGACATGTAACAATATGCTCAGCAAAAGGAAAAGCTTCATACTCGGCCAACACATACACATATCATAACATACATCTCACACAATTGAGAAGCAAAAGACTATTGAGACTACAAACTGTATATTGAAAGAAATTCGGATAAAATAAAAGATGTATATATCAAATATAGTTATTCCTCTGCATAACTAGTACATATTTGAATTATTAAACCCATAAACTATCAATACACGAGTTAAGCTCATTGGCACTAATAATACTACCATAGAGATTGTTTTAATAATAAATATGAACAGAAACAAAAATAATAATAATATAGACTTCCCTGTCAAATGATGGAAGCCGGAAATCTTGAGTTAATGGCCGGATATCTTTGGAGATCATCAATCATTCACCAAGACTCAATCTTTAGCTGATTTTAGGGAATCATTTTTCTCTAGCGAAATCATCGGCCTCATCAGTGGAGAATTCGACCTTTTGACTCGCTTGCTGCCCTCCAGAGATTGAGACAACGGTTGCATGCCTTATCGAGAAGGGAGGTGATCAGATTATGTTGACTATTGTATTTTTTATTGTTGTTGACTTTGACCGGGTATATAAAATATAAATACCCCAGTCCTTTTTATTTTTTAAAAGTAAGAAAAACAGTTGTAAAAAATATCTCATCAGAAAAGGAAAGTGAGGACGGGGCTCACCTCTTTCCAAACCCTAGCTTTCATTTTCATTCCCTCTTTGTTCGATTTACATTTTCTTCCTGGTATCAGAGAGTGATAACGCTTAAATCGCTCGTTTTGCTGCAATCGAAGGAAGATCTATGGCTAACCAGGAGGTAATTCCTGTTTCGAGTCCTTTTTATATTCATCCTAACGAAAGTTCGGCACAAACCCTAGTTCATCTCATCTTAGAGGGAAATGACTTTCACTCATGGAGTAGATCGATGCGGATGGCTCTTATTACGAAAAATAAGATCGGTTTCATCGATGGAATGATTGTTAGACCAGAAGAAGGAGATAGGCACTTTGATGCCTGGAATCAGTGCAACACGATGGTTACCTCGTGGATTATCAACTCAGTTAACACTACGATTGCTCGTAGTTTACTCTGGATTAATACTGCGCTAGAAGCTTGGGAGGATTTGGAAGATAGGTTTTCTAATTTGGATTCTTATCGTTTATCAGATCTGTTGGAAGAGCTGAGCAATGTGAAACAGGGAAATGCTTCGATAAGTGAGTATTTTACCAAGATGAAGGTTATTTGGGATGAAATCAGCATATTGAGGCCAATTCCAAAGTGTTCGTGTGCTCCTGGTTGCAATTGTAAAGCTATAATCAAAGTGTTCGTTGATTACTTCGAGAATGAGCATACCATTAGGTTTCTGAAGGGTCTCAACGAGGATTATTCACAAGTCAGCAATCAAGTCATGATAATGACACCTATGCCAAACATCAAAGCAGTGTTTGGAATGGCAATCAAACTGGAAAGGCAATTACACTATGCAAATGGAAGGGGTAATAGAGGAACACCCCTGGTGTTTGCCAATAAGATGCAGGAAAGGCCAAATGGTGCTCAAGCAGAGAATAGAACAGGCAGGGGATTTGGTGAAAACAGGACAGGGAAGTATGTCAATATTCAGTCACAAGTGAAGAAAGTGCAGTGCACACACTGTGGTTTCCATGGGCACACTGCTGATACTTGCTATAGGATTCATGGTTTCCCTCCAGGATTCAAGTCAAAACGCAGAGACAACATGGTGGAAGGAACTGTGGAATCAGAAGATGCACCACAGCAAGTTGTGGATAAGAATGTTGTGCAGAAGACTGGACCAGCTGGATTTACCACATCACAGTATGAGGAGATTGTGAAGCTTATACAAAACACTCAGCTAGCTGGAAACTCACACAGATTACCAATGGTCAATCAAATGTCCACCTTAAGTGCAGGACTTCACCCCATTGATGATGGTGCAGGTATTCATTATACTTTTTCATCCGTTTGGATAGTAGACTCCGGAGCCACTGACCACATAGTGTGTTCAGTCAGTGATATGTGTGGTCTGAAACCAGTCAAAGGAGTTAAAGTGGGTCTACCTAATGGTCATGAAGCCATAGTGAGTCACATAGGAACAGTCAAGTTGCATAACATGATTTTGAGGAATGTGTTGTGTATACCAAGTTTGTCTTACAATCTAATTTCGGTTGGTTGTCTCACAAAAGATAATAATGTGAGAGTCAGTTTTGAATTTGATTCTTGTGTCATCCAGGACATGAGGAGTGGGAAGAAGATTGGTGCGGCTAAGTTGAAACAAGGACTTTATCTGCTCAATCCCACAGACTTATCAACAGATTTTGGAAACAAAACTTGTTGTGCCACAACTGAGGTAGTCCCTTCCAAGATGTTGTGGCACTTCAGGTTAGGGCATTTGTCACAAAACCTTCTAGCAAGGTTGTCTTTGTCTGATGATTGTAGTATGAATAAGTCTTGCCATGATAGAGAGGTGTGTCATGTATGTCCCTTAGCTAAGCAAAAAAGGTTATCTTTTCCCTTGAGAGAGTCTGTTTCTGGTTGTACTTTTGAACTTGTCCATATGGACATATGGGGACCATATAGGACTCCTACTTTACATGGGCATAGATATTTCCTGACTGTTATAGATGATTTTTCAAGATTTACATGGGTTTACCTGCTAAAATCTAAAGGGGAAGTGCAACTTTTAATACAAAATTTTTATGAGTATGTACACACACAGTTTCAACAGAAAATTAAAACAATCAGATCAGATAATGGTAGGGAATTTGACTTGAAGGATTTCTATGCAAAAAAAGGGATAATTCACCAAACTAGTTGTGTAGATACCCCTCAACAAAATAGAGTTGTTGAGAGGAAACATCAACACCTTTTAAATATTGGCAGAGCCTTAAGATTCCAATCCAATTTACCCATATCATATTGGGGGTATTGTCTATTGCATGCCACAGACTTGATCAACAGCTTGCCCACACCAGTCTTGAAATTTGACACTCCTTTTCATAGACTGTATCATAAAGAGGTAGACTACAGTCAGTTTAAGGTCTTTGGGTGCCTTGTTTATGCCTGCACTTTACATGCACATAGGTCCAAGTTTGATCCAAGAAGCAGACTAAGTGTTTACATTGGGAATTCTAAAACAACCAAGGGGTATCTTCTACTAGATTATTCTACTAGGGAAGTGTTTATATCCAGAGATGTTATCTTCCATGAATCCTACTTCCCTCTTCATGCCTCTTTCAAAACAGGACCTACACAATTTCACAACTTAGTTTCTTTGCATGTTCCCTTTATCAACCATCACAGCCAATATCCACCCATTGAAGATGAGCAAGATACACACACATATATGACCATCCCTGTAACACCACCTGCATCTCCACCAGCTGAAATCTCAGAGTCATCTTCTTCAACACATTCTGGTGGTTATTCATCGGACATTCCAAAGTAGTCCCTCTTCAAATGACATCCATATTCCTGATCTTCCCACAGTCAGAAGATCCCATAGAACTAGACAAGTTCCAAATTATCTCCATGACTACCTTTGTAATCAAGTTCAGCAGAAATCCTCACGCATTATTTCTGTCCAAAATGATGTCACTACAAGATCCCATATTTCAGAACCTAGCTCCTACAACCAAGCTATTCAGTACCCCCAGTGGAGAGAAGCCTTGGGGAAAGAAATTGATGCTCTAGAACAGACACACACTTGGGACCTTGTTGATTTGCCAGCAGGGAAGCATCCTATAGGGTGTAAATGGGTTTATAAAGTCAAGTATAAGGCAGATGGGACTGTAGAGAGGTACAAGACTTTTTCTCTAGTAGCAAAAATCACCACAGTTAGGTTACTTCTAGCCATTGCTGCCATAAAAGGTTGGCACCTAAAACAGCTAGACATCAACAATGCCTTCCTCCGTGGGGATTTGGAGGAGGAGGTGTATATGAAATTACCTCCAGGATACCCAGGACAGCATCTTTCACAGGTTTGCAAACTGAGGAAGTCAATTTATGGCCTCAAACAGGCTAGTAGACAGTGGAACCACAAATTGACTTCAGCCCTACAAAGTCAAGGTTTCAATCAGTCAGTCCATGATTACAGTTTGTTTACCAGAGGACAAGGAGACAGTTTTATGGCTTTAGTGGTGTATGTAGATGACATAATTCTGACAGGTTCTAACTTGGATGACATTAATAGCATAAAAGCATTCTTGCATGCTTCTTTTCAAATCAAAGATCTAGGTGACCTTCAGTACTTCCTTGGGATAGAGGTACACAGAACAGAACAGGGGATTAGCGTTTCACAAAGACAACATGCCATCAAGTTGCTAGAAACTTTTGGATTTTTAGCAGCAAAACCTGCTGATACTCCTATGGCCACAAAGACAACACTACAGTCTGGAGATTCTGAACCTTTAGCTGATAACACAGAATACCGGAGTCTAATTGGGAAGTTGCTCTACCTCACAATTACTAGACCTGATTTATCTTTCACAGTACAACAGCTTTCACAGTTTCTGGATAATCCAACTGTTGCACACATGAAAGCTGCTCATCGTCTGCTTAGATACATCAAGAAGGCACCTCAACAGGGGTTGTTCTATCCAGCAACCAACAACATGAAGCTGACTGGGTATGTTGACTCTGACTGGGCAGGTTGCAAGGTTACAAGAAGATCTGTTTCTGGTTTTGCAATGTTTCTTGGGTCAGCAGTGATTTCATGGAAGGCAAAGAAGCAGACAATCGTGGCTAGAAGTTCAGTAGAGGCTGAATATCGAGCTCTATCCAATGCCACTTGTGAAGTCCTTTGGCTACAGTATCTTCTCCAAGATTTATAGGTTTTTGAAGGGTTTCCTACCGTGCTTTATTGCGACAACCAAAGTGCAATGCATATTGCCCGTAACCCGGTATATCATGAGTGTACAAAACATTTGGAGATTGACTGTCATCTCATTCGTGAAAAGGTTCAAGCTGGCATCATCAAGCTTATTCCTATCTCAACAGCTCACCAATTAGCTGACATATTTGCCAAGACATTGGATGCCCCTGTTTTTACTTCATTGTTGAGTAGTTTTAATATTGTGTGTTAGCTTGCTGCCCCAGCTTGAGAGGGGGTGTTGACTATTGTATTTTTTATTGTTGTTGACTTTGACTGGGTATAAAATATAAATACCCCAGTCCTTTTTATTTTTTAAAAGTAAGAAAAACAGTTGTAAAAAAATATCTCATCAGAAAAGGAAAGTGAGGACGGGGCTCTCCTCTTTCCAAACCCTAGCTTTCATTTTCATTCCCTCTTTGTTCGATTTACATTTTCTTCAGATTATCTTCCAGAAATTCAATTAGGTTGCAGATTTTGATTCGAAACCGAATCAAGCTGAAAATGGGAATAGGCAAAGGAGGAGCCGATTCGATTTCACGTATATGGAAAGAATCACAACCGATTCAGCAACCGAAAAAAGAAGGAAACATCTTTAGTTTATCAACGAGCGAATATTCGATTCGAATGATTGTGATAAGGGGAATTTGTTCGTATAGTATATTTTTCAAAGTTTATTGTCTATATGGTACTCCACAAAGCGGAGTCCATAAAAAAAATAATCCAAAAAGATTATTAATTGGAAAAGACAAAAATATCCTTCAGTAAACTGTTACAATTTTGGAAATTCAAACACGGGCTACAGGAATAAGGAGGGAATAATTGACATACACTGTTGTTAGTGAAATCCAGCTGTCGCGACACGTGTCGGCCACACAAGCAAAACCAGTAATATTACATGGTTTTGTGTGGCTAGAAATGTGCCACGTGTACGGTAGGGATTTTTTTTCCAAAAATTGGGGGCACTATATATGTCGTCAACTCGTCACCAAAACCATTAGTAGATGCAAGTTTCAAACCCAAAAAATTTCCCTCTCTACTTTATCTCTCTTCAAAATATGCCTAGAAACCCAAATAATTTACCCAAATAATTTCCTGAAGGTATATTATTAATTTAAACTGGGTAAACCCAAATAAATAAAATAGTAAATTTTATTGCTCCCACCAACCTCTTTTTTAAATTTAAAATTAAATTTAAAATTTTCATTTACAGTGAAGTCTTTCTGGAAATAATTCACATATCATGGAACTATTTGAAAATATTTATTCATTAATTTAGAGTGTTGGATTTATGAATCTGGTATCGTTTATGAGAACGAGATAAAAGGAAAACTTATTAGAATGGAGAGTGAAATCTGTGAATAACCCTCCTTAAAACCTTGAATCTGTCAGTCATATCCTCCTTAACCGTTAATTGCCTTAAAACATTAATTCCTGAAAAATGATCAACTGGGTTTAGGACAATATTTTTCATTAATGTTAATGGCCTTAAAACATTAATCCCTGAATTTGATTCACATGTGTTGATGTACACCTTCTCATTAATGTTAATTTAATAAATGTTATCATCCTGAAGTAAGGCTTAAAGATGAACCTGTAATCTAATTAATAACATTCAACAATGCATGAGAACACAATTTGTTGAATTGCCATTTATACATGAATTTATTAAATATATTTCCTTAAAAAAATGGGTTATTTTTGTTTTACGATAAGTGGGGCTATTTAGGGAATATTAATTTATTTTTGGATAATGTTGTATTCACGATACTATATACACAAGAACTCTTGTAGAAATACTATTTAAACAAAAATCTTTTCAGAAAGTAGTAAATAAACAATTTCCCCTTATGATAATCAAAGAAACGATCGAATTGAGGAGGAGGCGTAAAGGCTAGCGATTCTAGAGGAAAGAAGGAGGAAGCGGCATAAGCAATTAGGTTTCAAGATGGAACGGCTGGATGTTCGGGTAATGGGTGAAGGATTATACGGGAGGGGTTAAATGGGCTGGACAGAGAAAGAATTCATCAGGCTTTTTAATTTATTGATCCAGCAGCATAGTAATCCATATAACCTTAATTAAACGATTTAATTGAATTTATCAACCAAATAAATTGGTCATATAATTAATTAAATATTTCCAAACCTGCATATACTTAAACATAGAGATATTTTCCATGTAAATCAACGACTTCATGGCTTGTTAGTGTGACAGAGATATAATAAAGATCACACACACACATATATCATATCATAATATTATAAGGAAAATTTAGAGACATTTATATAAAAGCTTTAAACAAAGGAGACGTTACTTTTGAAAATTAATCAACATAATATCGTACCACAAAATACTCAACAATTTTGATCACTAAGGTTTTATGCACAAGCGAATAGTAAAATAAGTAAGCTTCCGCACTTGTTTTACTAGTACTTGTGTTAAGTTCGAAAAGAGTTTTAAAATCACCTACACCTATTCACCCCCCCCCCCTCTAGAGTGTGTTTGCGCCCTTATCGATCCAACAGCGGAGCACCGGAATTCTCCTCTTGCAAAAATTCCTCATTGGGAGCATCATTTGCTAAGATGTCATCCACAACGGGTGCTGTTGACTCAACAGCTATATCTTGTGCTACTTCTGTTCCAGGGGATGTTCTGTTTTATGCGGCTGGAAGCAGCTCAAACTCATCCTCCAAGTCCAACTGTTCTATGCTAACATTCTTATCTTGGACACTAGAGCACATGTTAGTCAAGGAAACAGACACATGAAATGAAATGTGTATGGACTCGAGAATGCGTTGAGAAACTGGATTGTAGCATCTATACACCCGTGAGGTCTCAGAATAACCAACGAATATGCATTTGATGGACTTAGATGCAAACATATCCAAATTTCCCTTATCATTCAACACGAAACACTTACATCCGAAAATGTGAAAGTAGTTAACTTTCGGAGGCCGATTTCTTAGGACTTCGTAGGGTGTCTTGTGCAATCTGTGTCTAATAGAGTAATAGACACTCGATTAACAACATAACAAGCACAAGCAACAACCTCAGCCCATAGAAATCGAGGCACCTTGAATTCATTTAGCATTGTTCGAGTAGATTCCTGCAGTGTTCGGTTCTTACGCTCAACAATGCCGCTTTGTTGGGGAGTTCGAGGGGCATAGAATTCATGGAGGACACTGAGGTACTCAAGAAAATCAATGAGGCTCATATCCACAAATTCACCATCTCTGTCATTTCTGACAGCTACAACAGATATATCAAAAGTATTCTGTAGTTGCTTTACGAGAGTGGAAAATTCCTGAGCACTATCACTCTTGTGAGTCAAAAACAGAGTTCAGGTATATCTAGAGTAGTCATCAACAACGACGAGCACATAAGACTTTCTACTGAGGCTTACTACTCTACTAGGGCCAAACATGTCAATATGCAACAATTCTAGGATGCGGGTGGAAGACACTTCATGTTTGGATCTGTATGAAGTTCTACCTTTCTTTCCATGTATACACGACTCACAAGTGTCAAAATCATCCAGATCTAATGTTGGCAGACCACGTATGAGATTCTGTTTGCACAGTTTCTCAATAGTGGTGATACCAACATGACCTAAGCGACGGTGCCATAGATTTGTGTCATCATGTTTAGATACGAGGCACGTTATCGGGCAATTAGTGAGGTTGTCCTATTTGATCGTGTAGAGATTATTCTCACGAAGACTAGTTAGGACAAATTTCCCTAATTTCTCAGATATCGTGCAACTATCCTCATCAAACACAATTTTAAGGCCTGAGTCACTCAACTGTGACATGCTTAATAAGTTGTACTCTAAATGCTTGACTAATAAGACATTATGAATAATAAAACAATTTGGGTTACCGACTGATCATTTGCCAAGGATCTTGCCTTTTGAATTGTCTCCAAATGTAACTGACCCTCCATTGGATATAGCTTTGTAATCCTGGATGATTTGTGGAGTTTCCAGTCATATGTTGAGAGCATCCACTGTCCAAGCACCATTTCGTATTGCTCCTATAGAGATTAGCTTTAAGACATGCCTGGAATACAAAGAGTCTGTATAGGTACCCTTAGTTCTTGGGTCCTTAGGGGTTAAAATCAGGCTTGATCGAGTCCTTTCGAACCTATACCTTCTTAACTCTTGCTTTACTAGCAGCCTTCTTTGTCCGGGAGGACTCGGACTATTCACAGTGACATGGGTTGGGTTGGTATGTCATCGATTGTATTCGATTGACCTGATCTTGCCAGAATAGCATCTGGGCCAAAAAGGGGTCAAACTGAGGAAATCTATGTGTATAGGTGTGTGCCTGGTGTACGCGTGGATCGAATAGTGTAGTTAGGTAAAAACTAGGTGGAGCATAGCTATTATGAGTGAAGTGGTTTTGTTGAGCAAAGATCCTTGAACCTCTTAGATCATAGGCGTATGTATGAGTACGTGTGGAAGAACGCTGTGAGTTGTGTGCCGATGTTGATGGAGAATTCTTAGGTACGGTATGTTACAGTATATAGGCTGAAAGGAATGCTGATGGCACAAGTTGCTGATGACATGAAGACACCGGCAAGAAACTGGTCGACAAGATGAACATCAAAGCAACTCCGTCGATCGTATTATATCGCGGCCTCGCCGATTAGTTAGTTTGATATAGAAAACGGTTATTTCGTTGTAATCTGTTATAACCGTTTGTAATTTACTCTCAACTGATTCATGAGGTGTATGATGTTATAAATACCCCATGATTAGCCACATTGCAAACAACTTGTAACTTTTACTTGATCAATAATAATTCCGCATTTTATTTTGTTTGTTCGTAATTCTACAAACTTCATCAAGATATTAAAGCAGAAATTTGATAATTTCTAAAAGCTTTCCTGTGTTTTTTGAAGAAACTTGAGAGTGTTCTTCATTTTTTTTGAATTTTCAGTTTCTTGAGAGTAAACTGTCATCTTTTTCTCTGTTTTTGATCAGTTCTTGATCGGGTTTTCACTATCATTGTTGATTTTTGAGAATCAATTCTAAAGTTCTTGATTGCCATGGAAGCTAAGAAACAAGAAATCAGTCCCTCCAGTCCATTCTATGTTCTTGTTCAGCCATTGATGAATGGCAATAACTACAATCCCTGAAAATGTCCATAGAGATGGTGTTGATAACCAAGACAAAATTGGCTTCGTAGACGGCACAATTAAAAGTCCAGAAGCAGATTCTGCCGCCTTCCATGCATGGAGGCAATGTGATACAATGGTGAGATCATGGATCTTGAATTCAGTTTAAAACACCATAGCACAAAGTTTAATGCACTTCAAGAATGCACATGCAGAATGGAAGAATCTTGCAGAAAGGTTTCAAATGTTGATGCATTAAGACTTTCAGATCTTGTTGAAGAAATGCATCCACTGAAACAAGGCACAGATTCTGTCAATCAATATTTTACAAAATTGATGATTCTTTAAGAAGAAATCAAGACCATCAAGCTTGTGATAACCTATTCCTGTGATCCTCAATGTCACTGCAATGCAATCAGCAATCTGATGGATCATATGGAGGCTGAACATGTCATGAAATTCCTTAAAGGATTAAGGGATGATTTTGAACCAATGGTCTCACAGGAAATGTTGATGGTGCCTTTTCCAGAAATTCTTGATGCATTTGCAATGGCAATCAAGTTTGAGAGACAGAAGTCATATGTGGCTAACAAGGCTAGAATCAAGAATCCTTGGTCCTATTGTCACAAAAGAATGGACAGGGACACAATCAGACTGTCAGCAGACCTAACTCTACTGCAAATCCCAGGCCTAAAAACTCCAAAAAGATGAAATGTAGTTTCTGTGGATTCAATGGCCATACTGAGGAGACTTGTTACAAGAAGCATGGCTTTCCCCGGTTTCAAGTCAAAAAGGGCAAATATGGTAGAAGAGGAACAATCGCGAGAAGAAGATCGGGAACCAAGCGGGTATATCGGACCGGGGGTTTCCTAATTTATCGCATAACAACTTGACAAGTTGATGGCTCTGCTGAATGATCCTCCTAGACATGCAGGGTTCGCTGTTCGCCAACCTGCTGATGTTGTTACACACTACTCACCTGCTACAGGAACATATGACCTAAATTTATCGCATAACAACTTGACAAGTTGATGGCTCTGCTGAATGATCCTCCTAGACATGCAGGGTTCGCTGTTCGCCAACCTGCTGATGTTGTTACACACTACTCACCTGCTACAGGAACATATGACCTAAATTTAGTACGATCAATACAATGGATCTTGGACTCTGGTGCCACATATCATATTGTAGGATCATTAGATCTATTAAGCAATCCCAAACCTTCATTTGGTATAAAAATTAGATTACCTAATGGAAATAATGTTTCTGTCACACATATAGGACAAGTGAGGATTAATACTCAATTGGTCCTATATGATGTGTTTTGCATTCCTGGTTTTAAGTATAACCTTTTATCTTTACCTTCTTTTATTAATCATACAAAAGGTGCAGCTCTCTTTTCTGCTACGAAGTGTGTTTTGCAGGACAAGAACAAGAACATGATTGGTTCAGCTGAGTTACAGAGAGGACTCTATGTCATGGATCAACCAATAAGACTCCATTTCCAATGCTGTAGCAAATCACACTCTATCTGATAGATTAGATGATGCACTTTTGTGTCATTACAGACTAGGACACTTGCCAGATAAAAGACTGCAAGTCATCAGTTCACAGTCTGCTGATGTCAAATTTTGTAATCATAATCTTTGTTATGTCTGCCCTATGGATAAACTGAAGAAAACCCTTTTTACTTTAAGTACATCTACTGTAAATACTACTTTTGACCTTGTACATATGGATATTTGGGGTCCTTTGAGACAACATAATTTAAATGGACAACAATATGTTGTGGATGATTTTTCTAGATTTACTTGGGTTTTTCTTATGAGGCTTAAATCTGAAGCCTCTGACCTTGTTAAATCTTTTATTAAATTTGTTTCTACTCAGTTTCATAAAGTTATTAAAGTAATTAGATCTAACCACGGTACATGATTCCAACTTAATGACCTTTTATGCTCATGTCACGGATTTTATGCAATGAAAAATAAACAAGTAATAAATTTATAAATTCGGTATACCCCAAATGTAGGGATTGTAGCATAGCGATTAATACCGGAGTCGATCTCAGGGAATCGGGGTATCTAGTTCATTAATTTTCCTAAGATTGATACTATTATTATTAAAACCTAAAATAACAAAACGAAAAGATAAACTGGACAGAGGATTGTCAGTCCAAAGCCAGGAAAGATCGTTGCGAGCATAACTAAACTATAAACGAGAAAAACAATAAAACTCATAAAATCATGATTATGACTATAGCGATTAAACATAGAACAAGCGATGATCCACCATCCCACAACCCTTAGTTTCCTCTCTAGATTATCTTATGATGATTTAACTAAAATTGTGATTCACCTATCAAAAGTATGAACTCCTAATCTCTTAGAAAAGTTCGCCTATCAATCTTTTATCTCTCGATCTTAAAGATTAACGCTTTCAAACCAAGGTACAAGATTTCTCAATCTAACAATCTAGATATTCAACCTAATCAACTCTCGTTACTTATAGGTTAAAGATCCAATCTTTCCTATGGTGATCTAGGTCTACACCGACTCTCGTCACATAGTAAACATCAATAGCAAAACATCTCTCGATATAAATTTGCATAACACATAATCATAGAAAAGAAACAACTTAATTAAAACTCACGAAATCATCCAAATGAAGAAATAAAAACGCTGCAGAAAAGTTTCACATGCTTGCCCCAAGTTTGATCAGCTTCAAGCCATCCTCATGAATCGAACAAGAAGAAACGACATTAAAAAAAACGCTAACTAACCCTCGGTCGACCAAGCACCAAGGCTTGGCCGACCGAGCACAACTCGGCTTCAGAATTTAGGGTTTTCTGCGGCTGCTGTAATGTGTATCTGATATGATATTTAGGGTTGAAATGATGCGGCTATATATAGAAAACTAGGTCGGTTTCAGCATGGAGGCCGTGGACGCCCGTCTGATACATCTGGACGCCCGTCCAGATGGTGTAAATTCTTCGAGTCGGGCCGAGTCTTCTCAAACGCCCGTCCTATACATTTTCAAACGCTCGTTCACTAAAAATCTAAACATCCTGATCCAAATTCTCTTCCTGGACGCCAGTCCACTCTTCTGGACGCCCGTTTGGGTAAAAATCATTCTTTACTGAATTGATCAGCTCCAGTGGACGCCAGTCCATGCTTCTGGACGCCAGTTCAGGTATTTGGACGCTCGTCCAGTCCATTTTTCTTCCAAATTCATCTTGATCTTCATTCCAACTTCATCTCTATCTCTTTCCTTCTATTTAACCTTCAATCAAGTATCTTTTCAGCTCATTCAATCTCTCTCCATGACATGTAAATGTACCTTCAAAACCATAAGAACACGCAAAGTGTAAAACCATAGATAATTACCATAAAATCACGAAATTAGCTCAAGTTTACACTTAAATACTTTTAAAACTCATTTGCTCAATAATTCGATTAAACCCTTAATTTCTATGCAAATTATATGAATATGGAGGAAATCATTATAAAATATAACGATATAAATCGCATAAAATCACCCTTAACAGCTCAGCAGGGTATCATACATTATACATCCTGTGACAATACACCTGAGCAAAATGGTATTGTTGAAAGAAAACATCAGCATGTGTTGAATGTTGAAAGAGGTTTGAGGTTCCAGAGTAATCTACCAATTGAATATTAGGGTTTTTGACTTTTACACGCGGTAAAATTGATTAATGTCACGCCTATACCACTGCTGAAAGAAACCACTCCACATGACATTCTTTATGGCACCAAACTAGATTATTCTGTGTTTAAAGTTTTTGGTTGCTTAGTTTTTTCATGCACACTTCAACAATATAGAACCAAATTTGACTCAAGATGTAGGACTTGTGTCTATCTTGGAAATTCAACCACCTCCAAGGGTGCTATTCTCTTAGATATTACCAACAAAGATATCTTTGTTGCTAGAAATACTCAATTCCAAGAAACATACGTTCCACTTTTTCAACAGGTGTTAGGAAAGCCTAGACATCTTGCTGACATGCCTGGTCCTTTTCCAGTAATGGATAGTTTTGATGACCTGCTGAACGATTCAGCAGATCAACCATCAATGGGATCAACAGTAGCTGACACATCCAATGCAAGGCATGAACCAGTAAATCAGGCACCTAAACCCTCACTACTAAGAAGGTCTGCAAGAACAAGGAAATCACCAACCTTTTATCAAGGGGTGCTCATAATGTTCAACATAGTCCAAATCTACTGAGTGCAGTAATGAGTCTGGACAACCTCTCAGCAGACTATGCCAAATTCATCAATGCTATTGATGCTGTTAAAGAGCCTAAGACCTACAATAAAGCTATCAAGCATGATGAATAGAAGGAGCCAATGAACAAAGAAATTGAAGCTTTACAAAAGACTCACACATATGAGATAGTTGATCTGGCCCAGGCAAAAAACCTATTGGATGCAAATGGGTGTACAAAATCAAATACAACCCTGATGGTTTAGTAGAGATATAAAGCTAGATTAGTAGCAAAAGGCTACACTCAAACATATGTGATTGATTATCAAGAATCCTTCTCACCTGTTGTCAAGATCACTACAGTTAGAGCATTACTTTCAGTAGCAGCAGCCAACAATTGCCATTTACATCAGATGGATGTAAATACTGATTTTTTTTACACGGAGATTTTCATGAAGAAGTGTATATGCAGTTACCTCCAGTCGTGCAAAAGCAACCAAACCAAATCAAGTTTGCAGGCTTACTAAGTCATTGTATGGCCTCAAGAAAGCCACAGACATTGGAATTGCAAGTTGACCGAGTCTTTGGAAGCTCAAGGATTTACTCAATCAAAAAATGACCATAGTTTGTTTACAAAAGGATGAGGAGAGTCCTTTATTGCTTTATTGTTCTATGTAGATGACATCATAGCAGCAAGCTCTAGTGAAGAATTAATTCAAGCAAGTCAAAGATTCTCTACATTTACAGTTCACTATCAAGTATCTTGGAAAATTGAGATATTTCCTAGGTATTGATGCTGTTATATGTCCAAAAGGCATATCCATTTCACAAAGGAAATACACCCTTAACCTCCTAGAAGAATATGAATTTTTGGGAGCCAAACTCGCTAAGACACCTATGGAGTCCAAGCGAGACTTTACAACATGGTGATTCACCATTTTTAGAAGACAATACCGCATATAGATCCCTAGTAGGTAAAATAATTTACCTCACTTTTACGGACGGACATTGACTTTACGGTCAACAACTAAGTCAATTTCGGATACTCCTACCGAAAACCATATGAAGGTAGCCTATAGACTCGCCGAGATACTTGAAGACCAATCCCGGCCAAGAATCCTTTTCCCAAAGCAAACAATAATCTGCGGTATTTAAGGGTTTTACGTATAGTGATTGGGAAATTTGGTTGTCCCGAAACAAGAAGATCAGTATCAGGTTATATGATGTTCCTAGGAGATGCTCAAATTTACTAGAAGGCAAAGAAACAAACAACAATTGCTAGAAGCTCATCAGAGGTTGAGTACAGGGCCATGGCAAATGCAGTTTGTGAAATCCAGTGGCTTATCTATATACTACAGGATTTATAAATTCCAGTTCAGTTGCCTGCTGTGTTATTTTGTGACAATGCTAGTGCAATGCACATTGCTCACAATCCTATCTTTCATGAAAGAACCAAACATATTGAAATTGACTGCCATGTTGTGAGAGACAAAGTCAAATGAGGGCTCATCAAACTTCTTCCAGTTAATACAAAAGAACAAATAGCTGACATCCACACCAAGGCCTTGGATGCACCTCTTTTCTCTTATTTACTGGAAAAATTGGGAGTTTCAAAGATCTTCCAGTTTTCAAGTGGCTGAAAGGAATGCTCAGTGCAAGCTGTTCATGTTCCACTCTCAGCTTGATGGGGGTGTTATAGTATATAGGCTGAAAGGAATTCTGAGTGCACAAGTTGTTGATGATATGAAGACACCGGCGGCCGTCGATCGCATGAACATCAAAGCAACCTCGTCGAAGTATAATCATCAGACTCAAATGCTCGATGATTAGTTAGTTCGATATACAAAAAATGGTTATTTCGTTGTAATCTGTTATATCCGTTTGTAACTTACTTGCAACTGATTCATTAGGTGTATGATGTTTTAAATACCCCATGATCAGCCACATTGTAAACAACTTGTAACTTTTACTTGATCAATAATAATTCCGCATTTTATTTTGTTTGTTTGTAATTCTACAAACTTCATCACGGTATGTGCCTTTTTCTTCCTGTTTCTTCTTCTCTTGTTGATGGGTTGTGCAGTCGTGGTGTGTGCTAAGGCAATTGGCCTAGGCTCCAAGACTTTGGTTGAGGTGGATGAGTTTTGTGTATTGGATGAATCTTCCACACAAATGTCCTTAACCTTTGGAGTCTGAGAAGTTGAGGGTTGCGTTTTGAGTTTAGTAATTTGCTCTTCAAGTCCTGAGATGACTTGCTTAAATGCCGCAACCTTTCACTTCAAAGATTCATTCTCAATCTCGGTCGTTTGGTGCTTAAGTTTCAATTGACTTAGTTCATTGACTAAGGTGACAAAATCTTCGTCTGGTAGCACCTTAAGCTTATTCAATGTTTCGTTTTTACTCTTAAGCGCGAGGTTCTCCCTAGCTAATTTTTCATTAAGTGTGTGCAGTTCTTTCTTAGTTAGGGAAGAGTCGGATACGTCTTGTCACTCGAGTTCATGGGTTGTGAAAAACCCATAAAGCACAAGTTTGCTTTCTCGGACGTTTCAGACTTGTTGTCGTTATCTGATTGATCACTTGCATCCCAAATAGCAGCCATTGCCTTGCCATTTTTCTTGCCTTTGCTTTTTTGAGCGTTTCTGTTATTTTGGATATATGAGGCTTGGGCTTTCCACCTTTCTTATTGGGGCACTCTTTGGCAACGTGACCCTTCTGTTCAAAACATGTCATATCTTGCTTCCAGCCACATTTGTTTTGGGACATAGCATTCCTGGATGACTTTCCTCTTTTCTCATTTTTCAAGAATTTTCTGAACTTTCAAACAAGCATAGCGATTTCCTAATCATTATCACTTCCATTTTCATCGTCCGCTTGCTCATTTTTAGATTCTGACTCCTCTCGAGCCTTCAGTGCAGGAACAGACATCTCGTGATACTTGTGCTTGGGAGTGTTTAAATGTTGTTCGTATACTAAAAGTGTACAGATAATTTCATCTTTAGTGAGGACCGAGAGATCCTTCGCTTCCTCTATGGCCGTAGTCTTAGGTTCCCATCTAGGAGGGAGGGAGCTAAGTATCTTATAGTTCTTGTCCTCCATAGAGATGTCTTTACCAAGAGCGCTAAGTGCATGGACTATGTCCGTGAATCTGTTATCCATGTCAAGAATAGATTCATTCGGTTTTGCTTGAAAAGGCTCATATGCATGATTTAGCTGACTAATCTTGGACTTTTTAACCTTACTGGTGCCCTCATGTCTTTTAATAAGAGCCTCCCAAATTTCTTTGGCAGTCTTGCATGCGGCAACAACTCGGTTCTCGGAGGGACTTAAAGAGTGGATAAGAATGGCGAAAGCTTTAGCGTTTAAGGACATATTTCTACATTTCTCTTCGTTAAATTCGTCCTCAGTCTTATTAACCTTTGTAGCGACTCTGGCTTCGGTGATGTCTTTTGTGGGAACAAACGGACCTTTTTTTTTATGATAATCCACAGTTGATAGTCCGTTTGTTGCACATGAGTCATCATCGAGCGTTTCAGTGAGGTCACCAGAGCCTAAAACTACACTTGTTAACAACAAAATGACATTTTTTAACAACAAAACTACATCGTTTAATACTAAAAAAATTCCCCAGATCTCAGTGGAGTCACGTGACCCCATCCTGATTTGAATAGATCCGCCCCTGAATGCAATACAATGATCTGCAACAAGTATGCAATGCAAAAATATGAATGAAACTACAATGCATTATTTTTTTTTAATATGATGTGAGTGTGTGATGGACAATGACACGGTTGAGATGATTTACTTGGTAAATAAAAACTCCAAAACAACATGAGAAAAAGACCAAGGTAAATCAAGGAAATAGAGAGGCACTATAAATCACACCAAAAGATATCGTGTTATGATCACTAGGTGACCAAGCTCCGATACCAATTGTTGGATCGATAATGCGTAGTAAAACACTCTAGAAGGGGGGGGGGGGTTGAATAGAGTGTTGATTAATTATTGGCTCTTTTTTGATTAAATGGAAATATAACACGCAGGAGAAATTTGAATACACAACTATTAACACTTAATCCGGAAGCTTAATTAAATGTTATTCGATTGTGTAACCAAGTGATCAAGAGATTCTGTGTGTGATAATATTTACTGGATTAATCCAGAATTCAACTCAGATTCGGGTTGACAAAAAGACGCAAGGACTGATTGAATATCTAAGTGTATGTAAAAAAATGATATGGCTCAAGGTTAATTAATACTGATTATCACAGATAACTCACAACACTTTAATCATAGAATATTATCAAACAAAAATGTAAATGCCACTTATATAAGATATAAAAACAGGTTCAGAATTGCAGATACGAAGTTGAGCACAAATATAGCATAACTATAAGCTATTACAGATTCAGGTTGTAACAAAAAATATCCAAAGCATAAAATATATATAGAAACACAAATCTGAGTGCCTTCAAATGAACTTGTACAGATGATGATCTAGCCTTGATTGACAGATTATCACAGATACAGTTCAAACCTGAATATAGTGCACAAGTAGGGCAAGGACCTAAGCCTAAGCTGACCAATCAGATTCAGCACTGAGGTGTTAATCAGATTAGAATCTTAACTCAAGTTTGATAAACAGAACAATATTGATTCTGATAAAACACTATCACAGCAGGTCTTGGAAACTACACAAACACTTCTAAGCTTATTACAGTTTGATCACAAGTAATGCAGGCTTCTCAGAAGGATTAGCAGGGCAGCACAAATACAAGAATTTTGGAGCAGGATTCAGCAAGATGTATCACGGCAAAAAGGGGCTGAATTCAGAGTTTCACTCACAAGGGAATGATTCTGAATTTCCCAAAAGATATGGGGGAATGACAACAGACTTAAGGCCAAGTCTTACTCTGATAATGCAGACTTGCACAGGATCCACAATTCAGTCTGCCAACCTTATTCTTAAGGTTGTGAGGAGGTATTTCAAACCACACTCACTGAGGGGCAGATCCTGAATTCTTAAAGTCAAGTACAACATGAAAGATCAAGAATAAGACTTGCACATATTCCACCTTTAGTGACCAAATACACAAACCAGAACTGAAGCCACAACCTTGATGCACAGGTTCAGCCTTTAAAAACTGGCTGCAGATTTTTCCCCTAAACAGGAACAACAACACAACAACAAGCACTCAATATAAAGATCAGAATAACACAAAATCAGATTGACACTGAAATATGAACTATAGGCCATGATCCTCTCAGGGCCTCTTTGCTAGTTCAAACTTTCAAATAACAATTCCTATTTTTTTGAAACTGAGTATTTGAGATTCAGCGCACCACAACTGACTCAATTAAAATACTACTCAAGCACAACTAATTTAGACTAAAAGAAAACACAGATACTGCATGACTTAATCTGAATTCCAGATTGACACAAGATCAGGGTTAACTTGAAGCCTATGTCTAAATTGCCAAATCCTCACTTAGGCAATTTCCAGACAAAGATCCTTCAATACCAATGATCTTAGAATAGGGGTGCTTCAGATTAATCAAGCAGACCATAGAACAGTTAAACAAAAGCAATTTTAAAAGGGTTTTCTGTATTGATTACCTTCACAAAAAGAACACAATGCAGACAAACAAAGAGATTGATCCCGAGTCCTATGTATAGCTTTGCTAGTCCTCAAGCTATACACACTCCAGCAAGATTCCAAACAATTCACTATCACTTCAGACAACTGATAGGGAATTCAGACCATAGACTTCTTCTTACAAAAAAGACTCAGAAAACTTTTTGAAAAAGATAAAGTGTGGTATTGCTTAATTTGTAAAACTGATCAAGAACTAGGATGATGTGAGGGCTATATATAGGGTACAGGGAGTGAGGAACCTTAGTGATATTGCGATGAATACTAGGTTTGCGGTAACAATGTTTAACTTGAGGATATAAGGCTTTATATGTATGATTTCTCCGGAGAGAGTAAGTGGTGAACAAGAACAAGCTATCGGACTAATATATGATTTATAAGAGTAAACACAAGTGATTCGAAAAATTGGCAGAGTAGATCTGCTTGTATTAGTTCTTGGATCCTTTCTATTATATTGTTATCATATATATAGGCTGAGGCTAAGTCGGTTTAACCAAGTCGGTGTAATGTTCATGACAAGACAATTATATGGATATAATTAGAGATAATCATACAAATAATACAAGTGGCCCGGCCAGCTGTTTGGATAAGTATGGCAGACAGCAGACTCATATGTTGGTCGGACTCATATTTGCCTTGTGTTGAAGTCAGTATGTGCATATGGGTAGAAATCACACAGAGTGGAGATGTTCGGCTTACGACCAGCGAACAAGGTCCGGATTATAAGATGCGGACAAAGAGGACAGAGGCCCAAGACCTGTTATTGGGAGATCTAAATAGGCCTAATCTAGATGAACAGGGCCCCAATCTAGTTCGGGTATATCAATGGCCCCCTACTCTATGCCTGGCGTGCCCGCCGAGGCGGAGAGTAGAGCTTGAATGAAGCAGTTAAGAGCCGTACTCTTATGTTGTCATTTGTGACCGAGGTATGCCGATAGTGGTTTATCTGGCTCAGTTGCCGAAAACGTTCTATCGGGCTTGAACCGGTGTTAGTATCGTGTAAGGATTTACCAGTTTTATGCTGTGCATTGAAGCGTACAGGAATATATGCCGATAATGTTCTATCAGGCTTCAATCAGTGTTTGTATTGCGTAGCGAATTACCGATTATATGCTGCGCATCGTAGCGGATAGGCTTATATGCCGATAATGTTCTATCGGGCTTGAATCAGTGTTTGTATCGTGAAGCGAATTACGATTATATGCAGCGCATTGTAGCGGACAGGCTTATACGCCGATAGTGCTCTATCGGGCTTAAATACCTTACCATGAGGCGAACGGGTTTAGATGGCCGTAAGCCATGTTGAACGAAGGCCGTAAGCCGCTTGAAGTGAGACCGCTGGTTAAAGCAATACGAGGTCGTAGGCCATATAGAGCTGAGGCCGCCAGTGGGGTCAGAGTAGTTAGTGTTGTAACGGATGTATGGGTTCGTGAAACGTCACGTCGGTTACTTTTTCTGACACGACGTTAGAAGTGAACCGTCCTCTCTTCTGATTTGCCAGGAGAACTCGGTAACCGTTCCTAGCAATTATGGCGTTTGAATTCTGAATTCGAACCGTTGCTTCCCCCCAATTTCTATCTATAAATAGGGGACCTCTCCCCCACTCTTACACTTTTTGATTTTTCTAAAATTATCCCGGCAAGCATAGCAAGGAGATTCCGGCAAGAGCAAGCAAGTTCCGGCAAGCGTATTTCAGGAAAATTCAACACTTTTCACCCCTACCTCATCATCCAGGTATGAACTTATATGCTTTTACTGCCTTTGCTACTTCAATTTTGTTTTTTCCTGAGGTTGAACACCTTAAGTATTATAAATAATTTGATTAGAACTTAGGGTTTTTTTTTTATTTTCCGATTTAGGATCTCCGACGACTCCGTATGCATGTACCTTTTACCCTAGAATCTCATCAGTAGATAAATACCCAAATTGTTGTTAGGGTTTAACCAAATGTTTGAATTTTCCTTGGGAATTTGAATGGGGGGTTTTCTGGGTTTGCTTGTTAAGAAAAACGGAGGGGTGAGGTGTCGAGGTGTGATTACTCTCATCTCGGCCCGACTTCCATGTTTGGGTGATTAAACTGATCCACCTCGCCTTATCTCTTTTTCAGAATGTCTTTTGAGCTCACACAGTCAGACAAAGAGGCTCGGACAGCTGCGGCCTATGGTTCGGAGGAAGTTAGCATGGAAGAGGCTAGTTCGAGCGACGCTGAGGAGGAGGTAGCCGAAGAAGAACAAGGACCAATTAACATCAAATCTGACCCAGAGGATGGAGATGATGTGGAGGTAGTCGGCGAGGGCACTACTGGGGGTGAGGTCGAGGATGAAGATCAGGCGGCGCTGAGCGACCTCATCCATCGGATTGAAAATGTTGTAGCCCCTGAGGCCGCTACCCACAGCGTGATGCTTAAGGAAGCCGTGGAAGCCGTGCAGGTATTGAAAAAGTCCGGTGTGTCAAAAATACCATCGGCGGCTAGGAGAGCTAGAGCATCCAAAGAAATAGTCGTATCAGATGAGCCCGAGAAGAAAAAGAGGCCTCTTAAAATGAGGTCAATCGCCGTTGAAATAGAACTTGCAGAACAGAAACGAGCCGATAGCAATCTTATAAGTCGATGGAGGGAATTCCGAGATCGGGCTGATTATACGTCGGCGGTGACCGCTTATGACATTCATGAGTACTAGTATGGGTGCGCCGAATTTTCTAGTATGGGTGCGACGAATGTGTCACGGACTTGCGGTCGAGATACCGAGGATTTTCTGTGGCTACACTACGACCACCTAGTCGCCGGATTTAGGCCACCCTTTGACCCATTTTTTATTACATTCATGGAAGAGTTAAAGGTTATACCCTACGACCTCAGTCTGGGGGTAGCCCGGGTGGTGATTTCTTTTATCATAATCAATCGGCTTCTTGGTCGTGAACCGTCGATGGCGACGCTGCTATATTCTTATGGCTTCAACAGAAAAAAGGCGACACCGGACAAATTCAACCGTTGAGTAGATTGAGCAGCTATAGACCCCGTCTTCTGTTCGATCTTCTCGAGAAAGTTACAGATTGGGATAAGAGGTGTATGAGAGTCGAATCCTGAGTGGGATGGCCATTTCCAATGCTCCCCGAGAATTCCGTGCAGACCGATCACTTGAAGGATGTCCCAACCCAAGATGACAATGACGAGTTCATAGCTGAGCTCAAGGAGCTGCTCGGGTTCGTCCGAAAGGGTGTCGAGCAAGCCCCAACCTTTAACTGGAGGTTGCTTTTAGATGATAGCAAACCCTATCTTAAGAGGGCCGGCCTGCCTGCAGCCGGCGTCGGGCAACCTTTGGTAGTGGTTGACTTATTGCCTACGGATCCCGATTGGTACGGGGAGTGCCACCATGGTAAATGCATGCCATCCTAATGTTAAGTTTGTTTTGGCAACCCCTCGTTCCTGGCACCGAGTACGATTTTCCTTTGTTTATTTTTGATATATTGTTTCCTTTAGTTTTGCTCTTCTTCGTTATTTTGACTGTTTTTAACAAGTGTTGTCCCTTTCAGGTTCCATGGACGCCCTCGAGCCACGCAGTATGTTGGGCACCCGAAAGACAACCGGTGAGAGGAAGAGAGCCGCGGTGCTGAAGGGAGTTAAGACCTCGCTCCCTATGGTTGACATACGGAAAGATCCGGCCGGGGCTTCTGGATCCCATGCCGGGAAGACAACCCATCCCCCAGCCAAACAATCGTCAAGTAAAGCCCCGGCGGGCAAAGCTATTAAGAAAATGGTCTTGACCAAACCTCCAGTTGGGGATAAGAAGAAAAGAAGTCTGGTCGAGGAGATTGACCCCACTGTAGGCGGGGAAGGTGAGTAGGAAGCTCCCCCTAAAAAGTCCAAAGGCGACGACGCCCCGAACAAAGATGCTGCCGATAAAGCCAAGGTTTCTGACAACGGCAAATCCTTGACCGATAAGCCATCTTCTGCAGGCACAACTGCTATGGTAACCTTCTCTGATGTACTTGTTGGGCCCGGGGGTCATACGGCCGTTTGGTTAGACAGGGAGTTTATGCGTCAGAACCCTTTGACATGTCCAAGGCAATCGTAATTTCGAGGGGGATTGCTGATGTGGCCCCGCTGAGGCATCTAAGGTGGAGTCTTCCCAACCCTGTTCAGTTGGAGATTGGCCACAGAATTGCAGACGGAGTCGTACTGGCAGATCGACCGATCCACGCCGCACCTTCCTCCAAAACATCAAAGATCTGTGGGGTTTATACGTCGCCACGGTGAGCATGGTAAACATCTTTCTTTCCTTTGCTTATTTTCTTTTATCCTTCCGTGTTATTTTTGAATTTAAGTCTGACCTCGCTGGTCGCTCATTTTTAGGTCGGGACAGGTTTGGCGCAGTTTATAAACGACTATAGGAGCACTATATCGTTGAGCGCTGATGCTAATAAAGAGCTAGTCAACACCCGTAAGGCTCTGATGGCTTATAAACAGGTCGGGGCCAATTTGAATGTCGGACTGAGCACTGCTGAGGCCGAAATTGGTGAACTGAAGAAACAGCTCGTAGAGGCGAAGAAAGAGCAGAGAGAGGCTCAACAGAATTCCGAGCGTCTGGAGAAGCTTAATGCTGAACTTTCGGAGCAAGATAGATCGGCTGCTCAGTCCATGAAATACATGCAGCTTAAAGTTAAAGAGGCCCAGGCCCACAGGAAGGCTGAGCAAGAAGTGAGCGAGAATCTGAGGAAACAACTGGCGGACTTTAGTTCAAGCATCCATGCTCAGATTGGGGCCGCGCGTAAGGCTGCTTCTAGAGATAACATTCTAATGGGATACGACCAAGGGTTTTATCACATCGCAAAGTTCATATGGGCCTGCGGCGGCGAGACTCTGGACCTGGAGACCTTACGGGATTGGATTCTCACACATCCATTCTCTCATCATCTAAGGGGTTTCCACACGCAAATCGCCTTTTCTGAGGTCGAGCTGTAGCGGTATATTCCTAAGTATGATCCAGATTGGGAGGTGCCCGCAGTTGATGAGGATAACCTCAGGGAGCTGGTTCTCAGGGTTACTCGGAGGTCGGCCGAGGAATAAGCTCAAGATGTCGAGTAGACTGAGCCAACTGAGTCGGATGCCAATGCTGATAATCTGATGCATCCTTCCATTCGAGCTGAGAATGTTGGCGATGATGACATGCGGCCAGAAGGCTCTTGAATTTATTTTGATCCATCTTGTAAAACATTATTTTGATTTCGCTATGAAGTATTTGTAAAAACATTTTTTCTTTTTCGCCCTTAAGCTTGCTCTCTTTCCGCACTTTATCTGTAAACAACAACCTTTCTTTTGCTTGATGTATGAAGTTTCTTTTCTGTCCACTTGTGTTTGCTTTTTGCTCGAATTTACTGTATAAATTGAGTCCAATTGTAGTAATATCTCCCGGCCCCTTGTTTGAGAAGAGATTCTCAGTTGATGAACGAATCCCCCGGCCCCATTGAATCTTATCGCAAATAACCGTTCTCTTGTGTGTTTGAATCTTCTGTCCGTCCCCTTGTTTCTGTTGAGTATAATACGAACTTAACTAAAATAATTTTAAAAGGCGAACGTGCCTTTCTGAAACAACTACCCAAGCGTAGCGTGAAAATTTTCTAAGAGATCCCCCTTGTTTCAGATGAGGGTTGGAGTAGTGACCTTGCCTGCTTGTTTTTTGCGTGAAATTTTTCCCAATATGGCCCCCATTTTGAACAAAATCCAAGATGAGTTTGAGGGCGTTGTTGAAAATTTTGTCGAGACCGCCCATATGCACAGCGGAGATGTTTAATGAATATAATAACGTGTTTGTTAAAGATAAATGTAAAACCGGACTTTATTAAATTCTCCTCACCCCGCTAGGTGAGTGAAAATTACAAGAAATAAAGCCTAAACACTCACGTCATTGACGAGAGGATAGCCATAACCCTATCCGATTATTACATATAGTACCTTTTGAGGTTGTGCGCATTCCCTGGCTTGTTTAGTTCGAAACCTTCTTGGTTTTTGAGGACATAAGTCCCTTTCTTGATCTCTCTTGTGATTTGGTAAGGACCTTCCCAGTTCGCGGTTAGCTTGCCTCTATCCGGGTCCATACCAGTGGCCTTTGTGGTTCGAAGAATGAAATCCCCGACCTTGAATGAGTGGTCGTGGATACGCTTGTCGTGTTGTCGTTTAGCGATCTGTTTGTAATTTATTAGCCCCTGGTATGTCGCCAATCTTTTTTCCTCCGCTAGATCTAGATCGATCTGTCTGTTTAGATTGTCCGTAGGGTCATTTAAGGCGACCCTGATATTTGGGAGATCCATTTCAATAGGAGTCATGGCCTCTGATCTTTAGGTGAGGGAAAATGGTGTCTCCCCGGTAGGCACTTTAACTGTTGTGTGGAGCGCCCACAATATGGCGGGAAGCTCATCGACCCAACCGCCGCCTATTGCTTTATCGTCGAAGCTCTTTTTGAGCATTTTTATTATCTATTTATTGCCGGCCTCAGCTTGGCCATTACCCTGGGGATATGCAAAGGATGACTGCCAGCGCTTGATGTTGTATTCTTTGCAAAAATTTGAAAATTTCTTCCTGAACTGTGGCCCGTTATCTGATACCACTGCTCGCGGGATCCCAAAACGAGACCATATCTGGTAATGTAAGAAATAACTCGCATCTTCTGCACCTATCTTAACCATGGGCTTGGCCACGATCCATTTTGTGAAATAGTCCACAACCACTATGATAACTTTGCACCCGTCTCTTCCTGGTGGAAATGGTCCGATCAGGTCGAGGCCCCACATGTCTAAAGGCTAAGGTGCGACCACAATGCTCTGCTCAACCGACGGTATTCTTGGGATGTCCGAATGTTTTTGGCATTCTGGACATTCTCTGACTAGCTTCTCCGAATCCTTGAGGATTGTCGGCCAATAATACCCCGCGGTGATAACCTTCTGAGCCAAGGAGCGGCTAGCGGGATGGCCCTCACACACTCCCTGGTGAAGCTCGATAAGTACTTTCTTGCTTTCCTCCCCTCGGACACATCGCAATAATGGTTTTTTTGCGGACCTCCTGTGGAGTGTTTCGTCATGTATAACATACCTGGCCGCTCTTTTTTGGAGTTCGTGAGATTTGTCTGCTTCCGTGGGTAAGGTGCCCGATTCTATGTAAGCTTGAATTTCATCAATCTAACACGGAGTTGACGCAGGTGCATCGATGTCTATAATTTCTGCTATTTCGACTGCGGGCACCGTAAGATATGCTATCATTATTGAAGGATCTGCAATTTCCTCTTCAAGAGATAGCTTAGAGAGATAATCTTCTCGCTCATTATCCTCTCTCCGAACCCTGATGAACTCACAATAATTGAAGTCAGCTCTCAATCATCGGACAATCTAACCGTACTTTTTGAGGATGCTGCAACGGGTGCCATTGTCCCTTGAGATTTGGTTGACGATGAGTTGGGAGTCACAGTAGACTTCAACATTTTCCACACTTAGCTCCCTTGCGAGCTTAAGTCCAGCGATAACTGCTTCGTACTCGGCTTGATTATTCGTGGCCGGAAACTTGGACCTTAGAGCTTTTTCGATTTCCTCCGTCGTTCCGGGTTCCATCAAAATAACTCCGGCCCCATAACCGTTGCGAATAGACGCTCCGTCCACATATAACTGCCAGCATTGATAGGGTTTGTTGGAGGCCGCAGCGGGCTCAAGAGGTACCGGTGAACTTTGTTGTGGCGAGCTAAAACTTGTCTCTAAAATAAAATCCGGCAATGCTTGAGCTTTGATTGCTTTCCTGGATTGATATTCAATGTCGAACTCATTGATTTTGATAGCCCATCAGAGAAGACGCCCTGAAAGGTCGGGCATATGTAGTTCTTGGCGCATTGGGCTATCAGTTAAGACAATTATAGTGTGCGAAGTAAAATAGCCCCTGAGTTTGCGGGCAGCAATAACAAGCGAATAGGCTAATTTTCAACATTAAAATAGAGACTGTCTACCGGACTGAGAGCCTTGCTTACGTTATAGACAGAATTTTGGAGGGTCCCGGCCTCCTTGACAAGAACGGCGGCAACAGCCCGGTCCAAGGCCGCCATATACAAAAACAAAACATCTCCCGCTATAGGGCTAACCAAAAGAGGTGGCTTCCCCAGATATTCCTTCAAAGATGGAAATGCCTGCGAACATTCCGCACTCCATGTGAAGATTTTGTCCCCTTTGAGTATTTTAAAGAAAGGGAGACACTTTTCAGCTGATTTTGAAATGAAACGACCCAATGCTATGATCCTGCCGTTGAGCCTCTAAACCTCTTTGATGCTTGTAGGTTCTTGCATGTCGAGCAAAGCCTGTATCTTTTCCGGATTAGCCTTGATGCCACGAAGACTAACCATGAACCCAAGAAACTTGCCTGCGTAGACACCAAATGTACATTTGGCCAGATTGAGTTTCATTGAGTGCTTGCGGACATTGTTAAAGGTCTCCTGAAGGTCAGCGGCGTGACCGTCTCCAGCAGACTTGACAACCATATCATCAATGTAAGCCTTCATGTTCTTGCCTATTTGCGAACTGGAGACCCTATTGACCATTCTTTGATAAGTTGAGCCCGCACTTTTCAACCTGAAATGCATCATTTCATAATAGTACAAGCCCCCAGCATCCCTAATAGCCATTTTCTCTTTTTCGGACTCAGCCATCCGCACCTGATGATACTCCAAATATGCGTCCAGAAAACTAAGGGTTTCAAAACCAGAGATGGAGTCTACTAACCGGTCGATTCGCGGAAGTTGGTAAGGATCCTTCGGACAGGTGTTAGGAACATTTATTATGTTTTGATGATGGCCATACTAGCTGTTATAGCAAGCCTGAAATAAGTTAGAATTCTCTGTATAAGTCTTTACTTAGAGTCTGACATGTTGTATAAGTTGAGTCAGACAAGTATTTTACTAGTTGGTAGGACGGCAAAGTTAAACAGACATTCGGCAGAGTGAAGCCAGCCAAGCACCAGCAGAGATACAATGAAGACTTTATGGTCTGACTTATAACCAAGGAAGTCTATGATGACCTTGGATAAGTCTAAGTTATATTTCAAGTGATGAAACTTAATATTCAAATATGGTGTACACTGATCTCACCCCAATCAAGGATCAGTGAAGTACAAAGATTCTCCTTAAACTGAAGCAAAGAAGAAAACAGTGAATCGGCTGAGTGAAGACAAAACGGTAAAGGAAGAGCCAAAACGGCTAAGTCAGAAGGATCATTCGACCGTTCAGAAAACAGTGAAGTAATACCTACCAGATCAGATTTAATATATGTTGAAGATTCAGATCAATAGATGATCACTCAAGGACGGATTTTCTGCTATACGTTTCAAGAAAGAATCCGATCACTGAAATCAAGGAGAATGCAATTAAGGGAGAATCAAGAATAAAATCAAGGATTATTCCCTCATTAATATAGCCAACGGACGGAATTTCAAAATCAAGGTTATTCAAGGCTATAAATAGAATGCATTGACAGAAAAACAAAACAACGATCTGAAAAGAAAAAAATCAAGCAGAAACTCTATCAATTCAAAAAGCCTTCTCTGAACTTACAAGGATACATCTAGTGATCAACTCAGACATCAGAGCTACAAAGTCATATTCAGCACTGAGATTGATCAAGCAAGGTTGTGGATCACATTCACATCAAACTGAAGCAACTGAATCAGAGGCAATCTGAGAAGGAGTTGAGTCTGTGATAGCTGTTGAAGGATTTTGATCTCAAGGAGCAGCAAAGGAGACTTAATCACTGAAGCTGTTGCAGTCAATGAGTGATAGTCTTGTAGATTGTGAAGCTTGGGAAGCCAAGGACAATCATACTATTGTATCTGTGAAAACAATAGTGAATTCCTCCAATCATCACAGGAGAAGAGTGGATTAAGGGATTACACCACCCTGAACCACTATAAGCCTTGTGTCAATTTACTTTCTGCAATTTACTATACAGTATTTATTTAAATTGGCTAGATCATAACTTATATCTGTGATTGCCTAAACTGATTTGAAAACAACATTGTAAGAAGGGACTTATCCGCTGCCCAAAAGCTTATAAACAAAAGAAAAGTTTTTGAAACTCCACTATAGTCATTCACCCCCCCCCCCTCTCGACTATAGTTTCACCCTTCTCTCGGGACCAACAATTGGTATCGGAGCAGTGTTCCTAGTATCAGAACTTGTTCAGATCTAATTTCTGGTACAAGGAGATCACACATTTTCAAAGTAGTTTTGAAATCTAAGTTTTCTGTACGTTTACATTTATATCTTCACTTGCACTTATGGATTCCTCAAACTTTTTGTCAAAAGTACCTGTTTTTAATGTTAATAATTTTGATGAATATAAAATAAGAATGCTGTCTCATCTTGCAGTAACTCATGAAGAGATGCTGGATGTAATTAATGATGGACCAATCATAATCACTACTATGGTAGGCACATGAGTAGATGAAGGGAAGGAAATCGATAAACCCAAAAAGGATTGGACCAAGGATGACAGGAGAAGAGCAAATCTGGATTTTGTTGCAAAAGACATGATTTTGAAGACCCTAGATAGCAACATGTTCATGAGAATCGAAGACTGCAAAACAGCAAAGGAGATGTGGGACAAGCTAGCATTGATAAATGAAGGATCTGAAGCAGTTAAAGAAAACGAATTATCTATTGCAAAACAGAAATTTGAGAACTTCAAAATGAAGGCTGGTGAATCCATTGATCAAATGGACAACAGATTCTCAAGCATTATCAGTGAACTGCAACAGCTTGGACACACATATCCGCAGAAAGAAGTATGCTTGAAGATTTTGAGAGGCTTACCTGAAAGATGGAAGATCATAACATCAGTAATTAGAGGAACAACAAATCTTGTAAACACAGACACTCTGACCCTGATGTCCCAATTAAAAGCTCATGAATTCGAATTGAACGGTGAAGATGGTGCTCCGGCAGAGACACAAAAAATCACCGCATTTGGTTGCACCCCAAAGCAAAGTAACTTTGCCGATTGTATCGAGAGAGACACAAGAACTCAAAGAACAAAGTTGCTTTATTAGTCAAACGTTTTGACAAAGTTTAGCAAAAAGAAGACATTCAAGGGAAACTCATCATCAAACAAGAGGTCAAGCTCAAACAAAGACATGAAGAAGAAAGATGATGAATACAGATGCTTCAACTGCAACAAGAAAGGACACTTCAAGGCTGATTGTCCTGAAGAAAATGACAAAGATGATGAAAAGAAGAAATACAAAGCATTTGAAAAGAGGAAAAGCAAGAAGGCACTGAAGGCTGAATCCAGTAGTGAAAAGAATGAAGAATCATCTGATAATGACTCAGATGACAGTGATGAAGAAGATAGCTCAGAAAATGAAAAAAGCATGCTTATGTCTCATGACCAAAGAATTAAATGAAGATGAAGGTGATAGCTCAGACACTGATTTATGTCTAATGACCAAAGAATCAAATGAAACTGAGGTATCATCTAGCTCTTACTCTTCATCTAATGCATCCACTTCTGACATTGCACAATCATCTGCTCTCCCATTAGATACAGCAGACCTAGTCCAAAATCTCATTACTAAATTTGATGAAATTGAAATGAATCATGAAATTCTGGAAAAGGAATGCAAGGATCTAAGAAAAGAGAATAAGAGATTAAAGAAAAAACTGGATAAAGCAAAATCTGAATTAACTAGTAAGGAGACCTGCTTAAATGATCAACGAATAGCAGATGATCATACATCTGTTATTGACAGATCAGTTAAGAAAATCTCCCCACCAGTAAAGGTAACCACTGCACCACTAAATGCACCAGCTTACAAACCTTCAAAGAGGTTTGGATCCAGATCTGGTCTTGGCTACAACAGTTAGGATGAAAGTAGAAACAATGCTCAACACAATTCTAAATTCAGGACCATCAATGGACCAAAATTTAGAAAGGGACAGACCATAGTTCCAACAAATCATCCTGCTCCGGTGAAGTCAAAACCTAGTGCAGTGAAACAGCAGACTAAATCCTCATTCCAGTCAAGCAAAAACAAAAGCCTTCTGAAAGGTAAAGGCAGACTTTATCCTTCAGAGGATGATTGGAATGTTGCACCTCCAAAATACAAGAAGAAACCATTGAGTGATATGCATCATGTGTTTAAGAAAAATCAATCTAGATATGTTCCTAGACACATGAAGCAACACAGGTTTCCTACTGCATATTGGAAAGTAAAGAGGGATGCACATGTACCAAAAGGCAGAGAAATGTATCAGAATATCTTCAGTAAAAATATCAGAAGCTATTCTGCGATGCCTTATACATATGAAGTTGATGACTTCAACTATCCAAAAAGAAGAACTTTTGGATATACACTTGGTATGGGAGGCATGACTGCTAACAGAATTGGACCCAAACAGTGTTGGGTACCTAAACTTAATTAATTTGTTTTGTAGGATGTCTGGTACATAGACAGTGGATGTTCCAGACACATGACAGGAAACAAGAAATGGCTCACTGACTTCAAAGCTTTTGATGGACCCAAAGTCACATTTGGAGGCAAAGATAATCCTGGCAAGATTAAGGGGGAAGGCATAATACTCAAGAACAATTTGAAGATTCAAAATGTGGCATATGTCAAGGGACTTAATTTAAATTTGATGAGCATTAGTCAATTCTGTGGCAAAGGCTACAATGTGCACTTCAACAAAGAAGGATGAAAAGTGATTCACAGCCAAACCAACACAGTAGTTCTTGCAGGTAGAAGACAAGACAACATGTATGTGGTGGACTGGAGAACAGCCAAGGCAGAAACATGTATGTTTGTCAAAAATAAACAATCAACAAGATGGATTTGGCACAGAAGATTAAATCACTTGAATTTCAAGACCATCAACAAATTATCAAAGAACAAGTTAGTTGAAGGCCCGCCAGAGATCAGATTCAAAGAGGAAAGCCTATGTGATGCATGTCAGAAAGGGAAACAAATCAAAAGTTCATTCAAGTCAAAGCCTTATCAATCTACAACAAGAGTTCTACATCTGTTACACATGGACCTGTTTGGACCAGTCACACCAGTAAGTGTAAGTGGTAAGAAATACACCCTAGTAGTGGTGGATGACTTTTCAAAATAAACCTGGACCATTTTCATGAACAAGAAGAAAGAAACACTCAAAAAGCTGCCTGATTTGCTGAGAAGACTCCAAAATGAAAAAGAACTGAAGATCCTCAAGATTAGATCAGATAGAGGCACTGAATTTCTAAATGAAATTATCAGAACCTACTGTGAAGAAAATGGAGTGCTACATCAACTATCTGCAGCAGGAACTCCACAACAAAATGGTGTAGCAGAAAGAAGAAACAGAATTCTCAAAGAAGAAGTTAGAACAATGATTGCTGAAGCATGCTTGCCAAAGTGATTTTGGGCTGAAGATGCAAACACAGCATGCCATACACAAAACAGATCAATCATCAAAAAATATCATGGAAAGACTCCATATGAAATATGGAATGGTAGAGAACCTAATATCTCATATTTTCATATGTTTGGATCGAAATGTTTTGTCTTGAACAGGAACAAGTTGCATACCTTTGATGAAAAGGCTGATGAAGCAATCTTCATGGGATACTCAAACACCAGCAAATCATTCAGAGTACTTAACAAAAGAACATTGGTGATTGAAGAATCAATACATGTAGTTTTTGATGAACCAAATACAAATGGTAAAGATCTTCAAGATCAAGAAAAGGAAGCAACACAAAGGGAAATCTATACAAGTTCAACCATACCATCTTCTATCCTAAATCATCATTTTGAAAATCAAGAGGAGCCACATATATACACAACAGATCAAGCACCAGAACTTGAAGTTCATACCCATGATGAAACTGTAGAAGCACCAAGTGAAGAACAACTTCAACCTGATCTAAATTGGCTAAGAGATCATCCTGAAGAACAAGTCATTGGAGATGTTCACACAGAGTTAGAACCGAGAAGACAACCTGGAGCACATGCTAACATGCTCTCTATCACAAGTGGAACCCAAGACCATAGATGATGCAATCCAAGATGCAGATTGGATCACAAACCATGCAAGAAGAACTAAATGAATTTGAAAGAAATGAAGTATGGGAACTTGTTGACAGACCAGATATGGCCAACATCATTGGAGCAAAATGGGTATTCAGGAACAATATGGATGAGCAAGGAACTGTTGTCAGAAACAAAGCAAGACTAGTTGCAAAAGGCTATTCTCAAGCAGAAGGAATAGATTATGATGAAACATTTGCACCAGTAGCAAGATTGGAGGCAATCAGACTCTTTCTAGCTTTTGCTGCATACAAAGATTTCAAAGTCTATCAAATGGATGTCAAGAGTGCATTTCTAAATGGACTTTTGGAAGAAGAAGTATATGTGGAACAACCTTCTGGATTTCAAATCAAAGGAAAAGAAGACAAAGTATACAAACTCAAGAAGGCCCTTTATGGACTCAAACAGGCACCAAGAGCCTGGTATGAAACACTATCACAATTTCTGATCAAGAACGGATTCAACAAAGGAACTATACACAAGACTCTATTCAAACTAGAGGAAGGAACAAGTACATTGTTAGTACAAATCTATGTTGATGATATCATCTTTGGATCAGAGGATGAAAAGCTATGTGAGAAATTTTCAAACCTGATGAAGAGCAAATTTCAGATGAGCAAGATGGGAGAATGAAATTATTTCCTTGGCCTTCAAGTAAAGCAAATGAAGGATGGTATTTTTATTAGTCAAGCCATGTACACAAGAGATTTAATACACAAGTATGGGATGGATACAAGTGGCACGGCAGATACACCAATGTGTGCAAGAGTCATTTTTGGAAAAGATGAAACATGAAAGGATGTTGATCAGAAAATGTATAGAGGAATCATCGGATCCTTACTATACTTGACTGCAAGTAGACCTGATATAGCATTTGCAGTAGGAGTATTTGCAAGATTTCAATCTCAACCAAAAGAATCGCATCTTCTATCAGCCAAAAGGATAATCAAGTACTTGAAAAACACTATAAGTGTTGGAATTTGGTATCCAAAAGATGGAGGATTTAAATTGATATCATATTCAGACTCTGACTATGCTGGATGCAAAATAGATAGAAAAATCACCTATGGAACATGTCAAATGCTAGGCACCAGACTAGTCTCTTGGTTCAGTAAAAAGCAAAACTCCATATCTACATCAACAGCTGAAGCAGAATATATAGCAGCAGGTAGTTGTTGTGCTCAAGTACTTTGGATCAGACAACAGCTAAGGGATTATGGAGTGGAGGAGGAAACAATTCCAATCATGTGTGATAACACAAGTGCAATATCTATTACTGAAAATCCAGTGTTGCATTCAAGAACAAAGCACATTGATGTAAGACATCATTTTATCAGAGATCATGTTGAAAAGGGAGATGTCATCCTAAAATACATACCCACTAAAGATCAATTGGCTGACATCTTCACTAAACCACTCAGTTATGAAAGATTTAGCATGTTGGGAACTGAGTTAGGAATGATTGAAATTGACTAAGTACCAAAGAGCGGCAAACTGGAGTAATCGGCTAAGTGACTTCATCAACTGGTTCAACCTTTGCCGTTACAGAGGATGTAGCAGGTAAGGCACTGGTATCCAGAAAAGTTAACTTAACTGATTGTTAGGAACGGTTAAATGGAGCAGCTCAGTGAAGAATTCACTATATCGGCTAAATGACCAGCCAAGGCACTTCACCGAATTAAATACTTGGACAAATTAAAGTGTGAACAAAATCAATTTTTACACGTGGAGAATAAGGAAATTATGGAGAATTATTCTGTGGAATATTACACACGTGGAGATCAACTTATGATCATGGAGGTAACTATATTATTTTTCGAATTATAAACGCCTCGATTCCCGGGCTCTATCATTACTTACCTCAAACCACTCCCCCATTACGCTCGAATATCGCGATTTACATACACAAAATCACGCCATTATGTCGTATAATTCTTCCACATTCAAACCACGTTCACACTACCCAAATCAACCTATATAAAGGTTACTTAGAGATTTTCAGAAATCTTTACACTTTCTTGCAAATTACAAACCCTACTTGTGATTTTCACTGAAAACCTGAAGAACTCCTTTCTAAACATCAATTAACTATCAATGGCTTCATCTACCACAATCTCCCCCACTGAAAAATACTACGAAAAATCAATCATCACTGGTTCATTTTTCAAACCAGAACACTATCTCTCGTTTTGTGATAATGATGCAAAAGCTCAACACTTGGTTGATTGCTGTTCCAATTTAGGGCTGATGACCTTTCTAAACCCCCCAATCACTGGATTCTGCTATGAAAATCTAATCGCATTTTGGAAAAATGGCAAATTTGTGCCCAGTACAAAGAAGACTGAAGTCGATCGCATCACGAGCTCAATCTTTGGAAGAGACATAGTCATCACGCCTGGTACACTAAATAGATACCTGCAACTTTCCATAATAGGTCCGGCTAATGTCAAGTTTGTGACGATTGACGTCCAGAAATTCTGGGCTGAAATAGCCAAGAACCCCAGAAGAAACAGCAAAACATACAATCTACCCAGATCAATGCTCAAACTTCCGTTTGCTGAATTTGCACCAGTCATCACCAAGAATATTGAAGGCAGAAAAGGGTCTATGGAAAACCTTACTGAGGTTCGGATCAGACTGATGGCCATCATCTATGAAGGTACCAAATTCGACTGGGCAACATTTGTTTTCAATTGATTGAAGGATCAAATTCAAAAGGAAATTGATCTATCAATAACGCCACCAAGCAAGGGTTTACAGAAAAAGGGCGATTTCTGGGAGAGGAAATCATATGGGTTCCCTCTTCAACACCTATTCAACGAATTGAAAGTACAACCCACCAATTTGCAGTCTCCACACAAGTCAAAGACCATGTTTACTTACATCAAGGCTTCCATGAAGCCCAAACCCATTGCTGGGAGCAAAAGAAAACAACCTAAAGGCATTAGATCAGGAGTGGGACGAAGAACCAGATCCCAGACAGCACATGAAAGCATCTCTCTGCCTGGAACCAGCAATTTGAATGAACCTGTGACAATAAGTGACGAAACAGCAACAGAAGAAGAAAAACAACAAGAGGAAATCACCTATCTGGAGGAAGGTGAGGAAGGATATAGAATCACTTCATCTGAAGAGGAGGAGATAGATGAGTCAGAGGATGAACACTTAGAAGGTGGAAATTTTGAAGCAAATCAAGAAGATTTGGGGATTTCTGATGATGAACTGACTCTTCAAGAAGTGCTTTTCAAAAGCATTGGTAAAGTTGACAAACAGCTCAGTGAGCCAGCTAATAAAGCTCACTCAGCCGAAATTGTCAACTCCCCCACAATTGCACAAGGGGGAACAGTAGCAGATGAAGAAGTCCACACTCAATAGCAACCTCTAAATGACCCTATGTCTAATGAGGAAGAACACGAACATATAGAAGAAGGAGAAGAAGATGCACAAGATGAAAGGGAAGAGGAAGAGGAGGAAAAGGAAGAAAGAGAAGTTGACCTAGAGAATGAGACATAGCAAGATAGAGATGCTGCGGATGATGGAGATGAAGAGGATGTCCATGTGGCACCAGAGGAAATTGATCCAGAGAGAGTTTTCAATCTGGACATTCAACCCCTCATTGTGGACATGGAAAGGTAATATTTCAGCAGGCAAAACCTAAAGAATGCCTTAAGGAGTGAAGCAACCTCCTTCAACCACAAGATTGAGGCCCTCATCAATCATATCAAGATCCAAGATGATTTCATGGAGAGAAAAGGAAACTTGCTTTGCAATTTACAACAACTCATCCCTCACCATGTCCAAACCAGTCTTGAATTTCATGCGGAGACAATTGACAACAATCTTAAGCCCTTGGTGGACACTCTCAATGCTCACACTCAACAAATTCAGCATCTGGATGAGGTAATGGAGCGAGTCCGGCAAGCAATTGGACCTTCTAATCAAAGTTGGTGAGGCCAACAACAAGATACGGAAAGGAGGTATGGTCCTCTCCCCGATTCCGATACAAAGACCAACAAATCTTCAAGCCTTTTTTAGTGCCGCCAAAAAGGGGGAAGGAAGTTCTAAGCCTGAAAGCTCCAGTGAAAAGAAGGCAAGCCCAACAGAAAAGGGCAAGGGCAGCAAAGGCAAAGGCATCAGGTTTGAAGATGTGAAGAAGTAGACCTTACACTCAATTTGAATTATTTCTAGATTACTTCTATTTGCCTTTGTCTTTAAATAAAAAGATGCAATATCTTATTGCCCTATGATGGATGAATAAAATTGCTGAATTTTAGTTCTATGAAAAATTTGGATTACTTATGTTCAGGCTTATGAGGGTTTTGGCATCATCAAAAAGGGGGAAATTGTTAGGAACATTTATTATGTTTTGATGATGGCCATACTAGCAGTTATAGCAAGCCTAAAATAAGTTAGAATTCTCTGTATAAGTCTTTACTTAGAGTCTGACATGTTGTATAAGTTGAGTCAGGCAAGTATTGTACTAGTTGGTAGGACGGCAAAGTAAAACAGACATTCGGCAGAGTGAAGCCAGCCAAGCACCAGCAGAGATATAATGAAGACTTTATGGTCTGACTTATAACCAAGGAAGTCTGTGATGACCTTGGATAAGTCTAAGTTATATTTCAAGTGATGAAACTTAATATTCAAATATGGTGTACACTGATCTCACCCCAATCAAGGATCAGTGAAGTACAAAGATTCTCCTTAAACTGAAGCAAAGAAGAAAACAGTGAATCGGCTGAGTGAAGACAAAACGGTAAAGGAAGAGCCAAAATGGCTAAGTCAGAAGGATCACTCGACCGTTTAGAAAACAATGAAGTAATACCTACCAGATCAAATTTAATATATGTTGAAGATTCAGAGGATCATGCATTAAATGCACAATCAATAGAGGATCAATCAAGGACGGATTTTCTGCTATACGTTTGAAGAAAGAATCCGATCACTGAAATCAAGGAGAATGCAATTAAGGGGGAATTAAGAATAAAATCAAGGATTATTCCCTCATTAATATAGCCAACGGATGGAATTTCAATATCAAGGTTATTCAAGGCTATAAATAGAAGGCATTGACAGAAAAACAAAACAACGATCTGAAAAGAAAAAAATCAAGCAGAAACTCTATCAATTCAAAAAGCCTTCTCTGAACTTACAATGATACATCTAGTGATCAACTCAGACATCAGAGCTACAAAGTCATATTCAGCACTGAGATTGATCAAGCAAGGTTGTGGATCACATTCACATCAAACTGAAGCAACTGAATCAGAGGCAATCTGATAAGGAGTTGAGTTTGTGATAGCTGTTGAAGGATTTTGATCTCAAGGAGCAGCAAAGGAGACTGAATCACTGAAGCTGTTTCAGTCAAGGAGTGATAGTCTTGTAGATTGTGAAGCTTGGGAAGCCAAGGACAATCATACTAATGTATCTGTGAAAACAATAGTGAATTCCTCCAATCATCACAGGAGAAGAGTGGAATAAGAGATTACACCACCCTGAACCACTTTAAGCCTTGTGTCAATTTACTTTCTGCAATTTACTTTACATTATTTATTTAAATTGCCTTGATCATAACTTATGTCTGTGATTGCCTAAACTGATTTGAAAACAACATAGCAAGAAGGGGCTTATCCGCTGCCCAAAAGCTTTTAAACAAAAGAAAAGTTTTTGAAACTCCACTATAGTCATTCACCCCCCCTCTGACTATAGTTTCACCCTTCTCTGGGACCAACAACAGGCTTTGTTGATGTGCGTAAAGTCGACACACATTCTCCACTTGCTATTGTGCTTCTTTACCATAACTACGTTCGCTAGCCAAGTGGGATAGACTAGCTCCTTTATGATTCCAGTTTGAAGAAGTTTTCCAACCTCTACTTTAACCGCAACATCTTTCTCGATTGTGAAATGCCGTGCCCGTTGTTGTATTGGTTTACAAGTAGAATCTATGCTCAAATGATATAGAGCGATGTCGGCTTCAACCCCTCTCATGTCTGTTACTACCCAGGCAAACGCATCCAAGTTTTCTCTAAGAAGTGCGACCAGAGTTTCCTTCTCGGAGGGACTCAGCCTAGCCCCTATCTTGATTTTCTGCTCGGGGCATTTGTCGTTGATAATCACCTCGATCAACTCATCCTCCGCTGTGATGTCGGGCTCATCCCTGACTTGCAAAGTCTCACACTCAACTTTACACGGCGAAGGCTCGCCGACCACTCTGACCATGCTTTTGTTTTCCCTATCATCGGGCTGTTCGACTCTTGCTTTTTTGTTTCCAGTTCTTAGCTCCTGTATGTATGTGTGGACAGTTGCGGGCTCGCTGATCGACGTTCCGATCTTGTCCTAGAAAAAAAAATTTGCCCGCTGGTGCGGGATGGAAGTCACCATCTGAAACTGTTTCAAAGCTGGTATTCCAATTATCATATTATAATTTGACTGAAGGTTGACCATCAAAAAGACCACCTTTTCCGTTCGGAAGGGTGCATAATCCCTCATCTGTACATCCAGGTCGATGGCCCCCTTGACCTGTATCTTATGATTAGTGAAGCCCTCAAGGGTGCCATTATGCGGCCTCAGGTTGGAGTCACCGAATCTCAACTCTCTGAATCAATTGTAATATAAAATATCTCGGCATGCTCTTGTGTCGATCATCACCCGATTGACGCATGCCCGATTGACGATCACAGAAACGCAAAGACACATGTCCTCTGTATTCACAGAAGTTACCAGCTCGCTTCAGGTAAAAGCAAGAGGTTGCTCATTCCCACGCAGGACATTTGTCTTCTCCACATGTTTATTAATAGAGCCGATGTGGTTCTTAATCTGATTGTGCTGAGAGGAGGCTCGGTAATCATTTGGATGTTTCTGTCATACTGGCGAGCTTGTTGATTCTTCCTATCTTGCCCCTAAGCATCTAGCTAATAGAGATCATGGTGACCGCGAGCGAGTATCTTTCTATTTCTCTCTTAAATTGCATGCACTAGTCGGTGGTATGACCTTTGTCTCTATGATACACGCAATACTTAGTCGCGTCGCGGCGGCCATCCGGAAGCATGGGATAAGGCTCATGTAGCTCATCTCTTACTTCATTAAGCATCTGAGTGTACGATATTCTGAGAGGTGTGAAGTGTTCCTCTTTGAATCTCTCGGGTTTTTTGACATCCCGATCATTGTTTCTACAACTATCTCTAGGCGGACTGCGTTCAGCCCTCTGTTTGCCTTTATTGGACGAAGACACTCCTTCGTTACCCGCAGTTGCAATGTACTTTCTGGTTGAACTTAACATTTCTTGTAAGTTCACTGGCGGAGTCTAAGCAAAGTAGGACTTCAAATAACCGGGATTCAGCCCTGTTTTGAAACTGCTCATAACAACGTTGTCCGCTAGACCCCTTGTTAGCTCGTACACCTTGTAAAACCGGTCATAGTAGCTGCGGGTACCCTTATTCTCACGCTGTCGGACCTCATGTAAGTCGATTTTAGGTCCTCCTACTGATCTGAACTCTGCTATGAACTTGTCAATCAGATCGTCCCAAGATAAGATCGAACTCAGGTGTAGACCGTGAATCTACGATGATGCCCTGTCTTGCATTCACCCCACAAAAGCTATGCACCACACCTCACTGCTAGGCGTACATAGGTTGATCCTGCTTTGAAAAGCTGAAAGCCAATCTAACGGATCCATCGCTCCATGGTAGTTAGGGAAATTTGGATAGTGAGTGCCCCCTCTTGGGGCCGCTTTCAAGACGTTTGGATGAAGTACACTTGTTCCCCACGTTGGGTTAACCTTAGCCCCAGCCATACCTCTTTATAGCTCCTTTATCTGTTTTTTCATAATCCCCATCTCTTCTCAATTTTCGGGGATGGGTGGAAGTGCAGCATAACTTCCTTCAACCTGCGAGTCTCTATGTCCTTCAACCTGGGTACGGACCTGACGGGGATTTCTAGGTCGTCATGGGGCTGCACCGTGATCGTCGACCACATGCCTCAGCCGAACCAGAGCTGATTTTCTTTCCTCTCGGGGCTGTGCAGTAGCATGACTGCTTCCCTCTCCCTCTGACCGCTGAGGTTGAGCTGTTTTCTTAGGAATGAGAGTGGGCTGTACTTCCATTGATGCAGGTGGAGGGGGACTGAATTTGCGGATAGGTTGAGGTGGCAGCCCCTCAGCGATCAGTAACATGTTCCCTACGTGCATTTCCTCTATATAGTCCATGTGTGATTGTAAAGCTATCGTATATGAGCTTCACTGTATAGGCATTCCTCCTGCCGAAACTACCTCCTGTTCGTGATTCTGTTAGGAAGCCCCTACAATATTCTTCCCTCGACCCTTTCTTATCGCCTCCTTATGTATCTGACGGACTCGGGTCCTTTCCCTTATATATGCCCGCATATCAGGCGTGATGTCCTGTCCGGCATCAGCCCCAACGGATAGCACTCTCCTGCTCGCCTCCCCACGCAATGTGTTCGCTCCACGTGGAGGGCCCTGATTGCCCGCCTTAGTCGGTGTAGTAGGTGTCATGTTTTTCCCGCCAGTCATGTTGACTAAGATATTTTGTAGATATTTTGGGCATGATATTTTGGCTAGTGGCTGGATATTTTGAGCTCAAAATATCAACATGCAAGAGATGTTTTTTCCAAGTGGTTTATGGTATGAGCAACCCAACTATTTTATTACTTGAAGATCTGAAACTGATTGAAGTTATACACACCAACTAGGGTATTAAAGATGGACTCGTGTGCGAGTTTGCAGATGGAGTTGAAGACGTTCCTTAAAGCTAAGTTGATGATGTATTTTCTGAATTCTTTCCTCCAGTGACGCCGTGAGATCGTCTTTGCGGCGGAGCAAATGATCTCAAGAGGCTGAATGATGATGATTTTCCAGGTAACGGAGCCAACTAATATTGCGATGAATACCAGGTTTGCAGTAACCGTGTTTAACTTGAGCATATAAGTCTTGATATGTATGATTTCTCCGGAGAGAGTAAGGTGGTGAACAAGAACAAGCTGTCGGACTAATGCTTTATAAGAGTACACACAAGTGATTCGACAAATTGGCAGAGTAGCTCTGCTTGTATTAGTTCTTGGATCATTTCTATTACATTGTGATCCCATATATATAGCCTGAGGCTAAGTCGGTCTAACCAAGTCGGTGTACTACATATGGGTAGAAATCACACAGAGTGGAAGTGTTCGGCTTACAACCAGCGAACAATGTCCGGCTTATAAGATGCGGACAAAGAGGACAGAGGCCCATGACCTGTTATTGGGCCATCTAAATAGACCCAAACGAGATGAACATGGCCCCAATCAGGTTCGGGTATATCACTTAGAAAAAATGAGCAAGGTGAAAACTTTTAAAACCAATTTGGTTGAAAACACTGATTGACAGACTTAGACCAACTAGGACTCAGTTCAGACTAATCTAGGTCTAGTAGAACTTATTTAGGGCATCACTAAGCCGAGGCCCTCATCATATGACTTGAACTAGACCATCATCAGGTTTATGAACCCTAGGTCAAACTTACTAGCCCACAGTGTAGGGTCCAAGCCAATTTACCTGTGCGGTTTGGGTTGAGATTCACAAAACCGGGGCTGGTTCGACCACTGAAAGAGAGAACCACCAGTTATTTGAACGGCAACACTCAATCCTTCAAGAACCCAGACTGTTTTTGGCACCATGTTCAACCTTTAACGGCTACAAGACCAGCCATCACGTGTGGAATGTGTTTCTGGACTGTATAAGCCGTAAATCGAAACCAAAATGGCAAGTCATGGCAATAAAGATTCAAATCAGAGAAAATATTGAAAATATACGATAATTAACTAAGAAAGATACAACCTTCATTTAGGGTTGACTCCAAATCAAGAGAATCAGACTTTAATGGCTCGTAACCGTCACCGTATTAGATGAGAAGTCGGATCTTTCAAACTCAGTCCTTCAATAGACACAAAGGCACAAAGTCAGGGCAATAAATTTATTCAAATCAGAATTAATACAGGATATGGACGATATTAACAGAAGGATATAACCTTTATAGCGAATCATAGATGATTTCTTCAAATCAATGCCTTCGAGTGAAGTCATGCATTGCAGAGATTGAAAACGTGTAAAGATTGTATCTTTACATAATCAAACCTTCCAAAAGTGGATTTCGCATATGGTTACTTGAATTAGAACCAAGGCAGTATCCGATTCTTACCATAATCAAATTGAGCATGTGCAGACGAAGGAAGGAAAAGAGAATCATAGATTTTTAGGGATGAAATGACCGGATTCGCTGAGGAAGAAGGAATCGTCATTGATGACCATTGTTCTGGAAATCGGGGGAGTAAATGAGGAGGTTATTTAGGAGAGACGGCTGAAATGAGGAGATTAGGTTTAGGGATTTCGGTATTATGATTTATATAGTGTAAATTATATAATTAATTTTCTAAATTAAATAATTAATTCATAAAATTATTGTAATTAATTTTCTAAATGTAATTAGTAATCAAATAATTAATTATAAATTTACTTAGGTCTTACAAAAAAAGATAGACATAATTTGTGCCATATGATGTAAGTTTTAACTTCATGGAGGTTAGTGATAGGGGCATTTTAGTAAAAACACACATTAAGGGTTTTTTGGTAAATTAATCAAACTTAAATGCAACTGGGGCTCATAACGCAACATAATTTGTATTCCAAACAAATTAAGCCCACAAAATGCATTATATTTATAATAATAGAAACTACAATGATAAACTAAAGTCAGAAATATTAAAAATAGAAAACAACAACATGAGAAATGACAAAAGAAAAATTAAAACGAGTCTAAGCGTCGTCCTCAAAATAATAATCCTCCGGGGGATCTTCAGGGTGATCAAAACCGGGAGGAGGTGCAAATGAAGTAGAAGGACCGGAAGTTGAAGATGAAGCAGCTCGACGTGGGGCAGGTCCGGGTGGAGCGGCAAATGAAGGAATGCCGGGAAGATGCATCATATGATCCATCTTCCCGTGAAAAGTGTCAATCTCCCATGCAAAGCCCTTGTTGATCTCCTGCTGAGATCTAGTTCCACCGTGAATTGGGATGTGTTCTATATTCTCTACTCTAAGCCCCTACCTCTTCTAGTCTCGGATAGCGCAACTCTTTTTACGATAGGATTTGGTTCCACCCTCTCTTCAGTAGCCAAAACCGGGCAACACCTCTATCGCAAACGCGTCGACCATATGCCCGTATGCAAGTAGCTTTTAGGTGGTTCAATCAATATAACAAATACGTGTGCACGAGTAGACCGACATTCACCTCTACCTCTTAATCATGATAAAACGTGAACTCGGCTTGCCTCAACATGACAGAAGCATGATGATCGAAAGGCAGAAGATGTGAAATAACAAACCAATGCAATACTCTCATATCCCATGACCGGTCATTCTCCATAAAGACGTCGGGTGCTCAAAATAATTTCGATGCCACTTGACCTCGAGAAACTCAGCAAAATATCTCTAACCTCTCTAGATTCTGCACAAGTGTAGCCGTAGTAAAGTCGTCACTACTGATGGGTGTGTCTACAATGCCGAAGTGTGCATTGATCCTCTTGATAGAGAAGTGCGCACACCTCGAACCATAACGTATTGTGCTTCAGGATTATGCGAGACATACGCATAAAACTGCCGCACAATCATGGAGTTGAAGTTGGATAGCCTCTCGGCCATGGCCAACCAATCACGGACATATGCATAAAACTGCCGCACAATCGTGGAGTTGAAGTTGGATAGCCTCTCAGCCATGGCCAACCAATCATGGTGTATAAGAATGGTAGGTAAATTCCCACCACAATCGTCTAGCTCGATGCCCCGCTCTTGGGCAGCAGCATGGCTGTTCCAGTGGCGACGGAATGCCTCGTAAATCTGCATCGAATCAAACTGCTCAACCCCGTTAATCAAGGGGTTAGCATGGGCATGAACATCTTGATGTCCATTGGGTCTGCGAGCTGCACTATAATGTCTAGGATCCATAGAAATTTAAGATGTTTACTGTTAGGGAGGCTTGTTTGAGGGAAAAAAGTGCTCGATTTAGCGGCAGGGGTGCTCGCTATTTGGATGCCGATTTACTAGAATCCTAGAACAAGGACTGGTTGTGGTTGTTTTATAAACATGGCTCGATTTTGTGGCTGTAGGATCACTGTTTTGAGGACCTGAAGGTTGAACTTTTTTTGGAACAAACTGCAACTGATGTACAGAGATGATGAACTGGTGCAGTGATGGTGATAGAAACAACAAAAATATAGCAGTAGTGGTTGTGGTTTGGTGTTGTTTAGTGGTTGCTTAAGGTGGCTAATATGAGGTTCTTGGTGGTGGTATGGTGGTGATGGTGGCTGAACTTTACAAGAAATAAGAAGAAGAACAAGTATGAAGGTTTTTGTGAAATGGAATTAATGAAATGGTGGTGCGAAGATGTGGGTTTAAATAGGAGAAGAAGAAGGCGAGGAGGTGAAAATGGGGGGATGTGTGGAGTAATGGGGGAATGGATTGAGGTGAATGTGTAATGGTGGGTTCATGGGGAAGGAGGAAAAGGTGAAGGTGTAATAGTGGGTTTATGGGGAAGGAGGAAAGGGTGGGAGAGAGGAAAGGGTGGCTGCTGACAATCTTCAAGGCTGTCCGCAATAGCGCGTGGCAACACGCGCTTGCGAGATGTTCCAGAATGTGTTCAAACCTCGAAATTAGGGTTTCTCATTCTCGACCTGGTGCTCGCAAAAGCGAAGTCATCCTCCTCTCAAATTTTCTCAGACTCAAATCCAACTTAACTTTCATTTGATCATTCACTATTATTACTCCTAACTGACTCATCCTCGACCACTTTTCAGTACACTTTTTGCATTTCTCCAAATCGATACCTAACTTACTGCACCGAAGTGGCTAACGAGTAAGAAAACCTTCCCACCATCCATCCGCTTGCGACCTTTGGATGCGGTACGATGAAAAGAAAAGCACACTGTCCTCTCAGGTTACATTTATTGGACTCTATCTGCTTAAATGGATAAGAAGTAGTTTTGAGTTTAGAGTCACCAGCTCAACCTTCCTTCTGACTCACTTACAGTCAGATTCTCAGATTTTTGCCCGCAAAACTTTCACTCGGGAAGTTTTCACCTAAGTGTGCCTCCATTATCTCTCGATCCATGCTCTTTCCTGGAGTTTGAGACCAGGAAAAAAGAATTCTTCCTTACAATCAATGAGGACTCCTTCTCAAACGTCCTTGACAGGGCCTTGAGCTCTCCTCCTAGCACGCTTAGCTTGTGCACTAGGTTTACCTCTCCTACTTTGAGTCTTTTCCTTGAAACTCGAAGGCTTACCTTTAACTACTTTTATGTCCGTGCTTCCACCGTGCGGGGTGGGCTCATCCATTTTCATAGGAATAGGATAGTTTGCCTCCCGCGGTGCGTTGCAGTGGTCCTTGTACTGTTGTTCTCAAAGTAAGACTATGAAACTTCTTGCTCACCGGCACCTATCATAGCATCCTCCTTCTGCATGATTTCAACGTTCGCCTTCTCCACATCCTCGACATTCTAAGAAATATAGCTCAACATCCAGAATCCACCTGGCTTCTTCTTAAACGGTTATAAGATCATCAAGGTTATGACATCGTTTTTTTTATCTCAGAGTACTTGTTCCGTTGTCCATGCCTATTAGGGCTCCACTGGTAGCCTGGAATGGATGTCTGAGTAACAAAAGAATGTTGGGATCCTCATTAACATCCAAGACTAGAAATTCAATGGGGTAGTCAAAACCACCTACCCTTATTGTATAGTCGCTTAACCTATCAAGGATCATATCTACTTGGCGATCCACAAATGGCATGGTGACACTAAGGTTCATGGTTACCTGGATATTCACCCTTAATCAAAGAGAGGGAAATAATGTTGTAGCTAGCTCCAGAATCACATAAACTGAGTCCTATTGATCAACCATTAATCGAAATGGGCAACCTAAAGCTACCAAGATCCCATACTTTCTCGATTTCACACGTGTCTAGATCTTTTTCAGGTTCTGAGGTATCATAGTGTAAATTATAATTTAGATCAGTATCTGAAGAAATATCATGCACTTGTATAAGATACTTACCTCTCCTGAAGTCCTCGTACTCTTGAAGGTTGTCCTCTCAGGCCTTTTTGGTTCTAGCTTCCTCATCCTCCACCTTGATTCTCTTTTTAGGCTCTTCATGTCGACTCCAGCTCCTCGTTTTTGGCCCATGATACATACAAATAGGATTTACATTCAAAGAAAATCGGTTAGTTGGCGGCATCGTGCTCGTCTTGTTCTACTGCAAAAAATCTTCCTAAAGTTGAATAAGAAATTGTTTCGCACGTTCTACAAGAGAAACAAAAGAAAAACAAAAGCACGGTTTAGGAAACTTCTGATTCAGTCGGGCATAACCCCAACTGTTGTGGACCTACTAACTAAAAACTAACAGGGGTAAACACAGAAACACAGGGATCGATCAGAAGTTAGCTTTCCGGTGCTTACCTTTATGAGATGGGCTCAAACAATTTCGAGTTCAGTTTTACTTCTTATGATCCTAAACACAACACAGGAATCATGCAAAAACTACCCAAGACACCAAAATGAAATATACAAATAAAAACAGAAAGTTCTTGATTAGGTTTTAATAAATTTATTATCGACATTGGCCAATGTCCCCGCGAACGGCACCAAAAACTTGATGTCGCGCATGTTAGTCGCTGATACTAGCAAGAGTACTTGGTCGATTGCAGTATAGCAAAGGCGAATCAAGGTTGATCCCACAGATACAATGCAACATAAAAAATAAACGTACTAATCTAATTAAGAACCCATATAGTGGTCTACAACCAACGTAAAGACAGAAGATAGAGTGGTATTCCTCCCTCCTAACCTATCTTCTAGCTCGGTATAATTGATTGTTATGTTTACGTCCCCCTGTAATTCCCCAAATTAATTAGAACATATGTTTTAATTTACTTTTAGCTATGGGTGCACTCAAGCCTTCCAAGCTCTCAAAGATCACGTTGGAAGCCTCTCTTCTAGTCTTCCCAGTGATTGGAGAAGAATTATTTTTGTACCTGCCGGCCTGAGATCATACTGTTGGTGCCGTTTTTGTCAAGGAGGCTGGCACCCTCCGAAATCCCGTCTAATATGTAAGCAATGCTCTCAGTTCGGTGGAAAGTCACTATTTTAGTATAGAGAAATTTTGGCTTATTCGCTTGTTATCACCACCCGCAAACTTATTGGCTGTTTTACGTCCCACACTCTCAACAATTTGACAGATAGTCCGTTGCACCAAGTATTGAACAAGACCGACCTCTCAGGTCTTCTACTTCAATGGGCTATGGAACTAACAGAGTTCGGCATACGCTATCAGCCTCAAAAAGTGATCAAGGCACAAGCATTGGGTGACATCATTGTTAAGACGAGCTTCAGCGTCGAACAAACCAGTCTGCAAACCCCGGAAAATCCTAGTTCAGTTACGGACTCAACACCTTAAAGGCCGTATTATTGCTGGAAACTTTGCATTGATGGGGCGGTGATAAAAATTGGATGCGGAGCCGGGATCATTTTGGTTAAATCGGGAACTACGGAGGAAATCAGAAAAGCTCTACGAAGGATGAGAGCGTTGAAGTCTATAGCGACTCCCAACTAATTTTCAACCATATCTTAGGTACCTATGAAGCAAAAAACGAGATTCTGTGCCAGTACCTCTTGATAGTCAAACAGGTGAAAACTAGCATCGATTATTGTTAGTTCATCAGAATCGGCAGAGAGGATTACATGTGGGCAGACTTCTTATGTAAGTTATCTTCTGAAGAAGAAATCCATGATCCAACAGTATTGGTAGAGTATCTCGCCAAACCCACAATCAATCGGACCGAGATCATGGACAACATGTCGACCTCAACATGTTGGGTAAATGAGATTAAAGCCTACCTCGAGATGGGCTCCCTACTTGCCAAGGCATATCAAGCTCGTGCTCTAAGAAAAAGGTCAGCATGATACACAATCATCAATAGAGTCTTGTACAAGCGATGCTATACTAAGCATTTGTTACGGTGTGTCCCCCCAATGGAAAAAATGAGAATCTTAGCCGAAGTCTATGAGGGAGTGTGTGGGGACCATCCCGATAGCCGTTCCATGGCCCAAATGAATATCTATGCCAGGTACTATTGGCTATCACTCTCCAAGGATGCACAACTATACACCAAGATCTGCAATAAATGCCAACGGTTTGCCGATATACCAGGCTCCCATCGGTTGAGCAGAGTATCGTTATATCAGCCTGGCCATTTGACACGTGGGGACTCGACTTGATCGGCCCTTTCCCAAAAGGTCGAAGAGGCAGTCAATACGTCATCGTGGCGGTAGACTATTTCACAAAATGGGTAGAAGCCAAGCCCTTGGCCAAGACAACAGCGAAGGACACAATATACTTCATGCATGATAAGGTTTGGCCCCGCTTCGGAGACCCCCAAGCCATAGTATCAGACCACGGCCCTCGGTTTAGAGACGAGTTTACATAGTTCTGCAAAGAATAGAATGTCAAGCATTGGCAGTCCTCGGTATCCTACTCAAAGGAAAACGATCAAACAGAGAGTGCGAACAAGAAAATCCATAAAATTTTGATGAAAAACATGGACGAGAGGGCCGGAAGGTGGGTAGACGAGCTCCCTGTCATGTTATGGGCAATCCGGACAACCTTCAAAACTACAACAGGTGAAACCTCTTTCGCTTTAACTTACGGTTCATAAGCCATGGCACCAGTCAGAATGGCATTGCCGAGGCTCAGAGTGTCGCACTACGATGACCTCACCAACTAGCTTAACAGAAAGCTCAAGCTTGACTTATCAGAGGAGGAAAGGCTATGGCACTATAGTCGACTTCAAAATTATAAGCAGCTTTCTAAATGACATCATGATAAGCAAATATGAGACCACTCGTTCAAGGTCGGTGACTTTGTCCTTTGCAAAAGAGAAGTCGCTGGACATCGAGCTAAAAAAGGCAAGCTCTCGCCTAATTAGAAAGGTCCCTACCAAGGGTCAATGGAAATAAAGAGGGGGACCAATATCCTGAATGATGAAAATGGGTTCGACCGCAATCGACCCAGGCATGCGGACAATTTAAAACCGTACTATATGTAAAGCTCGGCACGAATTTTGGCATTTATTCTCTCATTTATTAACGTGAAGGATTATGCTTTCGTATTTTACACACTCAACCCACCGAACATGGCGGGACGAGTTCAATGAAGTCCGACTTTACATTTTACCTATTGTTCTCGCTTATCCTTTTTTCACTTTGGTCGTTTTTAACACAAAGTAAATGAAGTCGCAACGTTTGTTTCCGACAAGATCGCATCAAAGGGCGTTTGTCCTTGTCAAAAACAAGGGGGCCACTACATTACCGCCTCATCTCGGTAGCATGATATGCAGCAAACTCGAAAGTTAAAAAAATTTCAACAGTCGAGCAAAATTGAAACAAAAAGCCTATCTCAAAAGATGAGTAAATTTAATCAGCGAAGGGACGAAAAGCATGGCCAAGTCAAATCGAGCAAAACAAGAGTTATACAGGCCAAAGTTTGAAATTGTGAGCTAGAAAATCTAAAAATATTACATGGCAAAAGAGCAATAAAGGAGAACTACGGTTGAGACCTTTGAGGTGGATAAGGATTGGTCACGTCAATATCACTATCGAGAACATCAATAAACTCATCCACATTTGTTTCCCTGGGAAGCCTTGCTGCCTTCTCATTGACAAAAGGAGATAGTGAATCTCTCTTAGGGTTCCCCTGATGATCTGAAGTATGCTCACCTCCCTCAAGCTCTTTTTCAATCAAAGTAGTGAGATTTCCTGGCTTGACTCGGGGAGGAACCCACGCCTCGATGACGTCAGCTCGCGGTTGCCCAGATGCATGTCCAATTTGTCTTGAGAATAGGGCACCATGTTGTGGAAATTCCTTAAGTTCGGATCCAACAACTAAGAGGATGCCCAAACCGCAATTTGCTTGAGAGGATAGGCTTACAATAATTTAGTGATGGTGTGCTTGTCAACTGCCTTTGTTAGAATATCTGCTGGCTTGTCCTTGGTATTGATTGGAAGTGAATCAATATTTATGCTGTGAAGTTCAATGTCTCATCTATTTACTCACAGATTTCCAAATAGACGACCATGACACTGTGCATTTTTATTGTGATTGTAAAAGTGCACTATACATAGTTCAGAATTTTGGAAGTGAATCAATATTTATGCATGATACTTTTCTCTTATAAAGTGGTTGTCAAATTCTATGTGTTTGGTTCTTTCACGGAAGACAAGATTCTGAACTATGTATAGTGCACTTTTACAATCACAATAAAAATGCACAGTGTCATAGTCGTCTATTTGGAAATCTATGAGTAAATAGATGAGACATTGAACTTCACAGATTGTTTTTCCATGGCCCTATATTTTGCTTCACTAGAAATCCTAGAAACAGTTGGTTGTTTCTTTAATTTCCAAGAGACTAGGGCATCTCCAAGCTAAACCAAATAACATATTATGTACCTTCTTGTTTTTGCTGAGTCACTAAAATATTTCATGGTGATAGATCCTGGAGTTGGAAAAAATGACCCTTTCTAGGAGCAGATTTTAGAAATCTGAGTAACCTATGTGCTGCCTTCAAGTGTGCCTCATTAGGTTTGTCTAAAAATTGGCTTAGTTGCTGTACTGGAAATACTACGGCTAGTATAGTGTTGCCAAGATATTGCTGTTTGCCAACTAAACTTCTGTGAGTAGTATTAGAATCTAGTGTTGGTGTTTCAACTTCTATTAGGTTTTGTGAAGTGTCCATTGGGTTGCAACTGGTTTGCAGTCCAGAAATTCTAATTCTTTCAACAGATCTATGCAATACTTCCTTTGGTTAATCATTATACATTCTTTTGACCTTGCCACCTCAAACCCTAGGAAGTATTTGAGTGTTTCAAGATCTTTTATATTGAATGCAGTATGTAAAAGATCTTTCAAGTGTTGTATTTCTGCCAAATCTGAGCTACCAACTACCATATCATCCACATAAACTAGTAAGGCCACAAATTTGTCACATTGATCCTTTGTAAACAGACTGTGGTTATTTTTTGACTCATTGTACCCATGATCAAAAACTTTATGTCTGCCTTGGGCCATAAAGAGACCTATTCAGTTTACAAACCAGGCCATTTGCAGTCAATCCTTCTGGTGCTTTCATATACACTTCTAATCCAAATCTCCTTGATGAAGGGCATTGTTAACATCCAATTGATGTAGATGCCAGTTCTTTTGACCTGCTTATGCCATAAATAATCTAATGGTTGTTTGTTTAGCCACAGGGGAAAAAGTTTCCAAAAAATAAATCCCTTCATATTGTGTGTACCCCTTTGCGACTAGCCTGGCTTTAAATCTTTCTACACTGCCATCTGCTTTCCTTTTGATCCTATATACCCATTTACATCCTATAGGTTTCAGTCCTTTAGGTAATGGGACTAAAGTCTAGGTATTTATCTTGTCTAATACTGCTAATTCCAGGTCCATGGCTTCCTGCCATCTTTTATCTATTGCTTCTTCTTTATATGATGTAGTTTCTCTATCACCAATGTTGTTTACAATTAAACCCTGATAATTAGAAGAGAAATTATCATAAGATACAACATGATCCAATGTATGTGGTGATGTCCTTTTGACATGATTTGTACAAACACAATCAGTCAAAAAGGAATGAATTGATCTTTGTATGTTAGATTTCCTTTGTTGTGGCATATTGTTGGGGAGATTTTGCATCATAAAAACAAAAGAAAATTTATAAACCTATACTACCATTCAAAACTACCTCCTAACCGGCCGAATACCGGGTAGTTGCTAGTAAAGTTGGATAAGTACGGGTATCGATCCTCAGGGAATTGGGATGTTGAATCTAATTTCACTAATCCTACCAATTGTTACTCAAGAACGAATAAACAAAAGAAACGAAACAACAAAACTTAAAAACAGAAAAGAAACAAAAACAAACAATCTAACCTAAAGACATGGGGTCAAACATTGAACAAGCCTAGTGATCTCAATTCTAGTTATCTCATGATTTTAATTCAGTTTGTGGTTTCACCCTTTCACGAGACACAAATCCCTAATCTCTTAGTGAACTTATCTCTCAAGCTATGAAATCCTACTTTCGTAGCGAATTCAATTATCTATCTCTCATCTTTCGAGTGTTGAGACTGATTTACAAAACAAAACTCGGGTGTAGATTCAATTAACTCTCGTTTTTAAAGAACCTAACAACCTAGATCAATAACTCATTAACTTGTCACTTAATCAACGGTTAAAGACCCTATCTTTCTATGGTGATCTAAGGTTTACACAACTTTCGTATTGTAAACATCAATCGTGAACTAATCTTTCGATTCTAATTCACATGGCATACAAATCGCATAGAAAAATACAAACGACTTAAAGCTCATGAAGATAAAACTGGAATTAAATAAATTGAAAATCAAACTCACATAGTCTTGATACAATGGTTGAACTCCATGGAAACGAAAAGGAAAGCTACATAATCTACTCCTAATCTAACCTCGGTTCACCCGAGCACAAGGCTCGGGTGACCGGCCTTCAACTCTCCAAGATGCGGTTTGTGCTCTCTTTTTGATGTGAATAAAAATATGGATGCCCTTAGGGTTGGGGCGACGGCTGTTTAAATAGAAGATTAAGTCGGTTTAGGCAAAGGCGGCGGCGGACGCTCGTTTGAATACATGGACGCCCGTCCATTTGCCTTGGACGGAGAGTCAACGCTCGTTCAGCTTGCGTCTGGAGACTCTGAACGTAAAATCTCTTCTAGGACGCTCATTCACTTCACCAAACGCCCGTCCACTATTGAACGCTCGTCTGCTTCAGATGGACGCTCGTCCATATTGACTTGAAATCGAATTTCTTGATTTTTCCATCTTTATCTTCATTTATTTCTTTCCTTATCTCTTTTATTCTTCCATATCTTTAATTGATCCTCTTCCATCTCGAATTTAGCCTTTTAGGATCATCTTTTCCATCATCAATTGGGTATCTACAAATATAAAAAACATACCAAAACGTAATAATTTCCAAAATAATATAAAAACATCAAATAAACATAAAAATCGATACGTTTTCATATTTAACTATTAAAAACCTCATTTACTCAATATTTACATATATAGCTCAATTTCTATGAAAAACATCCATATATGGGGAATATTGATATAAAATATATCCTTATAAAACGTATAAAATCACCCTTAACAACTCCCCCACACTTAAACCTTGCTCGTCCCGAGCAAGACAAAACAAAATCATCACTCGAGACAAATAAACATCTATACAAATATAAAGTATATTCAATAACTTAGAAGTTCACCCGTGTAGTGTGTGTATAGCCATAATAAACTTCCACTAAGTTCCACAATTTGAAAGTTATTCAAACCAAAACTAGCCCGGTTTCCCATCTAAGTTAGAAATATTCAAAAATTATAACAGGCACTTTACAAAACATACATATCCCAAAAAGAAATAGTAGAGAATATCTAAAACCTTTCGACCGACTCCAGAGGATAATCCCTACAACATATCTTTCAGTTTATACTGGGGATAAGGTCGACGATAACTAAGCCCTTACTTATTCATAATAATATATTCCAATATTTTCACTTTTTCACACTTTTCTAACACACATCAGAATAAGCTTTTGCCCTCATAGCAGAATAGGACATTTCAAGATAATCCCCTACCTTACTCCAATCATAAGGCGACTATAAACCGACCGTCGTGAGCTTTTGGTCATCATAGTGGAATAGGACATACGTGGTACACCCTACCTCACCCAAATCATAAACCGACTTCCGACACACACAATTACAATTATGTTTACTTAGAGATTTACGGGCGGGCGGTGGAAAAGATTATTTTCTAGTAGCACGTACCACCGAGCATAACACCTCAAGTAAACAATTTATTACTATTGCAAAGACTTAATCACGTTTCACTTATCACATTCAAACTTACAGATATTCACAGAATGTCATACTTTAATCCTAGAATACAAACTACTAAACTTTTCAAGAATTGTACATAAGCAAAGAAACATGCTATAATCATAAAAAATCTCCAACTAAAATGGGGTAGGCTCTCAACATTTAGCTCATCATTTACTATGGCATGTGAAAAAGAGTGTCGGGTGAAACAACTAAAATTACTAAATATACAGAATATAGCAAAAATGATATAAACTCAAGCAAAGATATGCCTTTGTCTACTCGGGACAAAACAATTTTAAAAATTAAGCACTTTTCATAGAAATACTAAAAATATGAGCAAACGAAAGTAGACACATAAATCATCTATCCCTTCCCCCACACTTAGATTGCAACTTGTCCTCAAGTTATACAGAAATAAAACAAATAGAGAACTTAGCTGATTGGATGCTTGCAATTCTGGAGGAACCAACAAGAACCAGGATTGCTTGCATAGCTCAATAGACTTGTGGAGCATCACAGGACAACTGAATACATCGTTAAAGTGCACAATCGCTATAGAAAGTATCCTGCAGACTTGATTAGTGCAAAAAGAGTCTACGGGGAAAAGATTAGACTTATACAAATAAAGCACATAAGGAAAAGAATTTATAGAGATATTCAAATTATGCTCACATAAAGATGGACACATATACATGAAATTATCACAAACTCGTAGGCTAGGTGCAACTATATGAAAATATACTACAATGCAGCCTACATGATATGCAATAATAATAATGATGGCATATGGAAAACCAACAGTAACCATCATAAAAAACGAGGTAGTATTACGGAAACCGACAGTTAACTACACTCAAGAAGAAAAAAAAAAGAATAGAAAAACAATGCAACTAGATGACATGCAACTAAATGATATGCAAAAATAAAAAGAAAATAAAAGAAAGAAAACTAGCCCACTAATTAGCAACACGACATATATATAATAAACGTCTACCAAATAATGACAGGTTACGATAAACGACAGTGCTGTCTATTACATGCAGTGTAGACGCGCTTTAAGACTCATTGAAAGTGATAGACTTATGGAAACCAACAGTCATCTATCTAAACAGGTATAACTCATATGGAGAAAGGACGTAGCATACGGAAACCGACATTAGCTACTAATTAACCATAAGAACAGTTATGGCTTACGAGAACCGACAGTCACTATAACATGCCTAGATGAATCATATATAAGGAATTGATCAATTATCTAACATGGATTCATAGATGGAAAGGTAAAAACATATAAGTTCAGGACATCTATGTAATTAAACATCAATTAGCCACAGAAGCTCTAATGAAAAATCCACATCAAATAAAAGCATTAAGAATGAGATCAAGAAAAACCTGGACCATGAACTGGCGTTTAGCAAAACAGACGGGCGTTCACCTGCAATTCAGCCCCGGACGAGCGTTCATCAAAACAAACGCTCGTCTGCCTTGAAAACCGACCGGACGGGCGTTCAGAAAGTATAGACGCTCGTCTGCCTTGAAAATATTTGAACGGACGAGCGTCCAATACTTCCCAACGCTCGTTCACCTGCAGATGAAGAATCGGACGGGCGTCCAACGAACGACGCTCGTCCATACAACAAGAATGCACAGACGAGCGGGAAAAACACAAAGCAAAACCCTAAATACTTATGAACACAACACAAGCAACACGATCACGGCAAGACGGCCTTATCAAATTAAGCACAAGGGTTAGACTAGGTAACACATGAACATATAAACTTCACGTAAAACAAGTTGAGTAAAAAACTTTTGCACATTCTTAACCTAACGGTCATCGAAACACGGCAAAATAAAAACTCTCAACTTGGTATACGCTACTTTTATTAAAAACAAAAATAAAACGTAACAAAATCGAGAACTAACAAAACTAGATTCAACATGACACCTATTCCCCGGCAACGGCGCCACTTTTGTTGGGGAGATTTTGCATCATAAAAACAAAAGAAAATTTATAAACCTATACTACCATGCAAAACTACCTCCTAACCGGCCGAATACCGGGTAGTTGCTAGTAAAGTTGGATAAGTACGGGTATCGATCCTCAGGGAATTGGGATGTTGAATCTAATTTCACTAATCCTACCAATTGTTACTCAAGAACGAATAAACAAAAGAAACGAAACAACAAAACTTAAAAACAGAAAAGAAACAAAAACAAACAATCTAACCTAAAGACATGGGGTCAAACATTGAACAAGCCTAGTGATCTCAATTCTAGTTATCTCATGATTTTAATTCAGTTTGTGGTTTCACCCTTTCACGAGACACAAATCCCTAATCTCTTAGTGAACTTATCTCTCAAGCTATGAAATCCTACTTTCGTAGCGAATTCAATTATCTATCTCTCATCTTTCGAGTGTTGAGACTGATTTACCAAACAAAACTCGGGTGTAGATTCAATTAACTCTCGTTTTTAAAGAACCTAACAACCTAGATCAATAACTCATTAACTTGTCACTTAATCAACGGTTAAAGACCCTATCTTTCTATGGTGATCTAAGGTTTACACAACTTTCGTATTGTAAACATCAATCATGAACTAATCTTTCGATCCTAATTCACATGGCATACAAATCGCATAGAAAAATACAAACGACTTAAAGCTCATGAAGATAAAACTGGAATTAAATAAATTGAAAATCAAACTCACATAGGGCCTGTTTGGTAAGTAAATTAAGTACTTATTCTGAAAAGAATAAGTGGCGGTTAGAATTAGAGGTGTTTGATAACATTTTTAACACTTCTTAATTATTTAAGTGTCACTTAATTCAATATGAAAAAATTACAAAAGTTTTCAGCCCCAAAATTGAGCTTATCGCTGAAAAAAAAAAAACTGTCCCCATGTTACCCACGTTTCTCATCATCACAGTGTAGCAAACCTTTTTTTCCCTTCTTATTTAACTTAACCCGGTTGTTTTTCTTATTATTATTATTATTATTATTATTATTATTATATCAAAACCCTTTTGCAATATGCATTTTGTGTCTACTTATACAAAAGTAACTACTTTGGCTAAAATATTTATATTTATTAGTTCTTATGAATTTATTTTTTGTAAAAAAATACGGTAAAATGGGTATATATATATATATATATATATATATACACACACATGCTCACAAACACATATATACACATATATAAAACAATTAAAATAATGAAATCTATATTTTCAGATTTATAGTGTTACCAAACAGTCTAAGTACTTAAATCATTCAGTTACTTAATGTTTTCAGATTTCAGATTTCAGATTTCAGACTTCAGATTTCAGACTTCAGATTTAACAAACGCCCCCATAGTCTTGATACAATGGTTGAACTCCATGGAAACGAAAAGGAAAGCTACATAATCTACTCCTAATCTAACCTCGGTTCACCCGAGCACAAGGCTCGGGTGACCGGCCTTCAACTCTCCAAGATGCGGCTGTGCTCTCTTTTTGATGTGAAGAAAAATATGGATGCCCTTAGGGTTGGGGCGACGGCTGTTTAAATAGAAGATTAAGTCGGTTTAGGCAAAGGCGGCGGCGGACGCTCGTTTGAATACATGGACGCCCGTCCATTTGCCTTGGACGGAGAGTCAACGCTCGTTCGGCCTTGCGTCGGAGACTCGAACGTAAAATCTCTTCTAGGACGCTCGTTCACTTCACCAAACGCCCGTCCACTATTGAACGCTCGTACGCCGGATGGACGCTCGTCCATATTGACTTGAAATCGAATTTCTTGATTTTTCCATCTTTATCTTCATTTATTTCTTTCCTTATCTCTTTTATTCTTCCATATCTTTAATTGATCCTCTTCCATCTCGAATTTAGCCTTTTAGGATCATCTTTTCCATCATCAATTGGGTATCTACAAATATCAAAAACATACCAAAACGTAATAATTTCCAAAATAATATAAAAACATCAAATAAACATAAAAATCGATACGTTTTCATATTTAACTATTAAAAACCTCATTTACTCAATATTTACATATATAGCTCAATTTCTATGAAAAACATCCATATATGGGGAATATTGATATAAAATATATCCTTATAAAACGTATAAAATCACCCTTAACACATATCTGAGGTATTCGATGATGAGAGTTGAGATGGTAATAAGGGCACATCATCAGGAGTATCATTAACCACAACTGGAATATGATAGTATCATTAAGAGGCAATGGTAGACAAAGATCTTGTGTAGGATCAGACATGGACAGATCATAAAAGGGAAATGTAGTTTCATGAAAAAATACATCCCTAGAAACAGATATGTTTATATTATGAATATTCATCACTCTATATCCTTTGATATGAGTTTCAAAACCTAGAAACAGATATTATTGTTAGATGTAGTGCCCGAAAGACAATTTGTGTAATTGTTTTTAATAATGGATGACAAGAATTTATCTCACCTTATTACTTGCTTTGTGCTTGAAAAGTAATACACTGCGCAAACCCTAAGTATATCAGTATGTAACCGCTTAACTCAGTGTATGGCATGCACGTGAGGATTGAGTTAGTGGTGATATACTTAAACTGTTAGTCCGTGGTGAACTTAATCAGAGTTTAGGGTCTCTTGATTAAAACACCAATAATGCGCCCAGAACACCTTAGGGTGTGATAGTCTTATCCGGACTATCGGTAGAGGGTACCTACGTGGGGCATTTATATATGATGGCATTCATATAGGACTGGACCGATTTGATATGAATTTCTCGATATAATTCCGTAATCGAGGAATCTTATTAAATCATTAGATGATCATATATGGATCAACCTTAATCCTGAGGTGATCACAGGGTGCTGCTTGTCCCGGGGTAGTGTTTGATGTGTTAGTTACGGTTCACTTAAATATGTGTTCCAAGCCACTTCTCATTGGCACTATCTCCAGGATGAGTGAGTAGTTCGATTTTCACGGACATGGAATCCATTCCTTCCCTGCGGGAAGTAGAGAGACGATCCCCTTATTTGTTAGCCCTAAGAAAGTGATCGATCCCGGGAGTTCACATTTGACTAATTGATCACTAGTCGGATATGTGTACTAATTGATCATCGGGGGTTAATGGTAAATAAGGATAAGATATTCTGTGTTGGGTTCACGGAGACATCCCACACGTAATGGACGATCTATGGAGGGTTAATCCGTATGTAGTGATTATATCAATGGACGCTTATTCACTCTATGGGTTGAGTATAAGTACACATCTATAATCGGTAGAGTTCAGTTTCGGGTTTATGGTGGCGTAATCCCGGAATTAATAATTAATGTACTTATTCGGTTCGATGAATAGTTAATTATTGGAGCTACTGGTTATAGGTCCATGGTCCCCGATGTGGCTTCTGTAATTCGGACTAATAATCTTGTTATTTGGGCCTCAGTGATAATTAATTGGCTGGGCTAATTAATTGATATGCATGGATATTATTTAGTTGGGCTAAATAATATAATACACATAAAAGACATTTTATGTGGGCTAAAACCCTAGGGAGGTGGCGCCATTTTGGTTCTCTTTTAGCACAAGAATAGATTTTCTTGTGTTATGGAAAATAAAAGATATTCTTGTTATATGATTGGTTGGATGACTTGTTATTTGATTTCCTATTGGTCAACACATGTCACAATTAGTCATTAAGGAAAATATCTTTTTATTTTGTTTAATTAATTATTTATATAATTAATTAATACTTGGAGACCAAAGATTTACTCTCCTATAAAAGGAGAGTTATTCCAAGGATATGGGCAAGTGAAAATTTCGACCACCATCATTAAAAAGAGAGAAAAAATTGTTTTCTCATCTAGGGTTTTTAGAGCAAGAAAAACTTGGAGTTTTTCTTGGTGTTGCATATCAAGGAGGTTCGTGTATCAAGAAGGGTGTCCACCAACCGCCGTTTGGAGAACACATCGGAAGATCTTGGCTTCTCTTCCTACTATTGGTAATATGGTCTTAACCCCCTTGTAGTAGTTTAAGTCCTTTAATTATGTATTATGGTATATGAATCGTGATCCATCCATTGCGCATAGATCTAATTCGTTTAGATGCGAGAACCCGCATCCTTCATGTGGTATCGGAGCCGGGTTCCACGATTTATATAATCATAATCGTAGTTAAACGATTTAAAGGAGTGGAATTGCATGTAGGTGATATTTTACTTACTATTATGCATTAATAATTTTTAAATTGCTATGGTTGAAGAGATGGATTGGGGTTGGCACCGTTTTCCCGTTAGATCTATTGTAAACTCATATAAACGATGAAAATTCGTTCATATGAGTATAGGAAATTATGTAATTTATTTATTATTGCAAGTTTAATTTCCGTAAATAGATCCGTTTAGTAGTCAGATATCTTGTTTTCGTTTTTTCCGTTGTTTGAGCCGTTAAAACGAAGATCCCTCCGGTCAGAATTAAGATTAGATCTCACAAAATTTGGTGTCGATCGAGTCTGTTTGGGTTTCCGTTCGTTCTTTGCGAAGTGGCTGCTTGTAATCGAAAAACGCAGGATTCACGAAACCCTAACTGTGACTTCTTTGATTTTCTGGGAATAATTGGACCGTTCAAATTAAAATCCGACCGGTCAGATCGCATATCATGGAGTTTTTGACGTAGCATAAAAATTTCAGATCGATCGGGATTCATCTCGATCCCCGATCGGCCTCGGGAAGTCTCTGATGCGCTGTTGAAAAAGTCGATTCAGCAACAAGTTGGGCGGCTCACTTTGGAGAAGATTGACAAGTCAAAGCTCCGATCCAACCGTCCATAATGAAGCCCAAGGAGTGGGGAACAGATCTGGAAAGTTTAGTCCCGATCCGAGTTCGTTTGATATGCCGATCGTCAAAGATTCTCAACGGTACTGCAGATTAGGGTTTTTAATTTATTTTCGAATAGATTAGTTACGGGGGTGCCAACGGTCCATCTCGGTGTTTATTTTCCGCACTAGTATACATGTGTAGATTGTATGAGTAGAACCGGAAAATTGCCATGACATGCATCATATCATGAATTCCACTCCATATGCATACATGTAGAAATTAATTCGAGGAATTAGTTAGGCATGTATAAAACACACGATTAGTTTTAATTAATTGTTTGAAATTAATTAGAAACTAATTAGGGTAAAAACCGAGGAACACGGGTTTTTTCAATCGTCGAGGTTGGGTGATGGATTCTCGGTGAATCCCACTCGCGAAAGCATAAGGAGTAAAATCCCGAAACCTCGTGGTTAAGGTGTTGGATTCTCGGTGAATTCCACCTTACCTAAGACGAGATTACGTTTTTGTTCCGTAGTGTCTACGTGAAAGTTTGATGTTTAAGGATTGGATAATCACGGACAAAAAGGTTCGAAAGTGGTTTAACCACGGATGGGTGGTCAAAAGTAGCTACGGCTCAATCGACTTCACCCTCCACGTGTGGCGTTTGCACGGGGGTCTGGCAATACTGAGCCATCCGAAGAGCCACTACGGCTCAACGGACCTCTCCTAGCCTTGACCCGTCCGACGGCCACATATGTTCTAACGAATGGTCGGGTGGGCTAGCCCACATAACCGACAACATTCGGGCCTACGATTTATTGTTCCTTAATGTAACATCAAGTCCAAAAACGTGATCAGTAAACCCACCACTTTTTCAAAATATTGAGTGGGAGCGGGAGAGGCGACGGCCGACCCCACGGCCTCTACTTGTTGACACAAGCAACGTGAGAGAATGGTGACGCCTCGTGCCGGCTTTGATTTCGGCCCCTAAGGAAGGCCTTCACCGCTATCAAAATTCAAGGCTTGGTCTCCGAAAGGATAGGATTTTGGGTACTCGGCCGAGTCACCGACCGACCCTAAGGCGGCACACTCGGGGTCTATCTAAAGATGCGAAACAAAAGTAGGTCACACTCATAAAGGGTATTTTGGTAATACCTTGGTTTGGAAAAGGAAAGGTGATTGACGATCACAAATGAGATGTTCGATTCTCAAGTTGATCTTCAATATTAATCGAAACCTCTTTGACCTACCCTAAGGCGGCACCGAGGCATTAGATTAAATCCTTGGAACGGTAGGATAGACTATAAGTACTTAGTTTATGTTCCTAAAATTTATTAGTAGTGTATGATTTGGATTTATTTTTCTGTCAATTTTATTTACAACTGTTATATATATCTCTCTAAGGTGCTAGAGTGCTAGTGTAAAATTGACTAGTAATGACTTCGTTAAAAAGTGGTTAGTAACTAGAATGTTGTGCTTATTAATCTTAAATGCAATTAATTTTTGGAAGAGATATTTCTCTTGAGCATTCAAGACTTAAGTGACGTAAATAAGGATGTCACTCTTGTCAATCGTGTTGATCGAGAGACGACTGTAATTAGTTTGAAAGATGATTGGGACGATACAATTCTTCTAGTGAATTTTAATTGTGTAGTGTCTACACGAGAAATTTTCTAATAGAAAAATTGGAGAATCACAAGTTAAAGTGTCGCTAGTTAGACGGTATTTGGAACCGATAAACTAGTGGGAGCTTTTATCCTATGTTTTTCTAAGGGAGAATTGGCTATATCCTTTTTTCAACAAATTCTTGGCTGTGTTTTTTTCCGTTTTTTTGACCGCGATTTTCTCCATTTTTTTTCACAAATGTGCACGATCTTAAGGTCCTCAAATCCCCTATAGGGTTCCCCCTTCCCAATTAGGGTTTAGTTTGGTTCAAAAAACACCTAAAACGCGAAGATTTAGAGGCTTCAAAAAGACTGTTTACACCATTTCTGAACAAAAAAGACTATATCCCCAAGATTTGTGGTCAAACACCCTTTTTAACCTTAAGCCCCTTCTTCTAATCTATTAGAAAATTAGTCCCACTGGGTAACACTTTCATTAGACATCCCACAGTTCACGAGTAGTGTCTACTCTAAAGAACTGCTAGTTCAAGACTGTTTCCTTTTAAGGAAAGTTAAGAATGGGAAAGAATGTCTATAAGTGTTAATCATCTTAACTAAAGTTTTAAGGCTAAACCGAAATATTAATTAAAGAAAGTATAGGATAAGGAAAGTGATCTCAGATCACTAACCAATGAATCCTTAGCGACTTTCATAACCGAGTAACTTGACTCGATAGCTTAGTTCTTTGGAAGAACAAGGAAGTTGTGCATTAACGATTAATAGAGTAACAACGGGCAGTAATTTCAGCTAGAATAGTGGGAGTGATATAAGGAAATTCGGATTCTATCCTTGAATATCACGAGAAAAATTTATTTTTACGTTTACGTATTCGTTGAAACAAATGGATTCGCTTTCAACTCGATATATTGTTGCCTCATAGAAAGTGAATATGACATTTGTAGTACGAATCCAAGACTCGGACTTTTGTTTGATAAAGTCGAACCACTAAGAAAAGCCGAATAAGTATAACACATCTAAAACTATTAAAGGTAAAAGGTTTCCGTATTAAGATAAGCGACCTTTCAATATCTATTAATTAGTGCATATATCCTAGAGATAAGACCGACGGCGGCTAAGGGTGATTCCTATCTCCCAGTCTAGGAACACTATCTCAAAGGAACAATGACTAAGTTTCCTTTCAATCGGGAAAGGGTAATAGATTTGAAGGGGTAACATAGCTTGTTCACCATGACCTTCGGGGTCTAGTGAGAGATACAAGCTAGTGGGAGTTTTTGAGTGGTGACATTTTGTCTGATAACTACTCGAAACGTGATTTAGTTTATCAAAAGAATACGAGGAGGAGTCTCGATTTTAGCGAGAGAATAGAGTATTCCATGCTCGAAATAGGCTATCGCATAGTCTTGGGATCGATGCTCGGGCCGCCTCCTAGTGGAATGATTCTCACCGAGGAAGAAACCATAGACTTGCCCGATATAGTTATTAATGTGCTACAATACACTCGTTAAACTCGATTAAGATAATTGGTTGCAAAATAACGGTTAACATTATTATGTAAACCGAGAAGTCTACCTAGAAGATGCCGGTGAATTTATGGATAATGAGTGAATTCGGTTCACGGCACTTCCATAAATGTAGGCATTTAGCATTTATTGCTTGAAGGTAGGATTTGGAGATTTTGTGCATACGTTCGGATTATGATTTGTTCGTGAAATATCTTAATGAGACGAGTGAAGGTTGATTATAAGATTCTTGAGATCGAAAGTGACGGTTGAAGCTGTCACAAGCCTTCGATAGAATCTATAAGTAACGACCTTAAACCTTGGAGTACGGTTACCCAAAGGTAGTTACTATCCGATTTAATCGACCACGTCCAACATCGGTTGTTGGTGATTACGCTAATAAATACTACTAGATCGGGATGTCAATCCACCACGCGATGGGAGTATGGTTTAACCATTGACCCATTGTGGTTTTGTGGACTTTACGGTCATTGCCGGGGTGATTGATAACCTATGGCTCTTAGTGGGGCTGTATAGGATTCGATCATAGAGGTTGGTTTGACAGCCTTAACCCCGTAAATGGAGTTTTTGTACTCCGAGTTTTGTTCGATCTATTGTAGAACCACCGAGTGTCTCGGGCCCGGTGGGAGCAATTGGATCTACATAGAAAAGAGTCGAATGAATATGAAAGTTTAAACTTTCGGCGCAAAGTTGAGTGGTATAGGGGTGATTCCACGACAAGTAGAGAGTTAACCGGACCTTGAACTCTCTCACCTCTCAGTCTTGCTAGATTTCGTTAGAAAGCAGAAAATAGGGGTGATTCCCTGAGACTTTCTTGCCGAACAAACGGAATCTGAATTCATTCAGAACAGAAGGGTTTTAGCTAAGAATGAATAACGGATTCGTTACAAAGCAGAAGATAGGGGTGATTCCCTAAAACCTTTTTTGCGAGACAAACGATATCATAATTCATTCAGAAAGAACCTTTGGTAGGAGGCCTGCCATGGCTTATATCCTTTGTGGATTTAAGAGAACACGTCGGTCATTTAAAAGTCACATGTTTTAAAATATGTGGACTTGACCGGTATGTTGATAAGTCTTTTGTAGCGGGTATCGTATTGGTAAAGTAGTAGTATTAGTGTTCATAAATGATAACACTAAAACAGTTGGAAACAACATGGGTGTGCTATACGAAGTCGGAAACTCGACACGCCAAAATTCTCTCGAATGAGAGAATTGGACTATATTCTAAGAATTTGATTCGGTCAAATCCACGAGAATGAGTCATTGGCTATCCCACATGTCTTATTGAATAAGATTGATTATGCATATACGGTTGCAACATTCATCGAGAGTAGTCCTACCCTACCTCTCAGGAATGATTCTCCAAATCTCCGGATAAAGAGAAAATGGGATAGAGTCTCTCTTGGATAACGGCAAGTCAGGTTATCATAAGTCAATAGTAATCGAATCTTGGATTCGAGCAATAAGTAGCGGTTTTAGTACGTCCTCAAGTATCTTTAGAGAACGAGGAATCATATGCTTGTATATTCAGGTGCAAACTTGAATATGGTTGACTACACTGATTCTGACTTGTAGTCAGATTAAGGATGATCATTAAGTTGATCTCGGGCTCAGTAGTGCTTAGAATTTCCTTTTTGGTCTGGGAGTAATTCAAGGTCTGATAAGCCGATATCACTTCATTGTGAAAACACTGAAGAGATAGCTTAGAAGGATCTTCTCAGTCACTAGAGGTCAAAAGCATATTGAGAGAGAGTACCGCCTGATTGGAAGGACCGGCAACGTTTCAATCCTAAGGATCGTCTCAAGTCGACAACCTAACTGATCAGTGTACCAAGTCGAGTGCTTGGAGGGTACGGCATTGAGGTATATATCTCATCTCGCTTTTAGAGCAAGTGGGAGAGTGTTGTGAATAAGATGAGAAAGGGTGTGCTCTAAAAACAATCGTTGCTTGTCATTTCGTGCAAGTGGGAGATTGTTAGATGTAGTGCCCGAAAGACAATTTGTGTAATTGTTTTTAATAATGGATGACGAGAATTTATCTCACCTTATTACTTGCTTTGTGCTTGTAAAGTAATACACTCGCCGCAAACCCTAAGTATATCGGTATGTAACCGCTTAACTCGGTGTATGGCATGCACGTGAGGATTGAGTTAGTGGTGATATACTTGAGCTGTTAGTCCGTGGTGAACTTAATCGAGTTTAGGGTCTCTTGATTAAAACACCAATAATGCGCCCGAACACCTTAGGGTGTGATAGTCTTATCCGGACTATCGGTAGAGGGTACTACGTGGGGCATTTATATATGATGGCATTCATATAGATTTGGACCGATTTGATTCGAATTTCTCGATATAATTCCGTAATCGAGGAATCTTATTAAATCATTAGATGATCATATATGGATCAACCTTAATCCGAGGTGATCACGGGGTGCCGCTTGTCCCGGGGTAGTGTTTGATGTGTTAGTTACGGTTCACTTAAATATGTGTTCCAAGCCACTTCTCATTGGCACTATCTCCAGATGAGTGAGTAGTTCTGATTTTCACAGACATGGAATCCATTCCTTCCTGTGGGAAGTAGAGAGACGGTCACCTTATTTGTTAGCCCTAAGAAAGTGATCGATCCCGGGAGTTCACATTTGACTAATTGATCACTAGTCAGATATGTGTACTAATTGATCATCAGGGGGTTAATGGTAAATAAGGATAAGATATTCTGTGTTGGGTTCACGGAGACATCCCACACAGAATGGACAGTCTATGGAGGGTTAATCCGTATGTAGTGATTATATCAATGGACGCTTATTCACTCTATGGGTTGAGTATAAGTACACATCTATAATCGGTAGAGTTCAGTTTCGGGTTTATGGTGGCGTAATCCCGGAATTAATAATTAATGTACTTATTCGGTTCGATGAATAGTTAATTATTGGAGCTACTGGTTATAGGTCCATGGTCCCCGATGTGGCTTCTGTAATTCGGACTAATAATCTTGTTATTTGGGCCTCAGTGATAATTAATTGGCTGGGCTAATTAATTGATATGCATGGATATTATTTAGTTGGGCTAAATAATATAATACACATAAAAGACATTTTATGTGGGCTAAAACCCTAGGGAGGTGGAGCCATTTTGGTTCTCTTTTAGCACAAGAATAGATTTTCTTGTGTAATGGAAAATAAAAGATATTCTTGTTATGTGATTGGTTGGATGACTTGTTATTTGATTTCCTATTGGTCAATACATGTCACAATTAGTCATTAAGGAAAATATCTTTTTATTTTGTTTAATTAATTATTTATATAATTAATTAATACTTGGAGACCAAGGATTTACTCTCCTATAAAAGGAGAGTTATTCCAAGGATATGGGCAAGTGAAAAATTTCGACCACCATCATTAAAAAGAGAGAAAAAATTGTTTTCTCATCTAGGGTTTTTAGAGGAAGAAAAACTTGGAGTTTTTCTTGGTGTTGCATATCAAGGAGGTTCGTGTATCAAGAAGGGTGTCCACCAACCGCCGTTTGGAGAACACATCGGAAGATCTTGGCTTCTCTTCCTACTATTGGTAACATGGTCTTAACCCCCTTGTAGTAGTTTAAGTCCTTTAATTATGTATTGTGGTACATGAATCGTGATCCATCCGCTGCGCATAGATCTAATTCGTTTAGATCTGAGAACCTGCATCCTTCAATTATGTGCTTCTAACTTCAAACTTTCCCCTGCCTTGAGTGTTGGACTTATTTCTATGTTTTGATGATGAGTGCCAGACTAGCTGTTATAGTGCAAAGGCAAAAAGATGTCTAGATCAAATGTATAGGTTTATTAGAGTTTGATTTATGAATAGGTTTGATCAAACAAGCATTTGTAATGGTCGGTGATTTATATCGGTGATCGGTCTATATCAGTAGGTTAGATAGGTCAGTAGACTAGTCAGGAACCTGCTGAAGACTGAAGGCTGAGGGCTCAAACTCAGTTAATGAAGGCTGAGGGCTCAAACTCAGTTAATGAAGGCTAAGGGATCAAACTTAGTAATTTAAGTCAAGGATATGGAATCAGAATTTAGGCAAGTATGTGATGACCTAAACTGATTACATATACCTTGTGTACAAGGTCTAAGTTCCATAAGTTGGATGATGTTTGGAACTTGGTTATATTTAAGAAATGTGTAATCTAACTTCACACATAAAAGTTAGATAAAAGAAATCAGCTACATTGTATTTTATACACAACAAATTGATGTTCAGCAGACTGATGGGTATCTCAGCAGACTGATGAACCTGCTGATAATATACCTCGATTGATTCAAGATTATATTGGAAGATTACATGGATAAGGACAACCAACTACTTCTGACTTATCAAACAAATCAAAGGCTGAGATTAAAAGAACGTTGGGATGATTCAGACTTTTATCCAATGGTTATAAGTCAAAGGGTGGACAAACTGCACTGTCAAAAAGGAATTATGACAGTGTCAGTCCTATGAATAGTGACCGAAAGCAAATCAGATGGGGCAAAAACAAGGAACGGTAACATTTGAATTTCAAATACAAGTCACATGCATTCTTACCTATAAATAGAGGAATTTCAACTCAGAAAAAGATGATGATTGATGAACTTTAAGTGAAAAATATAAGAGACTATTCTGAGTTGAAAAACACCCTGCTGAACTTACTGAACTTAAAGCTACTGATCCAGAAAGATTTTTCAAGTATATTCTGTATTCAAGCTACATCAAGTATACACACTTGAAGACTGCAAGCTGCTGATTATATCATCCAAATCAAGCTGCTGCAACAGAATCATTTATTTGATTCAATCTTTATTTTATAGAGAATCTGCTGAAGACAGTGAAGCACAGTTGTGTGAAAGACTGTTGTTTGTGGTGGAGCTGGTGAAGAGGCAATCCTACCCTTGAAGGACCAGTGGAAGACTCAGGAGCAGCAATCCTACATGTTCCCAGTTTTCAGTTTGTGAAGCCATAGTTATTGGTGAAGGACAAGCAACCTTAGGAATCTTTGTAATTGCAACATCAAAGATCTCTAGTGAATTACCTCCAACATCACAGGAGAAGAGTGGACTGACAGGATTACACCACCGGAACCACTATAAAATCTGCCTACTTACTTTCAGCATTTACATTCTGAATCTACTGACAGCATTTTACACATCAACCTACTGAATCTAGCAACTGAAATCACACACACACACTACTGCGTATCTAATACTTAGTATCATATTTAACATCAAGTATTAAGGCTTAATTTTGATATAATTCCGCTGCACAAACTCAGTAAACTAAACTGTCAGTAGACTACTGTTTATCGACGAGACTGCGAGGTATCGACAGACTATCGAAGTATCGCGGTGCCGCCGAAGTTCCGAATTTGTTAACTCCAAAGTTTTAAGTGTTAAGTTTATTCACCCCCCCCCCCCCCCTCTAAACTTAACCAAAGCCTTTTCAAGGGACCAACATTGAGAAATAGTTGAAACAAAACAAAGACAACCAAAAACCCTTAACACATCATAACTAGAATCTTGGCCATACAAAACAGAGTGAACAGTCTTGTTTTTCAGCAAGGGAGTGGGGATAATATTGATTAAATGAACAGCATGTAACAAACAATAGTGCCAGTATTCTATTGGAACAATTGATTGCGTGGACTACTAAATAGTGCTGGACTCGTAGAAATACCTTTTCATGGCCCCCGTTACACTTGGTCCAAATCCATACATAGTTCCATGGCTATTGAACAATGCACTGATGAAGCTCTTTGTAACACAAAATGGTGGGACTCTTTTCCGAACTCTTGTGTTCACCATCTGCCGCGGGTCCATTCCGATCACCACCCCATCCTTTTGTCGCCGGATAACTTGCAATGCCAAAATCATGCCTAAAAACCATTCCGCTTCCAAGCCTGTTTGTTGAAACATGTGGACTTTCAAAACATTTTACAAGACTCCTGGTATTTTAATGAAAATGATTTGCAAGGAGCTCTTGCCAACTTTAGCACTAAACTCAAGGATTGGAACAAGTCTGTCTTCGGAAATATTTTTTATCGCAAGAAACGGTGTAAAGCCAGAATCGCGGGGATCCAACTCTCACTATCTTACGCTCCCTCGAACTTTTTAACAAAATTAAACAAATCTCTTTTGCAAGAATATGATGAGATTTTATCTCAGGAGGAGATTTACTGGCACCAAAAATCTCGGTTGCAGTGGATTGAGGATGGGGGATGAACACTCGATACTTCCATGCATCAACTAAACGGAAGCGGAGAAGCAACCATATTCTTTCATTAAAAGATAATACGGGAAACTGGATAGATGTCTATGCGGCTCTTACTTCTATGGTTCGCCAATATTACATTGATCTCTATACCGCGGAACCAGTGACTCCTCTCCCGGATGGTATTTTTGGCCCGAATCTTAATCATACGGATAAGAGGCTACTTAATCGTCCCGTTATCTCTGGTGAAGTGAAAAAAGAAATTTTTGAAACTTGGGCTCTTAAATCCCCTGGACCTGATGGCTTTCCGCCAATTTTCTGTCAACAGAATAGGGACTTGGTTGGACCTTCTCTCACAAATTGGGTACTCAATGCCTTTCTAAACCGATATTTTCCCCCGGCCATGAACTTGACCTTTATCGTGCTACTACCAAAAGTACACCCACCAGAGTCGGTCTCTCAATTGCGTCCTATTGCTCCTGCCAATGTCACCGCAAAAATCATCACTAAGATTATTGCAAATTTTCTTTGGCTTAACATCAAAAAAATTGAGGATCACTGTCAAAGTCTTTTCATACCGGGGAGGCAAACTTCTGACAACATTATTGTTGCCTAAGAAGTTCTACATACTATGCGGCAGAAAAAGGTAACAAAGGCATCATGATCATTAAAATCGACCTCGAGAAAGCGTATGATAGAGTAAATTGGGAATTCCTCCATCATATCTTACTCCTTGTGGGCTTCTAGTTAGGTGTAGTGTCCGAAAGACAATTTGTGTAATTTTTTTTGATAATGGATAACAGAATTTATCTCATACTGGCTTTGTGCTTGTAAGTAATAAACTGCTGCAAACCATAAGTATATCAGTATGTAACCGCTTAACTCAGTGTATGGCATGCACGTGAGGATTGAGTTAGTGGTGATATACTTAAAATGTTAGTCCGTGGTGAACTTAATCAGAGTTTAGGGTCTCATGATTAAAACACCAATAATGCGCCTAGAACACCTTAGGGTGTGATAGTCTTATCCAGAGTGTCGGTAGAGGGTACCTGAGTGGGGCATTTATATATGATGGCATTCATATAGGACTGGACCGATTAATCTGGGTTTCTCGATATAATTCCGTAATCGAGAAAACTTATTAAATCATTATATGATCATAAATGGATTGACCTTAATCCTGATGTGATCACAGGGTACTGCTTGTGTCGGGGTAGTGTTTGATGTGTTAGTTAAGGATCACTTTGATATGTGATTTGTGTCACTTCTCGTTGGCACTATTCCCTGATGAGTGAGTAGTTCTGTGTTTCACAGACACGAAATCCCTTCCTTCCTGTGGGAAGTAAAGAGACAGTCCCCTTATTTGTTAGCCCTAAGAAAATGATCGATCCCAGGAGTTCATAGTAGACTAATTAGCTACTAGTCCGGTATGTGAACTAATTGATCACTAGGGGGTTACTGGTAAATAAGGATAAGATATTTTTAGTCGGGTTTATGGAGACTTCCCACTCAGAATGGACAGTCTATGGAGGGTTAGTCCGTATGTAATGATCAATGGATGCTTATTTACTCATAGGATTGAGTGTAAGTATATATCTATAATTGGTAGAGTTCAGTTTCGGGTTTATGGTGGCGTAATCCTGGAATTGATAATTTAAGTGTAAATATTCTGTTCGATGAATATTTTACTTAATTTATTGGAGCTATCCTGGTTATAGGTCCATGGTCCCCAACATGGCTCCTATAATACGAGTATTTTCTTGTTATTAGGCCTCAGTGATAATTAATTGGCTGGGCCAATTAATTGATATGCGAAATATTATTTAGTTGGGCTAAATAATATAATACACAGAAAAGACATTTTCTGTGGGCTTAAAACCCTAAGGTGTGGTGCTTCCCTCTCATAAAATGCAATAATTGATTTCCTTGTGTGATTAATTATTTACTTGGTAAGCAATTAATTAATAAAAGATAATTGACTTGTAATTGATTGATTGCTTTTATTGTGATTTATTTTTAATTATTTATTTAATTAATTAGATTACTCTCCTATATAATCCAAGACATATGAGAGATGAAATTTTAGACATACACACATAAAATAGAGAGAAAAACATGTTTCTTGTCTTGGGTTTCTGGTTGAAGAAAAACTTGTAATTTTTCTTGATGCATATCAAGGAGGTTTCAATTTCAAGAATCGGTGTCCACCAACCACCGTTTGGAGAACACGTTGGAAGATTGTGGCTACTCATCCAACTATTGGTAAGTACATCTAAACCACATTGTAGGAAGTTTAGATCCTTTATTTATGATATGTAGTTTATAGATCGTGATCCATCCGCTGCGCAAAGATCTGTTTTGTACAGATCTGAGCTCCTACATCCTTCATGTGGTAGCAGAGCCAGGTTCCATGATTTATGAATTATATTCATAGATAAACGATTTAAAAGGAGTGAAATTGCATGTAGATTTTTTTTTTAAATATGCATATGTGATTGGTTGTTGTGGTTGAAGAGATGGATTGGGGTTGGCACTGTTTAACCGTTAGATCTATTGTAAACTCATATAAATTCGTTATATGAGTATATTAAATTTTGTAATTTATTTGTTGATGTAATTTTAAATTTCCTAGAAATAGATTTGTTTTGTTGCTGTTTGGTTTTTATGTTTTTCCCGTTGATTGAGCCGTTGAAACAACAATCCCTCTGGTCAGAATAAAGATCAAAATTTGATGAACAAGACCTCAAAATTTTGGTGTCGATCGGAGTTCTTCTCGATATCAAATCGTTGCAATAAAGTTGCCGCTATAACAGAAAACCACAGCAGCCATAAAAACCTTAGCTGTGAGGTTGTCGAATTTCTGGAAGAGTTTGAAACGTTGAGACAATGATCCGACCGTTCAGATTGACTAACATGGAGTTATGAACAAGCCCTAAAAATTTCAGGTCGATCGGGTTTTTTCTAGATGCCTGATCGGCTATGGGGAGACACTGTTGCGCCGCAGTTATAAACAGATGCAACAGTTGGATCGGCGGATTTCTAGAGAAAATTGGGCAATAAAAACTCGGATCCAACCGTCCATATTGAAGCAGGAGGAGTGAAGTACTGGCCCACAAAGTTTCGTGACGATCAGAGTTTTTTTGGATGCCCGATCATCAATGAAACGGATCAGCAGCAGATTGTATTAGAAACTAGTAAACCCTAGTTAGGGTTTATTTATTTATTTTCTAATAGGTTAGACACGGGGGTGCCAACGGTCCATCTTGATGTTTATTTTCCGCACTAGTATGTATGCTTAGAATATATACGTAGAACCGGAAAATTGCCATGACATGCATCATATCATGAATTCCACTTCATATGCATATACATGTAGAAATTAATTCGAAGAATTAGTTAGGCATGTATACAACACGAGATTAGTTTTAATTAATTGTATGATAATAATTAAAAACTAATTAGGGAAACTGAGGATTCCGGGTTTTGTCAATCGTCATGATTAGGTGATGGATTCTAGGTGAATCCCACCTTGCGAAAGCATAGGGAGTAAAATCCCGAAACCTCGACGAGATTGCGTTTTTTGTCCGTAGTGTCTACGTGAAAGTTTGATGTTAAGGGATTGAACAATTATGAGCGAATATGGTTCGAAAGTGGTCAAACCATGGATGGGTGGTCTACTGAGCCACGGCTCGATCGACTTAACCCTCCACGTGTGGCGTTTGCACGGGAGTCCGGACAGGCTAAGCTATCCGACAAGCGACTACGGCTCAACGGAGCTCCCCTAGCCCTGTTCAGTCCGACGGCCACATATGTTCCAACGAATAGGTCGGGTGGGCTAGCCCACATAACCGACACCATTCGGGCCCATGATTTATTGTTCCTTAAGATACATCAAGTCCAAAAACGGAATCAGTAAACCCACCACTTTTTCAAAAATATTGAGTGGGAGCGGGGAAGGCGACAGCCGACCCCACGGCCTCTACTGTTGACACAAGCAACGTGAGAGAATGGTGACGCCTCATGCCGGCCTGGGACCGGCCTCCCTAAGGAAGGCCTTCACGGCTATCAAAATTCAAGGCTTGGTCTCCGAAAGGATAGGATTTTGGGTACTCGTCGGGTCACTGACCGACCATAAGGCAGCACACTGGGGTCTACCTAAAAATCTGAAACAGTAGGTCACACTCATTATTGGTATTTTTGGTAATACCTTGGCTGAAAAATAAAAGTAATCGACGATTATGATTGGATTTTCGATTCCATTTAATCATCGAGAGAGTTGATCTCAATTTAGTCGTAACCTCTTTGACTTACCCTAAGGCGGCACTGAGGTGTGAGACTAAATCCTTGGAACGGTAGGATAGACTATGCATTAGTTTATAGTTCCTAAAATCAATTAGTAGTTTATAATTTGGATTTATTTTCTGTCAATTTTATTTACAAAAATTTTTATATCTCTATAGGGTACTAGACTGCTAGTGTATGTTTTAAAATTGACTAGTAACGACTTCGTTAAAAGTGATAAGTAACTAGAACGTTGTACTTATTAATCGTACATGCGATTAATCTTTCGGAAGAGATATTTATCTTGAGACTTCAAGACTTAAGTGACGTAAATAAATATGTCACTGCTGTCACTCGTGTTGAACGAGAGACAACCGTAGTTAGATTAAAAGATGGTTGGGACGGTAAATTCTTCTAGTGAATTTTTAATTGTGTAATGACTACACGAGAAATTTTCTAATAGAAAAATTGGAGAATCATTAATTAAAGTGTTGCTAGTTAGATGGTATTTGGAACCGATAAACTAGTGGGAGCTTTAATCTTATGTTTTTTGTTTTTCTGATTTATTAGAAAATTAGTCCAACTGGGTAACGCTTTCATTACACATCGCATAGCTCACGAGTAGTGTCTACTCAAACGAACTGCTAGTTCAATACTATTTCCTTTTAAGGAAAGTCAAGAATGGGAAATCATCTAAACTAAGTTTGAGGCTAAACCAAAATATTAATTAAAAAAAAGTAGAGGATAAGGAAAGTGATTTCGGATCACTAACCAATGAATCCTTAGCGACTTTCTTAACCGAGAAACTCGACTCGGGAGCTAAGTTCTTTGGAAGAACAAAGAAGCTTTGCATTAACAATTAATAGAGTAGACAACGGGCCGTAATTTCAGCTAGAATAGTGGGAGTGGTATGAGGAAATGAACTTTGGATTCGATCCTTGAATATCATGGAAAATTTATTTTTCTGTTTTCAGATTAGTTGGCATAGAAAGAGAATATGACATTTGTAGTACGAATCCAAGACTCGGACTTTTGTTTGATAAAGTCAGAACCACTAAGAAATGCTGAAAAGGTATATGTAACACTCCTTAAACTATTATAGGCGAATGGTTTCCGTATTAAGATAAACGATTCTTAAAATCTATTAATTAGTGCATATATCCTAGAGATAAGACCTAACGACTGGCTAAGGGTGATTCCTATCTCCCAGTCTCGGAACACTGTCTAAAAGGAACAATGACTAAGCCCCCTTTCAATTGGGAAAGGGTAATAGATATGAAGAAGTAACGTAGCTTGTTCATAATGACCATCGGGGTCTAGTGAGAGATACAAGCTAATGGGAGCTTTTGAGTGGTGACATTTTGTCTGATAACTACTCGAAACACGGTTTAGTTTATCGAAAAAATACGAGGATGAGTCTCTGATTTTAGTAGAGAATAGAGTATTCCATGCTAAGAAATTGGCTATCACAAAGTCTTGGGACTGATGCTCGGCCTGCCTCCTAGTGGAATGTTTTTCACTGAGGAAGAAACCATAGACTTGCCCTATATAGTTATTGATGTGCTACAATACACTGCTAAACTCGATTAAGATAATTGGTTGTAAAATAACGGTTAACATTATTGTTGGACTTATTTCTGAGTTTTAGTGATGAGTGCCAGACTAACTGTTATAGTGCGAAGGCAAAAAGATGTCTAGATCAAATGTATAGGTTTATTAGAGTTTGATCTTTGAATAGGTTTGATCAAACAAGCACTGTAATGGTCAGCTAATTTATATCAGCAGACTGGTCTATATCAGTAGGGTAGATAGGTCAGTAGACTAGTCAGGAACCTGCTGAAGGCTGAAGGCTGAGGGCTCAAACTCAGTTAATGAAGGCTAATGGATCAAACTTAGTAATTAAAGTCAAGGATATGAAATCAGAATTTAGGCAAGTCTGTGATGACCTAAACTGATTACATATACCTTGTGTACAAGGTCTAAGTTCCTTAAGTTGGATGGTGATTGGAACTTTGTTATTTGCAAAAAGGTGTAATCTAACTTCACAAATAAAAGTTAGATAAAAGAAGTCTGCTGCATTGTGTTTTAAACACAGCAAATTTTAGTTCAAATAGATCGATAGGTATTTCAAACAGATCGATGAACCTGCTGATATATATACCTCGATTAATTCAAGATTACATTGGAAGATTACATGGATAAGGACAACCAACTACCTCTGATTTGTTAAACAAATCAATGGCTGAGATTAAAAAGACGTTGGGATGATTCAGAACTTTATCCAATGGTTTTAAATCAAAGCGTGGACAGACTGCATTCTGTCAAAAAGGATTCTGACAGTGTCAGTCCTATGAATAGTGACAGAATGCAAGTCAAATGGGACAAAACCAGGAACGGTTATATTTGAATTTCAAATACAAGTCACATGGACTCGTACCTATAAATAGAGGACTTCCAACTCAGAAAAAGATGATGAAAATTAAGGAAATACAAGAGATAATTCTGAGCTGCATTTTATCAAGAAAAGCACCCTGCTGAACTTACTAAGCTTAAGGCTACTGATCCAGAGAAAATCTTCAAGTGTATTCGTATTCAAGATACATCAAGTTTACATACTTGAAGACTGCAAGCTGCTGATTATATCATCCTAATCAAGCTGCCGCAACTGAATCATTTACTTGATTCACTCTTTATTTTACAAATAATCTGCTGAAGACAGTGAAGCACTTTGGTGTGAAAGACTGTTGCTTGTGGTGGAGCTGGTGAAGAGGCAATCCTACCCTTCAAGGACCAGTGGAAGACTTTAGAGCAGCAATCCTACCTGTTCCAAGTGTTCAGTTTGTGAAGCCATAGTTATTGGTGAAGGACAAGCAATTTAGGAATCTTTGTAATAGCTACATCAAAGATCTCTAGTGAATTACCTCCAACATCACAGGAGAAGAGTGGACTGACAGGATTACACCACCTGGAACCACTAAAAAATTTGCCTACTTACTTTCTGCACTTACATTCTGCATTTAGTTTATTATACACATCAACCTACTGAATCTATCAACTGAACTCACACACATACACTACTGAGTATCTAATACTTAGTATCGTATTTAACAACAAGTAATAAGGCTTAATTTTTGATATAATTCCGCTGCACAAATTCGTAAAAACCGAACCGTCGTAGACTACGTGTATCGAAGGTTTCTTGAAGTTGCTGAGTTTGTTAACTCCAAAAGTTTTAAGTGTTAAGTTTATTCACCACCCCTCTAAACATAACCAAAGCCTTTTCAAGGGACCAACAATTATTATGTAAACCGAGAAGTCTACCTAGAAGATGCTAGTGAATTTATGGATAATGAATGAATTCGGTTCACACCACTTCCGTAAATGTAAGCATTTACCATTTAATGCTTGAAGGTAGGACTGAAGATTTAGCGCATACGTACAAATTGTGACTGTTCGTGAAATATCTTAATGTTGGAAATAATATTTGTGTTTTGAAGATGATTCGTCACACATGTAGAAAGTTCACATATAACCCATGATGATGAAGTCATAACTAACTGTTATAGTGCATAATGAAAGAAGAAGCAAGAAATAGTCTAGAGAAAGATGTATAAGTTCTATCTAGAGTCTGAACCTTGTATAGGTTGTTTCAGACAAGCATTGTAATAGATAGGAACTAGGCGAACAACTGAGTCACAGCAAGAAAACTGAGTATACATATAAAGAACTGAGGGATCAGACTCAGTATGAAAGAACTGAAGGAGAGAAGCTCGCTGAGGGACACAGAATCAGTTGGCTCATCTTGAAGACTGAAGAACTGAGGGTTCAAACTCAGTTGATGAAGAACTGAGGGACACAGACTCAGTTATTGAAGACTGAAGAACTGAGGTGGCAAACTCAGTTGGAAGATGATTAAGTCATGACTATAAGTCAGGATTCAGGCAAGTCCATGGTGACCTGAAACTGAACTATAGATCATGTAAAGCTGAATAATCTTAAGGTCAAAGATTATCAGTTACCAGGAAAAGAAGAAGCTAAATGGTGTACTCTAACCTAGTCAATTGAAGTTAGATGTCAAGTATACGAGGTACTCAGTTTTGAAGAAGAGTAGAAAACTGAGTTAAGGCCTTATTGAATTTGAAATGACAAAACCTCAAAAGGTCGTACATATGAACGTTGGCTAAACGACATATGTAATGGCTATAAGATTTATTTGACCGTTACATCTTCCCTATAAATACACCGAAAGAAGTGCTTGAAAAACAGAGATCTTGGACAAGTTTTAAAAAGCATATATCTAAAGATCCAGATCCAGAAAATCAGATTTCGTATCTAGAAAAAGGGGAAGCCAACGAAATTGCCTTGAAGATTATGAAGAAATATTCAGTAACCCATTAAGGGGGAAGAAGGCATCTTGGAGCTACATCGCCATATCCAGAAAAAGCAGACAGCTCACTGAATTAATCTCTTGATTAATTCTAAACCAAACCTTTGTGAAAAAGGGTTGGATGTGCATAGTTTGAGGAGAGCAACTCCACCTTTCTTCATACGGTTGCAACTCAGTTGCCACAGCTGTTTGTGCAGTCTGCGGACTGTGATTGTATTAATGGTGAGGTGGTGAAGGAGTCATTCCACCTCCGAAGGATCAGTGTGCAGAGTGAAGGGAGCAATCTTACCTTTCTTCACTATGTGTAGATAGTGAAACTAGGGTGTCATGAAGGTCTGTCATTAGGCTAGGATTTTGTAACAGTTATCTCAAGATTCTAGTGATACCTCCTACACCACAAGAGAAGGGGAGACGTACGGGATTACACCACCCGGAACTTCCATAAACAAACCTTGTGTTGATTTACATTATGCATTTATATTTATGCTGTGATTGCTTTAATTATTGCATTGTCAAGTTATCACTCACTCATCAAACTTCAGACACTGAGTCTGCACAGAACTGATACATAGGAGGATTAGATCCTTATTGACACATCTATTGCACGAAAGGCTTGATCTTATCCGCTGCAAATTAGTTCAGTTCTAGCATCACCTAAACTGAATTAGCTAACTCCATACATGATTTAAAGATAGGAACAAAACTGAACTGAGCATCAGTTTGTTAGTTCAGTTTGAGTTTGGTAGAAACTCAGTTCCTGGGGTACTTTCAGTTTTGGGAAAGTTTTTGGTGACAAGTTTATTCACCCCCCCCCCCTCTAAACTTGTGTTAGCCTTTCCAAGGGACAAACACTTAATGTGACGAGTGAAGGTTGGTTATAAGATTCATGAGATCAGAAAGTGACGGTTGAACTATCACAAGCCTTCTGATAGAATCTATAAGTAACAGCATTAAACCTTGGAGTACGGTTACCCAAAGGTAGTTATTATCTGATTTAATCAGACCACGTCCAACATCGGTTGTTGGTGATTACACTGATAAATACTACTAGATCAGAATGTCAATCCACCCAAAACGTAGTGGGAGTATGGTTTAACCGTTGACCCATCCATCAGTCGATTAATGATGGTAAATGGAAACCGATCTCTATCTCCTGAGGGGGACTGAAAATATCCCACATTTTCTTCGGGATGACTTGCTTCTTTTCCCGGAAGCCACTATTGAGCAGGCCATTATAATTTTTCAAGTTCTCACTATCTTCTACAGCATTTCGGTTCAGAAAATTAGTGTTGCCAAGTCAAGGTTCGCCACGTCCCGCAACACCTATGGCCGAACCATTTCTGATCTCGACGGTGCACTTGGTATGTCACACACGCCCCATCTTGAGAAATACCTTGGCGCACCCTTACAGCATACTCGTGTGAAGAAGGAGGATTTTCAAGGTCTTATTGACAAAGTTCGTGGAAAGCTGCAACCGTGGAAACCTAATACGCTATCCAAAGCTAGTCGTGCTATTTTATCCCAAACGTTCTCTCCACGACACCCTACTACCAAATGCAAACTGTCAAATTGCATGTCTCCGTAACACTTGAGCTCAACAAAATAATTCGATCTTTCTTTTGGGGGCACCATGTGGAGGAACGGGGTTTTCATTTATTAGTCTGGAATCATATTTTCCAACCAAAGTTTAAGGGGTGGGGGGGCCTCGGAATAAGAAGCTCTCTGGACATGAACACCGCTTCTCTTGCGAAACTCTCATGACAGCTCTTGACGGAACCAGAAAAGTTGTGGGTGAAATTGCTCAAACGTAAATATGGTTCTCCCTTTGATACACCAAAGCCGAATTGTAGCTTTATTTGGCGTCATATTTGCTCGGCAGCTGAATCTCTGCGAAACGCATTCGGCATCGATGGCGATGGACATGTTACATGGAAATTAAACACCTTGAGCAAATTCTCAGTCAACTCGGCCTACCACGAAATCCACCAGTATGGGGAAGGCCCGGGAGATAATGTATGGCGTATTATCTGGTCCATTAAGGGGCCTCTACGTGGCAATTGTTTTCTTTGGCAGATCCACCGTGATGCCCTTCCAATGGCGGGTCTTTGGGCTTCGAGGTCTATCAGTGATGATGGTGCTTGCCCTATATGTGGAATTTCTCAGGAAACCATGTTGCATGCTTTGAGAGATTGTCCCTGGACCCACAACATGTGAAAACATTTTATTCACCGGCAACATTGGGACCACTTTGTCTTTCCATTCGACACACCCTTCTGGTTGGAGAATCTTTTGAAAATAAATATGTGTAAACATGATAACACTGCATTTTGGAGATTCTTGTTCCGGGAAATCGTGATGAGTCTTTGATATTGGAGGAATAAAGAAAGCCACCTCTCGGATCTTCCACGCCTCCCGAAGTTGATCTTTATATCTGAAGCTGTTCGCCGAGCGCGTGAACTTAGATTAACTTGATCTTGATTTTTGAGTTTCGTTCTTCTAGTTAATGTAAATTTCCTTTCATTTGATTTGTAATGTTTGTATAATTTGATTATTAATAAAAGGGGGAATGATGGAGAAGGACAGAAATATTTCATCAATTGAGTAGAAGGACAGTCTTTTGAAACTTTTGCATAAAGGACAAAACTATTTATTCACTATCGAAATTCACTTGTGTTCGAAATTCACTGTTTAAATTCACTGCCGAAATTCACTGTCGAAATTCACTAAGTTTCAAAATTCATTGTCGAAATTTACTGATTTTCGGGATTCACTATCGAAATTCACTGTCGAAATTCACTGATTTCGGGATTCACCTGGAGAGATTGATTTTCGGGATTCATTTGTTTGTCATTCTCGCTATAAAAATTATGCAGTTTTCCTTCTCCATATAAAAAATATGTAGTTGTCCTGTTACTTAAAAATATTTCAGATTGTGTCCTTATCCCTAATTTTCCATTAATAAAATACCCGATTTCGACAAAAAAACTTTTTTTTCCCGGAGAAAATAGACAGTAACTGCTGAATTAAGTGATTAACTTCTTTAATGAGTCCGTATGCTTTAACAGGTCCATTACATAGGAGTGCACGTGATGGTATGGCCATGCCCATGCTTTAACAGGTCCATTACATAGGAGTCATTGTTGTCCCACACGTGTATGCTCTTCTTCTTTTATTTCTTTTATTTCTTTTCTTGAGGGTAGTGTATGCTCTGGGAAGTTCTACTATGGTGAGTATATTTGAGTAGTACATCATGTGGATGAATCTTGGCCATACAGTTTTAAATCAAATTCAAACTGTCTGGTTCAGAATCACCCACATAGTTCTACGGAGCAAATAAAATTACTAGAGAAGAATTATCCGTATGTCTTCTTCAATCCCCGTTAGTTGCGCTGTCCTTGCTTGCCTTCCACCAGACAAGAGAAAAAGGCCACAGTCTCACTCCCACGTGTGCGTGGGTCATTGTATCCATTGTGATCGCATTATTGTCTCTTTTAGACGGGACCTTGCCTGATTGCCTCTGTCAGGTCGCTCTCATACTTGCAAATAGCAAAGTTATTATCATACTATTACAAGTGATATATCTATTATAGAGTAACACTGACAACTTTCTTAATGTTTTGGCCAAGGAAGGGATGTCATTTTTTAATATTTTTTTTAATCGAAACGAAAGATTTTTAATACATGCACTATTATTACTCCTAACGGTGTTCGAAGCCTGGTCATTTGTCAGGTAATACCCAAATGCCCAGCACTAAGACCTCAGAAAAAGACAGACGTGTAAATTTGCGAGAACGAAATATTATATTTTTTTTTTTATGGATTTAAAGTTTTATAAATATTTATACGTATATTTTCGAAATGCATATATATAAATTTCCTTGGGGACTAAATCATAATTAAGGGACATTTAAGGGATTTAGTGAAGATTAAAAGAGGAGAGGTTTTATTTGGGGAAAATAAACCTCCCACTAAATAGCAAGTTGTCAGGATCTTAGAAAACACTTTTTCCCTGCAAGTTTGAGAGCAAATGAGAGGCAAGGATACTCCTTCAGAATTCTAAGTCGATTCGTTTACCCGAAGTATTACAATGCGAAAGTAAAAAATAAAGAACAGAAACGATGAAGAACAATTTTATTATATTCTGGACTGACACAAACAGAAAGGAAAAACAGAAAGAAAAACAACAAGGATATGTAACCGGGACGAGCTAATCTCGTCATTAAGACAATTATGCTCCGGCAAGCACCCACGGTTTAGCACTTGTCTCCCGGGATAACCCAATTACGCATTCGAAATTGAAGAGGTACTTACTTTTGAACTCAACGAACTCTTGGTGCTTCAGAATCTCTTCAACTAAAATGCAAACTACCTTACTATATGAGATGAAAAAAATATTATTTGGAAAACTTGTGTTGTGACATTTCCACCAAAGAGGGTTTATATAGGTGGAAAAAGTAACTCCCACTCCTAAGGCCACTAACCCTCAATAATGACCACTACTATTCACTTATGGCACTAAGTAAAAGTTAAGGCCACTAACTCATGTTTTATGGCCACTAAGAGTATGGACATAAATGGACATTTTCTCCAACAATCCCCCACAAAATGGACATTAATGCAAATGCGCAGACCCTGAAGAGATTCTGACAGAAAATATTGCATCAGGAGAGGTAGCTTCTGGCTTTGAACCTGCCTTAGTGAAATACTATCGGATCTACTCGGCTAATCAGTGAACTATGTCTTGAACTGTTCAGGCTTTAATGTAAAACCAAACAATAGTACTCACACAATATTTCCCTTAACACGTATTGGTTCTCATGGTTGTGCTCATTTTGGCCATGAAACATCCTGGTTTCAGAAAGTGCGTTAGAGATTTCAAGCCACTGAATTCTCACAAAAGCGGCTCCACTTCACATTTATATAGGTGACCTCCTATCAAGAGTATTCTGCCATACCCTACTCGAATTTAATCAAGCTATAGGAAACATTAAAAGTTTTCACTTATCCTTACACATCTGACAGATAACACATTTATTCATAGAATGGGTAAGTGTTCAATGAACCTTCATAACTTAGTTGTCCCTTTGAACCATGATCTTGGGATCTCCAGTCAACATGGTGGGGTTACGATTACAAAGTTTTTGTCGTAATTGGCTTCAGTCCCATTCCGTCTGTCAATTTTGACATTTGATCTCTAGGTAAACCTTTTGTTAGCAGATCCGCAAGATTGTCCTTCGATTTAACAAAATCGACGGAAATCACGCCGTTAGAGATCGGTTGTTTAATGGTATTATGTGTACGACGAATATGTCGAGACTTACCATTGTACATACTATTTTGTGCCCGGCTTATAGCCGACTGATTATCGCTATGTATGCTTATAGGAGCAATAGCCTTAGTCCAGCATGGAATATCCACGAGGAAATTACGCAGCTATTCTGCTTCTTCTCCTGCCTTGTCCAATGCGATGAACTCAGATTTCATAGTGGAACGAGCAATGCAAGTTTTCTTTGTGGATTTCCATGACACAACCGCACAACCAATAGTGAATACATATCTACTTGTGGACTTTGATTCTTTCGAGTCAGATATCCAATTTGCATCACAGTATCCTTCTAATAATACTGGATATCTCGTGTACCGTAATCCAAGGTTCATTGTGAATTTTAAGTACCTCAGTACTCTATTGAATGCTTTCCAATGATCCTCACTGGGTTACTTGTAAATCTGCTCAGTTTATTTACAGCACATGCTAAGTCTAGTCTAGTACAGTTGGTTATGTACATCAGACAGCCTATGATTTGTGAATATTTTAACTGAGACACAAGTTCTCCTTTATTTTTGACTAAGTGCATAGTCAAGTCAATAGGAGTTTTTATCGGACATTCATTAAATACGTTAAATCTTTTTAGAACAGATTCAACATAATGAGACTGTGACAATGCAAGTCCATATGACATTCTAGAGATTTTAATCCCCAAATTACATCTGCAACTCCCATATCCTTCATATCGAAGTTTCTTGTTAACATCTTCTTAGTATTTATGATTATATCATGAGTACTACCCTAGATTAACATGTCATCAACATATAGACATACTATCACAAAGGAATTAGAAGTGTTATTGACATAAACACATTTATCGCACTCGTTAATTTTAAACCCATTTGATAACATCGTTTGATCAAATTTTTGGTGCCATTGTTTTGGCGCTTGCTTAAGCCCATACAATGACTTAGCGAGTCGACATACTTTGTGTTCTTGACCTGGAACAACATAACCCTCGGGTTGTTCCATATAGATTTCTTCTTCCAAATCACCATTTAAGAAAGCGGTCTTTATATCCATTTGATGTATTCCTAGATTATTTACCGCAAAGAATTGCGATAAGAACTCGTATCGACGTGATCCGAGTAAGCGGTGAATATGTATCGAAGAAGTCAAGACCTTCTTTTGACGATAACCTTTAGCTACCGGTAGTCCGGCCTTATATTTATCGATCGATCCATCACCTTTAATATTTTCTTAAAAATCCACTTACAACCGAGAGGTTTATGTCCCGGTGGGATATTTACTAATTCCCAAGTATGATTTTGCATAATGGAATCGATTTCACTATTGATCGCTTCTTTCCGAACGACGCTTCGGATTTGACATAGCTTCGAGCATATGTACTTGGTTCGTTTTCTACCATATAGGTGAAAAAATCGGGACCGAAAGACGTTGAAGTCCTTGCCCGTTTACTCCTATGAGGTTCTGGACCCTCAGTTTCTGGAGTAGTTTCACTTGTTGGTTCATGTGGCCGCTTATTTAAGCTTGTGTTTTCTTGACTTCTTTCTTTACATGGAAATACATCCTCAAAAAATACAGAACTTCTAGATTCCATGATTGTATTCACGTGAACATCCGGATTGTCAGATTTATGCACTAGAAATCTATGTGCACTACTGTTATTTGCATAACCGATAAATATACAATCTATCGTTTCAGGCCCAATTTTTATTTGTTTAGGTTTAGGCACTTCGACCTTTGCTAAACACCCCCACACTTTCAAGTATTTGTAGCTAGGCTTGTAGCCTTTCCACAACTCGTAGGGTGTTTTATCCATTTTTTTAGACAAAACTCTATTAAGAATGACATTGGCGGAAATAATCTCTTCCCCCCACAAGTTCTGAGGTAAACCCGAACTTATCAACATAGCATTCATCATCTCCATAAGAGTACGATTTTTGCGTTCAGCAATACCATTTGATTGAGGTGCATAAGGTGCAGTCGTTTGATGGATAATACCAGAGTCTGAACATAATTCATTAAACGGTGCATCATATTCACCACCTCTATCACTACGAACCTTCTTGATTCGTTTTCTAAGTTGATTCTCGACTTCATTCTTGTAGTTTTTAAAAGCCTCAAGTGTCTCATCTTTGCTACTTAGCAAATAGACATAACAATATCTTGTACAATCATCGATAAAAGTTACAAAGTATTTTTTTACCGCCTCTCGTTTGTACAAATTTTAAATCACACAAGTCTGTAACGGTTCGGTGTTTCTTTCCACGGAAGGAAAAGGTGCCTTAGTCATTTTAGCTTCGACACATATATGGCATTTTTCATTATTATTAAATTTTAAATTAGGTAATAAATCTAAGTTCATCATCCGTGGAATAGATTTATTATTTACGTGTCCCAATCTATTGTGCCATAAGCAATAAGTCTCAATCCATGTCTTAATTATTTATGCCTTAAACGGGTAAATTGATTTCGGTACAATAGTCAAAACATTGAGCTCATACATACCCACAATCACATTTATGCAAACATAAAATTATTCTAATTTTATTTTACAATACGAAGATCCATAAAAAACAATTTATCGACCATAGTGCCTTCGCCAATCACCAATCCATTCTGTGAAAGTCTGAATTTGTTAGCAACAAATTCTAACTTGTAGCCAAGGTGGTAAGTCGAGGACCGTAAATATAATTTCCATTTAGGTCTGGCACATGCAGAACATTTCTGATAACCAGATAATTTCCATTTTTTAAATTCAACGTGATATCCCATATCCAACGATTTCGGACATTGTTGAATTTGCCATGAAAACATTTTCTTTAATTTTCTGGTATCCCCAGAATAAAGATTTGTTCGCACATATATGTTGAGTAGCACCTGTGTCTACGCACCAATCATATGTCTCTTCATAGATTAGATCCACGTCATCCTCGATCTATACTTGAATTTCTTTCATTTCTGTTCAAAAACAGAACATAAACTGTTATTTTGCATACAACTTGCATCGAAATAATATTTCTTAGTACAACTTAATATTGTGTCACGGTAGATTATATCACTATAATCAAAGAAAAAATTATATTTTAACAATTCTCTCTCGAACACTTAATTAAGTGTTACATCAGACACGTTCACAATAAGATTCACCTCAGTGATTTTTCTCATTTAATTTTTCTGGTGTCTTACCATGAGAAACAACAACCGCAACAACGTTTTCACTACCACGAGTGGATGTCATTGACGCATCAATAACAATAGTCATTTCTGTTCAGAATAAAAAACAGAAGATCAACAACACAATTGAGTCGTTTTTGCCAAAAACCGAGACAAAAAAGTAGAAAATCGTTTTTGCCAGAAAAAGATAAAAAAAGGAAGATGGACCGGTTTTTACCAAAAACCAATACCAAAAAAGGAAGATGGACAGGTTTTACCAGAAAACAATACCAAAAAGGAAAGGACCGGTTTTACCAGAAACCGGTACCAAAAAGGAAGATGGACCGGTTTTTACCAAAAACCAATCAAAAACCAATACAAAAAAAAAACGGACCGGTTTTACCAGAAACCGATACCAAATAGGAAAATGGACCGGTTTTTACCAAAAACCAATACCAAAAAAAAAACGGACCAGTTTTACGAGAAACCAATACCAAAAAGGAAGATGGACCGGTTTTTACCAAAAACCAATACCAAAAATGAAACGGACCGGTTTTACCAGAAACCGATACCAAAAAGGAGACACCGACCAACTGAGTATCACAGATGATACACAGAACGAACAGAAAAATAAAAAGTTCAGCAAGCAGACTGAAATTTATTTTTTATTTCGCAAAGATATACTTTTTAGAACAAAGAGGCTCTGAAAATAATTGTCTTAAGATTGTCATACCCGAAGTATTACAAAGCGAAAGTAAAAAATAAAGAACAGAAACGATGAAGAACAATTTTATTATATTCTGGACTGACACAAACAGAAAGGAAAAACATAAAGAAAAACAACAAGGATATGTAACCGGGACGAGCTAATCTCTGTCTTAAGACAATTATGCTCCGGCAGTACCCACGGTTTAGCATTTGTCTCCCAGGATAACCCAATTACCTGTTCAGAATTGAGGTACTTCAGCTTCTGAACTCAACGAACTCTTGGTGCTTCAGAATCTCTTCAACTAAAATGCAAACTACCTTACTGTATGAGATGGAAAAAATATTATTTGGAAAACTTGTGTTGTGACATTTCCACCAAAGAGGGTTCATATAGGTGGAAAAAGTAACTCCCACTCCTAAGGCCACTAACCCTCAATAATGACCACTACTATTCACTTATGGCACTAAGTAAAAGTTAAGGCCACTAACTCATGTTTTATGGCCACTAAGAGTATGGACATAATTGGACATTTTCTCCAACAGATTCGTCATGGATTTCAGAGTCGACTAGAGCAGGAGCATTGTGATGAGACAAGGATCATTGCGATGTAAAGATTTCAAGTTTTCTTCAAGGTATGGATTTCAGTCCTAAGGGCGGTTGTAACCAAGTTTGGTGTTTTCCTTGGCTTAATTCGTAGTCATAGATGTTTAGAAACTTTGATCCTGACTAGTTCTTGAATTGGTTGTGGATGAAATAGGTTTTTGGTTGAAGTTGAAGGTTTTGTTGCAGTTTTCTTCAAGTTTGCTATGGTTTTGTGCTTGAATCAAGTAAGAGATCTTCCTATTGTGTTAATTCAAGATTTATGGAGTTTTTTTTAAGCGTTTAAGTTTGTTTTGATGCATTGCTTCTTGTACTTTGGTGTTTAGACAATGTGGATTCGACGAAGTGTAGAAAATTCATGTTTAGGGCTTTACCAGGTTGAATGCATACGCATTTGATAGCAATGCACACGCAGTGATGGATCAAAGTTGAACAGGATGGTTCCAGCATGTCGAATGCGTACGCATTCCTGCTTAAGTTTGGACAGGACTGCTCCCAGTATGAGCAATGCGTATGCATTGTAGGCAATGCACTACATTGGTTGAACAGGATCATTCAGCAAGTCTTTGAACTAGGGAATGCGCACATGTTCCATTGAATGCGAACGCATTGACCTAGATTTTTGGATAAATGATGTTTTGAGTTATGTGTTGAGTTTTAAGTGTGTTTCTTGATCTAATAATAACACAAACTAAACATGATCAAGCCTTGATTGAGTTTCTGATGCGTTTAGTTCCAGCACCGGATGTACTCTTTCAAAGTGTTGAAGTTCGGGACCGTCGGAAAAGCATGATAGCCTTGTACTTTGGTGAATTAGCATTCACCAATGTCTGTGTATGTGATAGGACGTTGTCTAGATGACTAAGTGAGGGAGTATAGTTGGTTAAAGTGAGGTTTACCTTGAAAACACATAGGTGGTTAGTTAATGTTTAATAAAGACATACTTGTGTAGTAAAAGATTAAATACCATGTCATTCTTGGTTAGGCACAAGGCTATATCGCGGCATGTGGGCAGCCAGTAAAAGTGAATAACTCTGCTGGCCTATAAACAGCTGAATGGTAGAGGGACTTTGCCGAACGCGTGCACTATCGGGTTAAACTCATGGCTATCAGTGTGATCCATTTTTAGGTTGCAAACGATATCTCATGGTGGATATACACCATGCGTAGTGCTCTTGGATGCGGGTATAACAAAGTTAAGCTAAGGTAGAAACGTTTAGTCATGACATGTTGATGAGCATGAAATGAACCCTTGATTGAGTTGGCTTTATAAAGATACTTTAATAATCATAATGAATACTTTGTATACTCGTTTAATACAATAGCTTCTATCCTTTATTAAGTTCCTTTGTACTTACCTCGAATACATATTTGTTTTGTGTATTTGGAGATGAGAAGATGAACAAGTGGACCAAGAGTAAAATGAGGATGATATTTGATCATGCTTGCTATGCTAGTCTTTTTATTTATCATAACCTATGTTTAGACCTTTTTTTATTTGTATACTAAAGACAAGTTGTATTTTTCCTTTTGAATTCTTGTAAGATACTTTGTTGTATTTTCTTTTAGAACTCCGTACGGTTGTAAGTTGGTTTTCTTTATATAAGGTATCTTTCTATCTTTAGTTTGTTGCATTTCCATTCTTATTACTCAAAAAAATATACTTGAGTCTATTAGCTTCTGTTAATGCTAAACTCGATACGACGTAGTAGAGGCTTACATATAACATTGATTTCTTTAATATTATATGTGCCGAAAGTTTCTTTTCCGGATATGGACTCGGTGTCCGGGAATGGGGCATTACAATTGGTATCAGAGAGAAGCGTCCTTTAGGCATCCTTTCTTGAGATAAGTTTATTTAGATCACTTAGTAACATTATGATCTTTTTGATCTTTAAGAATGGTAACCACTAGGATAGGTCTTCATGGGGCCGAGAGTTCGGGAGTCAGACCAGAGTCTGGCAGTTCTACACCAATGGTAGGGAGCGGGGCTTTGAGACCTTAAGTACCACCTCAACAAGATCAGTCACCATGGTCTCAACATGAGCAACCTCCACAGTGGAATGTGGGAGGATCAGTTCAGGTTACTATGTTAAGTGACATCCCAGTAGATTTTGTACCACCGGTGACTGAAGTTTATCCTCCACCACCACCAGTAAGCTACCCTCCAACCTCGACCTACCCTCCACAACAACAGACCTTCTCCCCCCACCCGCAAGTCACCCGTCTCAACCTACAATTCCACCATCACCATGGCTTGACCATCTCCTTGGTTTTGGATACCCACCCTATGAACTACATCAGCCATACCACCTCCACCACACCATCCAAGGTACCACCCTTATCAACAAGCACCACCTGTGACTCAACCTCAACAACCCCAAAAGCAATATCCACCACATTATCCACCTCAAGCATCACAAGCACCCATAGGTTATCTATCAGTTTATTCAGCAGCTTACCCACCGGTTCACCCACCTATTTACCCTCCAGTTAGACCATCTGAGGTTGAGCAAGCACAACTAGTTGATTGGTACACCAGGCTGAAAAGAAACCATATGCAAGACTTCTATGGGAATGTGGAACCAATCAGGGCGGAGATGTGATTGAGAAGCTTTGAGAAGGCATGTAGAAACATGAATGTGCCTGAAACAGAGATGGCTTAGTTAGCCGCAGGTTTCATGTTGAATATCGCTGAGAGTTGGTTTGATGTCGTAGAGAGCAGCCGGAGTAAAGTTACGGACTAGAGAGAGTATAAGGAACTTTTCTACAATGAGTACTTCCCCCTAGCAGTTCAAGCAAGTCAGTTTTTGAGGCATAGTCAAGATTTACACACAACCGTGTCTCAATACACTAATCGCTTTAACGAGTTGGGAAGGTTTTATCCTGAGATCATGAGAGTTGAGGAGAAGAAGATGGCCCTATATAAGAATGGTTTATCTCATGAGATTCAGGCTGGTATGATGGGAGCTACGCCGAGGAATATGGCATAGTTGTTGAACAAGGCCATAGAAGTTGAAACCTTCAAGAATAAGCCTTCGGTAGTGATTGGAGTTAAAAGAAACTTTGGGACAAGTCAAGGAAGTAACCGACCTGCCCCTCAACAGAATGCAAGAAAGACAACCGCACCATTTAAAGCCACTCCATCGACCGGTACACCACCTTGCTCAAAGTGTAATAGGAATCATAACAGTGAGTGCCGGGATAATGCATGTGGCTGCTGCCTTTGTGGGGATCTGGGAAACTTTGCAAGAACATTCCCAAGCAAGGAGAACAAGGGAAGACTGAATCTAGGGAATGGAAAGGAAGTTCAAGTTGGCCTGTTCATGTGTTCGCCGTGGATGCCGAGTTTGTGGAACCAGACGATAATATTATATCAGGTACTTTCAATTTGTTTATTCCCTGTTATTGAGATGTTTTTATAGCACGTTAAATCATGTTTTAATGGTATTTAAATAAGCAAATTTACATGTTAGGTACAATAATATTAGACGACTTAGTAGTTACGGCTTTGTTTCATACGGGAGCGTCTAATACTTTTGTGTCGACTAAGATCGCTGAGAAACTAAACCTACCATCAGAAACCTTAAGAAATTATTTGGAGATAACTAAACCCTTAGGAAAGGTAACTAAGGCAGCTAAGGTGATACCTTAAGTCGATGTGCGTGCAGGAACCTATCAGTGTAAGACTGACTTGATAATGTTGGACTTTTTTGGATTTTGATGCAATTATGGGGATAGATTGGCTATCCAAGAATTATTTACAATTGGACTGTAGAGAAAAGAGAGTGACGTTTAAAGTACCCGGGAAATCGTCTAAGACTTTCCAAGGAAATGTCTACAAGCCAAGCAAGAAACGTCATTTGATAATATCAGCAGTTAAGGCTATAAGAGCATGTCATAAAAGATGTGAAGGCTCCTTGTTGTATGCAATGGATTTTTTGCACAAGTAAAGCCCAAGTTGGAAGAAACTCCAATAGGAAGGGAGTACCCCGAAGTGTTTCCGGATGAGTTACCAGGAAACATGCCAGATAGAGGGGTAGAGTTTGAAATCAAGATGGTACCAGGAGCGGCACCAGTTGCTAAGGCACCGAATAGGATGGCCCCGGCTGAATTGAAAGAGTTGAAGGCTCAACTCAAAGAAATGTTAAAATTAAACATAATTCAGCCATGTACCTCACCGTGGGGAGCCCCTATTTTGTTCGTTAAGAAGAAAGACGGTAGTATGAGGATGTGTATCGACTACAGAGCTTTGAACAACCTTGCCATCAAGAATAAGTACCCTTTACCAAGGATTGATGATTTGTTTAACCAGTTGCAAGGTAAAAAGGTGTTTTCTAAGATTGATCTTAGGTCAGGTTACCACCCGTTGAAGATAAAGGTAGCAGATATACCTAATACAGCGTTTAGTACAAGATATGGACATTATGAGTTCTTGGTTATGCCGTTTGGACTTACTAATGCTCCATCAGCTTTTATGGACTTGATGCAGTGTGTTTTCATGCCATATTTGGATAAATTTGTGATAGTATTCAATAATGATATCCTTATCTACTCAAAGGATGAAAAGGAGCATGAAGAACACTTAAGAATTGTGTTGAAGACTCTAAAGGAGAAACAATTGTTTTCAAAGTTTTCAAAGTGTGAGTTTTGGTTAAATCAAGTTAGTTTTCTGGGTCACGTGATATCTGGGGAATGTATTCAAGTTGACCCGGAAAAGATTGAAGTGGTTGAGAAGTGGCCTAGACCTACCACAGTTTTAGAAGTGAGAAGTTTTCTGGGTTTGGCTGGTTACTACCGGAAGTTTGTGCAAGACTTTTCTAAGATAGCTACACCACTAACTCGACTCACCCAAAAGAATGTGAAATTCGATTGGACTGATGAGTGTGAAAGAGCTTTTTAGACTCTAAAGGAGAGATTGACATCAACACCGGTTTTTGTGGTTCCGGAGATATTTGACAATTATGATGTCTACACTGATGCTTCTTGGCAAGGTTTGGGTTGTGTGTTGATGCAAGGAGGGAAGGTAATTGCCTATGCATCACGGCAGATTAAGGTTCATGAAAAGTACTACCCAACACATGACTTGGAATTAGTAGTAGTAGTGTTTGCTTTAAAGACTTGGAGGCCCTATTTGTATGGAGTCAAGGTATAAATCTTCATAGACCACAAGAGTTTAAAGTACTTCTTCATGCAAGAAAATCTGAATATGAGGCAAAGAAGATGGTTGGAGTTTGTGAAAGACTATGACTTGGATATTCAGTAGCATCTGGGTAAGGCAAATATGGCTGCAGATGCGTTGAGTAGAAGACACGGGTCTGCGGTTTCAGAGGTTGAAGTTGCTACATAACGGCTAGATGGGTTTAGAATCTGGGGTTTTAAACAGTGTGAGAACCGTCAGTTTGTTGCTTGTTGTTAGTGAGGTCAGAGTTGATGGATGATATCCGGGGTAAACAAGATGAAGATCCGGTTCTGGTTGATTTGAAGAGAGTTGCTAAAGAGAAGCCTACGGTTGGTTATGTGCTAGATAAGAATGGAAACCTTCTATGCCAAGATAAGTTGTATGTCCCAAATGTTGGAGACTTAAGACAGAGAGTTATGGACGAGGCACATAGGATAGCCTTTGCAGTCCACCCGGAAGCTACAAAGATGTACAGGGACTTGAAGGAACACTTTTGGTGGGCATCTAGAAAGCTGGAAATAGCAAAGTTTGTGTCGGAATGTGATACGTGTCAGAAAGTAAAAGCCAAGCATATGAAACCAGGAGGTATGCTGAAATATTTAGACATCCCCGAATGGAAGTGGAATAAGATCACAATGGACTTTATTATAGGTTTGCCAAGAACAAAGAGTAGACACGATATGCTTTGGGTGATCGTTGACAGATTGACTAAGTCAGCCCATTTCATACCTACAAAAGTCGATATGTCATTGAAGAAGATGATTACACTTTATTTGGATAAGATAGTGAAGTTACATGGAGTGCCTATCTCAATAGTCTCAGATCGTGATAGTCGGTTCATTGGTCGCTTTTGGAAGAGTTTGCAAAAAGATTTGGGTACAACTTTGGACTTGAGTACGTCCTTTCACCCTCAAACGGATGGACGGTCGGAAAGGATAATCCAAACACTTGAAGATATGTTAAGAGCGTGTGTTTTGAAAGTAGCCGGATCATGGGACGACAACCTACCCGTGGGTGAGTTTGCCAACAACAACAGTTATCATGCAAGTTTGGGTATGCCGCTGTTTGAAATTGTATGTTAGAACGTGTCAGAATCCACTGTATTGAGATGAAGTTGGGGAGAAGAAAATCACCGGGCCAGAATTTGTTGAGAAAACTAAGGAAATGGTTTTGTTGGTAAAGAAGAACTTGAAGGCAGCCCAAGATTGTCAGAAAAGTTGGGCAGATGTTCGTAGAAGACCCTTGGAGTTCGATGTTGGTGAAAGAGTTTACTTGAGAGCTTCACCAATGAAAGGAGTCAAAAGGTTTGGACAAAAAGGAAAGTTAAGTCCAAGATATGTTGGACGTTTTGAGATCCTTGAGAGAGTGGGACCGTTAGCATACAAGCTCAGATTTCCGGAATCAATGTCAAGAGTTCACAATGTGTTTCATGTCTCGATGTTAAAGAACTGTTTGATGAAGACAGATGTAGAAGATATAGTTCATCCAGAAATCCTTCAAGATAACCTTGCCTATGATGAAAATCCAGTCAAGATTTTGGACAGAAAGGAAAAGATGATCAAAAGACGGATGATTCCTTTGGTGTTAGTACAATGGAGAATCACTCACCAAACGAAGCAACTTTGGAAGTGGAAGACGACATGCGATGGAGGTCAAGTTAAATTATTAACTCGATGCCTACTAACACACTAGCAAGAGAACTAGGTTCAATTGTAGTATAGCCAGATAGAGTCGAGGTCGATCCCACAGAGACTCGGCACAAATAAGACACAACTTTATCCTATTAGAACTAAATTGAAAGGGCGGTCTACGACCAACTAAATGCAGTAAATAAAATAGTGACAACCACAAGACACAAAAGACCACAAAGACAAACTAAAGACTACTAAAACACGGATAATACGGTTGATATTATCTAAACAAATAGTATTGATTACGCTAGTAGATTATAACTCCCCCATGTGAATTAGGATGCTAACGAGATAAAACAAACGTTACAGATTAATTATTATGACTACGGGAGTCATCCCCTAAGGTAGATTTAGCTCCAGTTAGGCCCTCTAAATCATCGTGCCTCCATTACGTGACTTCGCTTTTTAATGCCTCCATCTCATATAACTTCTGACACAATTACGAGACTAGGGATGCCGGTATAAACCGTAACCTCATCTAAGCAACATTCCTAGGGTAAGGCGTACTTCTTAGATGCCGATTCAATCTATATCCTAAGTAACAATCACTTTTTGGGTTTCATGTTAAATTATGATGACGAATAACTAAGTTGATCAGGTTTAATTACTCGTTTTAATTACAATTCAGAGAATCTGACGTAGTCGAAGCCGATCATAATATTGCCCTACACATTACCACACTCGGTCGACCGAACGACAGCACTCGGGCGACCGAGTGACATGTCTAGGTCGACCGAACACAGTTCTGTGTCGGAACAAATCATGATTACTTCTTAACGTTTCTAACCTAAACACATGGGTTCGTAAATAAATCTACATCACGCAATCAATACAAATAAAAACTACTCCATAATAAAATACATCAGATCTACAAATAAAGATTGCATAATTGAATAGTCATACCCTCGAAGACGAGAGTGACTCCCACTCTTTAATGCGCTCCCTAATCGGAGAATCCGATGAATCCACAATGAACGAACATAAAGAAAGTAAAACTAAAACTTAAAAGCTAAAATTGTATGAATTGTTTTGTGTTGCAGTCGTGTCTCTTTCTCAGCATCGTGGCTGCTGTTTATATAGGAGTTGTAGCCGACATAGGGAGAATCCAGAAGATTGACATGCATTTATCACATTAGGCTCGGGTGACCGAACCTACACGCTCGGTCGACCGAATGGCATGGCTCGGTCGACCGAGCCTCCTTCTTTACGCGTTTTCAATTTTGCTTCGTCTGACTTGTTCCCCACTCCATGCTTTTGAATTGATCTGATTTATCTTTTCTTCAATGCTCCGATTTTCTTCTCTTTTATCTTGAGACTTCTCGATTGCGTGATAATTATCTTCCCGATTTATCATGATCGCAAAATCGCATTTATCACACAATTAATTGCTCTTTTATAATAAAAAAACGCTAAATACCAATTATCATATTAATAATCACTTATCATTAAATAATAAATATAAACACGTGATTAAATATGAAATATATATAATTAACTCCGATTTAAGGTTATAATTGATGACATAAATGGGTATATTTTAACTGTCATCAAAATGCCCCCCACTTAAACTTTGCTTCGTCCCGAACAAAGCATTAATAAATCATTTCCCAAGACACATTTTTTGTGGTCAACTCATACTTACACAAGAAACCCGAGTCAACTCATACCAGTCATGCTCATAAGATAAGTATTATTCACTACTCGCTATGAATCGAAGTGATTGTGTGCATGTGCATTGGGTTTATATAAATGTAGCAAGATTAGAGCTTATGCAGACTTCATATCAAAATTCACCAACATCAGCATTCATACTTCTCATGCCTCGCAATGGTCAAAGCACTAGAATAATAAGCAAGAGCGTATCTATAGGGTTTTTGGACTTGGAGACCGAGTACTACTCAAAGCCTCTATAAAATTCGAATTTTTTTTTTTCAATTTTGCATATTTTTCGAATACTACTAATCTCAAGGAAGAAAACTTTTCATAGAGTATCCCCCTATCTTAGATTAAGCATAGCATCGAATATTACCACAAGCGCGGGGCTACTTTGGTAATGTTACTACAAGCCCAATGTTTTAATGCATTGTCAAAACACAGGTACGTCCCAAGCTTATTACTCCGCTTTTGTTGGCTAGAAGATCAAAATACATCAGTCGACAAATATCGACACTAGGTCCTCATAACCAATTATCTACGCAATGTACACATACTTCTTTCAATTATTATAACTCATGCGGTACTAAACGATTCACATGTTGAGTGATTGAACAATACCTAACTACTTGCAATTGTTGGCATGAATATCCTTAAGTCTACTAACAATTTATCGCAAAAGTATAATATGACCACGTACTCACGCAACTTGGTTCATTTCCTATCAATTCTAAGTATAAGAACTTCACAAGTTTAAGGGTACGAGTTAAACAACTTGGCATTTATCCATAAAAATTTTAGATTTGGCTCAATATTGTCTTAGTATTCCGTTCCCCTTGACTTTTTCAATCATATAGCACAATATATAGCTAAGTCCCCTGCCCCCCACTTAAGCATGGCATTGTCCTCAATGACAAAAATAAATGAGAGTTCAAGATGAAAGACTTAGCTCTGGAAACGGCTCCCAAGTAAAGGAACAATATCGGAGTAATCATCGGCACAGTGTGGAGAGACAGACACATCCTGTATAAACAAACAAGCTCCACGAAATCGTCAAATACCATGTCTATGGACATTATAAAATAATGTGGCAGTAATTAGATATAGATATCTAAAAACAGTTTAAGCCACTTTACTTTATACTGCCATGGACAAGACTAAAAGGGATTTAAACCTAAAAACTCACATGACGGCTATCAAGGAAAAAACCTCGTTTATTCCGAACTTAGACTCGGAACATGGCGAGATGAAAAAAACCGTGATAGGCGCATGCTACTTTATTAAAAAGAAAAACGAAAAATATAGGTATAGGTAGTAGTTCTAAGTTTATAGTCGCTAGCTCGACTCAGTTCAAGATGGTTTATTCATAAATAGGGTCATCGAGGTACAAAACCTCCTCCTCAGCAGCAGGCGGAAGCCCGTGATAATGCTTAATACGATGTCCATTGACCACAAATCTGGACTCGTCTTTGAAGTTGAATAGCTCCACCGCTCCAGAAGGAAAGACTTGTTGTACTTGAAATGGGCCATACCATCTTGATTTCAACTTACCCGGGAAGAGTCTTAAGCGCGAATTGTACAAGAGAACCAGATCACCCTCTTGAAAGGTCCTCTCCAGAATCTTTTTGTCATGAAACTTCTTCGTGCGCTCCTTGAAAATCTTGGCATTCTCGTATGCCTCTAAACGAAACTCCTCCAGGCGAGTTAATTCTAACATCCTTTTCTCACCGGCCAACGTCTCATCAAAATTTAGCATCCTTGTTGCCCACATGGCCCGGTGCTCCAGTTCCACAGGTAGATGACATGCCTTTCCAAAAACAATCCTATACGGTGACATTCCAATCGAGGTTTTATATGCAGTCCTATAAGCCCATAGAGCGTCGTCTAAACGTAACGACCAATCCTTCCTAGTTGTATTAACGAGTTTTTTTTTCCAGGATACGCTTTATCTCTCGATTGGTGACTTCTACCTGGCCACTAGTCTGGGGTGATAGGCGGTTGCTAGCTTATGTCGAACCCCATACTTAACCATCAGCCGTTCAAAAGGTTTATTACAAAAATGACTACCATTGTCGCTTATAATTGCCCTCGGCGTTCCAAACCTTGTAAAAATGTTCTTCTTCAAGAATCTAACCACAACCCTAGCATCGTTAGTAGGTGAAGCAATGGCCTCAACCCATTTGGATACATAATCAACAGCAACTAAGATGTATCGGTTAGATAATGATGAAGTGAAGGGTCCAACAAAATCTATTCCCCAAACGTCAAAAAGCTCCACTTCTAAGATGCTCTTGAGTGGCATCTCATTCCTCCTTGAAATATTACATGTCATTTGACAAGCATGACATGCCTTTGCATATTGGTGTGCATCCTTAAACAATGTCGGCCAATAAAAACCGCATTGGAGGACTTTGGCCGCAGTTTTATCTCCCCCGTAGTGTCCTCCAACTTCATAAGAATGACAATGCTTCAGGATATCATTATACTCTTCCTCTGGCACACATCTTCGAAAAACATTATCAGATCCTAGCTTAAACAACTACGGTTCATCCCAATAATAATGTCTAAGATCTTTAAAGAACTTTTTCCTTTCTTGGACAGTGAGATTTGGTGGCAAGTACTTTGCGGATAGATAATTGACAAACACACTAAACCATGGTTGCTTCTTCTCCTTCACAACCTCTATTCGCGAAGAAACTGCAGCACAATCATCATGTCCCCCGATGGTGGTGATGGAGAAAAGTTGTTCATCAGGAAAAGATTCTCCTATCTCAGGTAATTCCTCACCATCCTCTAATTGTAAGCGCGATAGATGATCGGCCACCACGTTCTCGCTTCCTTTCTTATCTCGGATTTCTACGTCAAATTCTTGCAACAGTAGGATCCATCTCAACAGTCTCGGCTTTGCATCTTGCTTTGCTAGGAGATACTTAAGAGCCGCATGGTCAGTCCACACAGTGACTTTAGATCCCACTAAGTAAGATCTAAACTTGTCAAAAGCAAAGATAACGGCCAAAAGTTCCTTCTCCGTTGTGGCGTAGTTTCTTTGGGCAGCATTCAAAGTCCGGCTTGCATAATAAATAGGTCTGAAGATCTTATCTTTTCTTTGACCCAAAGCGGCGCCAACAGCAGTATCACTTGCATCACACATCAGTTCAAACGGAAGATCCCAATCCGGTGCGACCAGAACGGGTGCCATGATCAATCTACTTTTTATTTCATTGAAAGCTTTTATGCACTCATTAGAAAACACGAATGGCACATCCTTGGCCAATAATTCGGTAAGAGGTCTAGAGATTAAGGAAAAGTCCTTGATAAACCTACGATAAAATCCAGCGTGGCCTAAAAAACCTCGCAAAGTTTTAAGATTAGTAGGGTGAGGTAGTTTCTCGATCACCTCAACTTTGGCTCTATCCACCTCTATACCGTTCTTTGATATGCGGTGGCCTAGTACTATACCTTCCGTGACCATTAAATGACATTTCTCCCAGTTAAGCACAAGATTAGTCTCTTCGCATCTCTTCAACACTCGTGCTAGATGTGCGAGACATGAATCGAAATCGTCTCCAAATGCGAGAAATCATCCATAAATATTTCCAAGAAATCTTCCACCATATCCGCAAATAATGACATCATACATCGTCGAAATGTCGCGGGGGCGTTGCACAATCCAAATGGCATTCGATTATACGCAAATGTCCTATATGGGCATGTAAATGTTGTTTTCTCACGATCTTCGGGCGAGATGTGGATTTGATAGTATCCCGAATACCCGTCAAGAAAACAATAGAAAGCATGCCCGCTCAGTCTCTCGAGCATTTGATCAATGAAGGGAAGAGGAAAATGGTCCTTACGAGTCGCATCATTTAGTTTCCTAAAGTCTATGCATACTCGATGACCGGTGATTAGCCTCACAGGAATTAACTCATTCATCTCATTGGCTTGCACCGTCAATCCTCCCTTTTTGGGAACTACATGGATAGGGCTTACCCATTCGCTATCAGCAATTGGAAATATAATTCCCATTTCTAGCATTTTTATAACCTCATCCCTAACCACGTCCTTTAATTGTGGGGTTAGACGCCTTTGAGGTTGTGCAACCGCTTTTTTTTCAGGGTCCACGGAGATCTTGTGCATACATACGCTAGGACTAATGCCCTTAACGTCAGCTATGGTCCATCCAAATGCTCCGCGGTACTCTCTCAGAACTCTGATTAGTTTCTCCTCTTGTAAGTCCGTCAAGGATGAAGATATAATTAGCGGCAAAGTCTCATCTTGAAGAAATACATACTTCAAATTCGTAGGAAGAGGTTTTAAAGTCAAATTTGTGGGAGGTTCTTCCAAAGAGGTCTTCAACTTTTGACCAGTGAGTTTAAGTTCGAAGTACTTATGCCACGTTGGTCTATGATAGAATCTTTCAATCTCCGCAGCACTTACTTCCTCTACAGGTCTTGGGGTCCCTCTACTACATCCTGGCCATATCATCTTCTCCTCCTCACTACTCACGTACTTGACTTCATCTTCTTCTTCTAAGACAGTATCCAAAAAATCCTTGATACTTTCATGTTGTTGAAATTCTTGAACGATCCTATCAATGGAATCCAACATGAAACATGCATCCTCTCCATCATCAGGTTGCTTCATAGTGTCGAAGACATTGAATGCAACTCTCTCTTCGTTCACTCTTAATACCAACTCGCCTTTGTAAACATCAATTAGCGTTCTACTAGTAGCCATGAAAGGTCTCCCTAATATCAATGGTACTTCGTAGTTAGCTTCCATATCTAATACCACAAAGTCGACCGGAAATACAAACTTTTCAACTCTTACTAGCACATCCTCAACCACTCCACACGGTTCCTTGACAGAACGGTCAGCTAATTGCAATGTGATTGAGGTCTTCTTAAGATCTTTCATGCCTAGCTTCCGAAAAATAGATTGTGGGCATCAGGTTCACGCTAGCTCCTAGATCACACAAAGCTTTGTTCAAACATATGTTACCTATGGTGCAGGGAATGAGAAAGCTTCCCGGATCTTTGCATTTTGGGGGTAACTTATGTTGAAGAATGGCTGAGCACTCCTCATTAAGGCATATGGTCTCTAAATCTAGAAGTTTCCTTTTAGTTGAGACGGCGTCTTTTAAAAACTTGGTGTACTCAGGCATTTCAGCTAGTGCTTCAACTAGGGGTATATTGATTTGTAACTTACTAAACATATCCACGAACTTCTTATACCTCTTATTATCAAACTTAGGCTTCGGTTTTGGTGGAGGATAAGGTAGAGTTGAAGGATCGACATCAGTGAAAATTGGATACTTGTTGTTGTAAAGTTCAACTCTAGGGCCATCAGGTTCTTTATACGTTCTTTGCTCAGGCAAAGTCTCGGAAGTATTAGTCTCATTGCTTGGCTCACCATCCTTATTCTTTATGATCTTCTCTTTCTCTTGCAGGGATGGTGGAGTTACTTCTTTTCCACTTCTTGTCATGATCGCATTCAAATCCTTAGGGTTCTTTTCGGTGTTGCTTGGCAACCCTCAGGGGGTCTAGTTGAGACTTGCTCAGCTAGTTGTCCTACTTGGTGCGTGAGATTTTGGACTAGAGCTTCTTGATTGGTCACCTTAGCATCGGTCTTCTGACAATATTGGCTAAAGTTAGTGGCTAAATCAGCCATAGATTTTGAAAGTTGTCCCATATTGTCAGTGACGACATTACTCAGTTTTCTATCGCAGCTTCCCAACCAAAAGTTTTAGTCTGCTGTGGTACATAAGTGGTAGGCGGTTTAGGCCTTTCTCCTGCGTTAATGTCACTATATCGGAATCCAGGATGGTTATGATTAGGTCTGTACCCTCCCCCGATATAATTGGCTTCTTCAGTACCAGCATTCTCACTTTGAGGTGCTACCTCGATTCCACCCCTTTCTCTACTCTTGTCATCCTCTCTTGCATCCCATCTACCTTATTGTTGATAACAGAAAGTTGTTCTAAGATTATGGTAGATGCACTATCATTAAATATGTCAGCGGCCATCTTCACAGTAGCTATGTCATTGCCTCCCCATTGGCTATTCATCGCTATTTGCTCCATCTTCCCTTGTGCCTCCTCAGGAGATAAAAGAACAAACGCTCCATTGGTGGAGGCGTCTACTCTAATTTTCTCAGTCTCTCTCAACCCATGGTAAAAAGTTTGCATTAAAAGCCAAAGAGAGATGTCATGATGAGGACACTTCCTCATAGCTTCCTTGAAGCGCTCCCAAGCTTGATCAAAACTCTCCCCAGGTTGTTGCTTAAATCCTAGGATGTCTTGACGTAACTTAAAAGTTTTTCCTAAGGGAAAATACTTATTCATAAATTTTTGCAACAATTGTTCCCAAGTAGTGATAGATCCGGCCTCTAAAGAGAGAAGCCATTGCTTAGCTTTATCTTTCAAAGTGAAAGGAAAAAGCTTAAGACGAATGTTCCCCTCCGGGATTAATTCGGTTTCACTGTGCGACGATTTCCAAGAAATTCGTTACGTGAACACCGGGATCCTCGTTTTGGACTCCATGAAAAGTAGAATAATTGGTCACCATTTGAATTACATTAGGCCTAGGGTGATAGACTTCCGCAAAGCATCTTGCGGTGCTACGATAACGGGAATGAATTGTTCAATAGTGGGCGTTGCATAACTTTGCAAAGTGCGCCTCGCTCCTTGAACTAGGGCTTGGTTCTCATTATTAGCATTTGCATTCACATTATTGGCATTATTAATAATGATTAATAACGGGATTAGGTACCTGGTTTGGATTGACCGGATTGCCTTCCATTTCTCGTTTGATTCGGAATGCTCGGAATGATCGGTTGTATGTCCTTCTTCCACTCCTTGCTCGCTTTCCTCAAGATTTGGATCCTCTTCTCCTTGCTTAGCCAATTCCCCTAGCTAACTTCCTATTCCTTCTCGCAAATTTCTCTATCTCGGGATTATATGGCTCAAGCGGTTCCTTCGATTTCCGAGTAGCGTACTATAAAATAATAAACAACAATAAAACAATTAATCACTAGTAAAGGCTAGGCCTTTAACTAACTAACTAAAACGAGACTCGAAATAAGTTTGAGAAAAGAAAACGTAAATAAAACGAGAAGCGAGAATATTATAAAACTAATACGAGAACAAAAACGAGAAAAGAAAACTAAATTCTCGGTCGACCGAGAACCGTGGTTCGGTCGACCGAACGCTTTTTTTTTTATTTTATTTTTTATTTTTTTACGACACCGTTTAATATACGGACTCTTATTCACGAGAATATTCACGAATCCAGTTCTAACAAAATAAGCTATGTCTTAATTTAATGACTCGAGTCCCCGGCAACGGCGCCAAAAACTTGATGGAGGTCAAGTTAAATTATTAACTCGATGCCTACTAACACACTAGCAAGAGAACTAGGTTCAATTGTAGTATAGCCGGATAGAGTCGAGGTCGATCCCACGAGAGACTCGGCACAAATAAGACACAACTTTATCCTATTAGAACTAAATTGAAAAGGCGGTCTACGACCAACTAAATGCGATAAATAAAATAGTGACAACCACAAGACACAAAAGACCACAAAGACAAACTAAAGACTACTAAAACACGGATAATACGGTTGATATTATCTAAACAAATAGTATTGATTACGCTAGTAGATTATAACTCCCCCATGTGAATTAGGATGCTAACGAGATAAAACAAACGTTACGGATTAATTATTATGACTACGGGAGTCATCCCCTAAGGTAGATTTAGCTCCGGTTAGGCCCTCTAAATCATCGTGCCTCCATTACGTGACTTAGCTTTTTAATGCCTCCATCTCATATAACTTCTGACACAATTACGAGACTAGGGATGCCGGTATAAACCGTAACCTCATCTAAGCAACATTCCTAGGGGAAGGCGTACTTCTTAGATGCCGATTCAATCTATATCCTAAGTAACAATCACTTTTTGGGTTTCATGTTAAATTATGATGACGAATAACTAAGTTGATCGGGTTTAATTACTCGTTTTAATTCCAATTCGAGAGAATCGACGTAGTCGAAGCCGATCATAATATTGCCCCACACATTACCACACTCGGTCGACCGAACGACAAAGCACTCGGGCGACCGAGTGACATGTCTAGGTCGACCGAACACGGTTACGTGTCGGAACAAATCATGATTACTTCTTAACGTTTCTAACCTAAACACATGGGTTCGTAAATAAATCTACATCACGCAATCAATACAAATAAAAACTACTCCATAATAAAATACATCAGATCTACAAATAAAGATTGCATAATTGAATAGTCATACCCTCGAAGACGAGAGTGACTCCCACTCTTTAATGCGCTCCCTAATCGGAGAATCCGATGAATCCACAATGAACGAACATAAAGAAAGTAAAACTAAAACTTAAAAGCTAAAATTGTATGAATTGTTTTGTGTTGCAGTCGTGTCTCTTTCTCGGCATCGTGGTCGCTTGTTTATATAGGAGTTGTAGCCGACATAGGGAGAATCGAGAAGATTGACATGCATTTATCACATTAGGCTCGGGTGACCGAACCTACACGCTCGGTCGACCGAATGGCATGGCTCGGTCGACCGAGCCTCCTTCTTTACGCGTTTTCAATTTTGCTTCGTCGACTTGTTCCCCACTCCATGCTTTTGAATTGATCGATTTATCTTTTCTTCAATGCTCCGATTTTCTTCTCTTTTATCTTGAGACTTCTCGATTGCGTGATAATTATCTTCCCGATTTATCATGATACGCAAAATCGCATTTATCACACAATTAATTGCTCTTTTATAATAAAAACGCTAAATACCAATTATCATATTAATAATCACTTATCATTAAATAATAAATATAAACACGTGATTAAATATGAAATATATATAATTAACTCCGATTTAAGGTTATAATTGATGACATAAATGGGTATATTTTAACTGTCATCAACACACATTGTTGGTCCCTTGGAAAGGCTAACACAAGTTTAGAGGGGGGGGGGGTGAATAAACTTGTCAAACTTCTTCTATACATGCAAAAATGTACACTTCAGGGTAGTTGTAAAAATCTTTTACATATTTGACTATGTGAACAACCAAAATAAGTATGACATTTGTCTCACGTGCGTTGAAAATGTCTTTCTTAGTTAGATTTTTTTCCCTTGTTTTGTGAAGCATTCTGTCAGCTTAAATTTGTAATTAAAAAACAATTTCTATATAAACTTTTTTCCCCTCAAAGCTTAGGTTTAAATCCGGTAAAGACTTCACAGTTTTGGTAAGAATTAAGCGTCAACCTATTGATCCAGAAGTTTGTCGTTAATCGTTACTAGCAAGGGAGATATTAATATCATCGTTTCAAACAACTTGTGTGTGCACATATTCCAACCATACATTGCTTCCTTGACGCTTACAATCTTAAGGAAGTAATGTTTGTCTTCGGATATTGAGTTCTTGCTTAGAAAAATAAACGTTCGACGCGAGATTTTTAGTATAATTCCGTAGGTCACTTAAATATGACGTCATATCAGTATGTAAAGAAAGACAAAGCTGTGGAATTTGCAAATTCATATGAACCTTCATAAATATAAAGTGATATTCAAATGCAGAAAAAAGTGGGGAAAAAACAAAGAAATTCTTATTAATTGGAATGTTGAATGTTCAAGCTAGTTAAGTTTGTGTGAAATTCAACTCCCAGGTGATCAATTCAATTGTAAGTCAGTCAACTGATTATAACGACTTTCTGCACTAGGTGATGAATTTATGAATACACAACTAACATGATGAATTCATGAACACACAACTTGAAGCTTTAACGAAGAAGATATTTTGAATTAGACAATAGGCGGGAAAAGAACAACTCATTGATTATTGAATTATTCAAAATCTGTTCGATGCTTAAATTGAAGGAGTAAGGAGCAGTTGTAACATAGATTCAGTTAGGAGAACTTCAATAGGTTGTTGTAAGCCTCAAAGCTTGAGTTCATTGCAAGGTATCGACTTATTTCCCGTGTGAACAAGTTGTGTTGTTTCGATATTGCCTCATAGAGTTCGGAGGTTCTTGTGGTTACTGCTTGAACATTACATAAAGCTGAACTACGGAGTTTGATATATATTGATCAAAGGATAGGACTCATTAGTGTCGGAAATTTGGCCTTGCCCGGAGGCATAGTGAACAAATATACCAGTGCATTTCGATGTGATTGCTTTGAGGTTTTAAAATTCCTTCTTGATATCTATCCTCCATGACATGACGGTTTATCTCTATATGTTTTGTTTTTTTCATGGAACAAGGTTTTCAACTATATACAGGGCACTTTTCTTGTTCTAAAGCAGTGGGATAGATCTTTCTTGTTTGATATTGAATTATGATAGCAAATAAGTGAGCCAACGCAATTCACAAGATACCGTGGCCATTCTTCTGTATTCGGTTCCGATGAACTCTATAGGTTGTAGTTTGTTTCATTGACCTCCAACTAATAAATGAATCTACATAGGAATCTTGAAAAACATGTGATTGACCTCACAGTGTCATTGCACCATGCCCTCAGCATGCACATAGCATTTTAACTACAGGTTGTCAGCCTGTACCAAGAAGATCCACGCTTTGGTGATTTCTTCAAATATCTGAGAAGTTTATGTCTTGCTAGGTTTCATTCGTAGGTTTGTTCAAGAATTGGTAGCTGTGTGTGGCAAGGCTAATAATAAATTAGTTAAACCAAAGACACAAAAGTTTACCTCTGAACACGTAGTAGGTATTTGTAGCCAATGGTGTAGAATCTTGTGATGCAATTTGATGGAGTTGAACTAGATTTGCATTTTGAGTATCCGTATTCTTCACCAATTCTATGCAATACTTTCTTTGAGATAAAACTAGTACTTTCTTTGATCATGACATGATCCAACAAAATATTTGAGATCCACTAGATGTGATGCCAAGCTTTGCCATTTAGGTAGTCTTTTAAAATTCCTTCAATTTCATTAAGTATACGATTTATTTGGGCAGACATCATCTACATACACCAAGACTTCCACAAAGGTGTTGTCTAAACCTTTTATAAACAAGGCGTAATCCTTTTGGAATTTTGAACCCCTCGAAGCAAGGCTTGGGTTAATTTTATGTTCCTTTATCCACATTTGATTGCTTCCAAACCATATAAAGACTTATTAACTGAATCTACAAACCAGCATCCACAGTTACGTGTTGAATCCTTGTGGTACTTCCATATATACTATTACGATAGATCACCATGGAGAAATGCATTATTTACATCAAGTTGATCTAAATTCGATTTTTAACGGCATAAATTGCTAATAGTATATCCCTCCTGATAGTAAGCTTTGCTATTGGAGAAAAAATTAAGAATGTCTAGATAAGTCCAACCACTAATTGTTGTGTAGCCATAGCTACTAATCTTGCTTTAAACCTTTCAATGCTTCCATCTGAATTTCTTTGACTCATACACTAGTATTTACAACCTATAGGATGTTTTTGTGTACATTAGGGTACAATTTCCCAAGTTTGTGTCTATTGCAAGGCATTTATTTCGTTGTCCGTAGCTTTCCTCCATTCCCTCGTATTTGTCTTGCCTCATTGTAAGTCTTAGGTTATAAAATAATTGAGTACTTAGCATATAAGACTGATAAGAAGGAGATATGCTTTTTAGAGAATCTAATTTATCTAGAGTGTGTAGAGACTTCCTCTTACAGACTGACACCACACATATAGTCCTTAAAGGCGGGGAAGGAACTTCTACAGTTTCTTGTAGATTTTCTGGGTGGTGGCATATCAATGTGCAATTCGGTGTGTCTTGTTCCACATTGACATTATGCATAAGGTTTGGCTGAATAAGATCGTCCACTCCCGGGGATTACGTCTAAATCAAGATTACGATCTATATCGGGATTCCCAAAATCAATATTAAGTTCATTGGGAACCTGCATTTGGACTTGGTCATTGCGAGAATGATTTTAAGATGTATCAATCCGGTGTACATCTTGATCAATAGAAAGCGGTGAAGATAAAGTAGAGATATCACACAGAACAACGGTATTGTCCTTGTATGGAAACAACAACTCATGAAATACCACATCTCGGCAACAAGATTTGCTTGTTATGAATATTAAAGGTAATACCCCTTTAACATTAGGGACAAAACCAAGATAAACACATTTTATCCCTCTGGTAAATTTATTATTGTTATGATGAAGATTATGAGCTAGCTAGACAACCAAATACCTTTACGGAAGGAATCATAGTTAGGTTTAGAGTTGTATAAAAGTTCATAGTGCCTTGTTTCCAGCCAAAGGGAGGTAAGGCTAATATTAATCAATTTAAAAGTTGCATGTATGACAAAATAATACCAATAAATCAAGGGTACACCGGTGAAACCTCGAAAACGCAACATTCACTATGTCTTTGGTTTTTCTTTGACAACACTATTTTGCTGAGGTGTTTTAACAACGAAGTTTGATGTAATATACCTTTAGAAGCATAATACACGGGTAAAAAAACTAAATCATTATGCGATTTCTTAAAACTTTAACATTACGTGAATTGAGTGTAAACGTATTACAAAGCATTGTCTTAGATTCCTAACTTCGGTTGTTTTTCAACATAAAAATCCAACGGAATGCAGCACAAATCATCAACAACGGTTAGAAATATCTATGACCATGAATCCCAGTAGCGTATAAGGTCCCAAAATATCCGTATGGACCCGGATCAAACAAATCTTTTGAGACGGGGCGACTACAAGGAAAAGTGAGTCTCTGTTGTAAGCTATAGGACGGACATCACACACATGACCTTCGGGAAATCAAACTTGATCATGACTTTGTTTAATGATCTTAAGCCTCTAGTCGAAAGATGTCCCATCTTATAGTGCCGTAACAAATCGAAGTTACATTAGAATGAACATGACTAACGGACGTAGCATAACAGATTTATCAGCCTTCAAAATGTATAATCCTTTATCAATTCAAGAATTTGAACCAATCCTCTTTAGTGTGATCATATCATGTATGACACAACAATCCAAGTAACATTATAGGATCTAGTCTATTGATTTGCTAATAGACATCAAATTAAAAGGTGAATTTAGGGACACCTGAAAACATTGTCCGGTACCGGATCTTTGTTCACTTTGACTTGGTCAATATGAGTAATTTGAGTCCCTTCACCCGTTGGTAAGGTTAAAAATCCATTTTCAACGGCTTTGCATTGAGAAAACAAGGCCTTATCAAACATCCGTGATACGTAGCACCGAGAATCCACAATCCAATCGTAACAAAGGTGTGATACGAGCAAACTGCGAGTTCGTACTACCAAAATTGGTGGACGAACGGCGGGGTGGCCGAGAGGATAATCAGCATCTACATTTCCTTGTGCCAAGGATCTAGCCTTCAAAATATTCGGGAATGCAGCCAGTGTTATTCTTCGGTGATTGGATCCTTCAAATCTACGGTAGTTTGTTGGTTTAAACACGAGAATCCTCCCAGACTCCCTTACCGAAGATACAGTAAAATATACCCATTTATGTCATCAATTATAACCTTAAATCGGAGTTAATTATATATATTTCATATTTAATCACGTGTTTATATTTATTATTTAATGATAAGTGATTATTAATATGATAATTGGTATTTAGCTATTTTTATTATAAAAGAGCAATTAATTGTGTGATAAATGCGATTTTGCGGATCATGATAAATCGGGAAGATAATTATCACGCAATCGAGAAATCTCAAGATAAAAGAGAAGAAAATCGGAGCATTGAAGAAAAGATTAATCAGATCAATTCAAAAGCATGGAGTGGGGAACAAGTCAGACGAAGCAAAATTGAAAACGCGTAAAGAAGGAGGCTCGGTCGACCGAGCCATGCCATTCGGTCGACCGAGCGTGTAGGTTCGGTCACCCGAGCCTAATGTGATAAATGCATGTCAATCTTCTGGATTCTCCCTATGTCGGCTACAACTCCTATATAAACGGCGGCCACGATGTTGAGAACACACACCCTTTACAACACAAAACAATTCATACAATTTTAGCTTTTAAGTTTTAGTTTTATTTTCTTTATGTTCGTTCATTGTGGATTCATCGGATTCTCCGATTAGGGAGCGCATTAAAGAGTGGGAGTCACTCTCGTCTTCGAGGTATGACTATTCAATTATGCAATCTTTATTTGTAGATCGATGTATTTTATTATGGAGTAGTTTTTCTTGTATTGATTGCGTGATGTAGATTTATTTACGAACCCATGTGTTTAGGTTAGAAACGTTAAGAAGTAATCATGATTTGTTCCGACACGGAAGCTGTGTTCGGTCGACTAGACATGTCACTCGGTCGCCCGAGTCTTTGTCGTTCGGTCGACCGAGTGTGGTAATGTGTAGGGCAATATTATGATCGGCTTCGACTACGTCGGATTCTACGATTTGGAATTAAAACGAGTAATTAAACTGATCAACTTAATTATTTGTCATCATAATTTAACATGAAACCCAAAAAGTGATTGTTACTTAGGATATAGATTGAATCGGCATCTAAGAAGTACGCCTTACCCTAGGAATGTTGCTTAGATGAGGTTACGGTTTATACCGGCATCCCTAGTCTCGTAATTGTGTCAGAAGTTATATGAGATGGAGGCATTAAAAAGCGAAGTCACGTAATGGAGGCACGATGATTTAGAGGGCCTAACCGGAGCTAAATCTACCTTAGGGGATGACTCCCGTAGTCATAATAATTAATCTTTAACGTTTGTTTTGTCTCGTTATCATCCTAATTCACATGGGGGAGTTATAATCTACTAGCGTAATCAATACTATTTGTTTAGATAATATCAACCGTATTATCCGTGTTTTAGTAGTCTTTAGTTTGTCTTTGTGGTCTTTTGTGTCTTGTGGTTGTCACTATTTTATTTTCTTGCATTTAGTTGGTCGTAGACCGCCACTTTCAATTTAGTTCTAATAGGATAAAGTTGTGTTTTATTTGTGCCGAGTCTCTGTGGGATCGACCTCGACTCTATCGGCTATACTACAATTGAACTAGTTCTCTTGCTAGTGTGTTAGTAGGCATCGAGTTAATAATTTAACTTGACCTCCATCAAGTTTTTGGCGCCGTTGCCGGGGACTCGAGTCATTAAATTAAGATATAGCTTATTTTGTTAGAGCTGGATTCGTGAATATTACGTGAATAAGAGTCTGTATATTAAACAGTGTCGTAAAAAATAAATAAATAAAAAAAAAAGGTTCGGTCGACCGAACCACAGTTCTCGGTCGACCGAGAATTAGTTTTCTTTTGTTTTTACGTTACTGTATTAGTTTTAAAATATTACATTTTGTTTTATTTACGTTTTCTTTTCTCAAACTTATTTCGAGTCTGTTTTAGTTTTATTTAGTTAGTTAAAGGCCTAGCCTTTAATAGTGATTAATTGTTTTATTGTTGTTTATTATTTTATATGTACGCTACTCGGAAATCGAAGGAACCGCTTGAGCCTTATAATCTGAGATAGAGAAATTTGCAAGAAGGAATAGGAAGTTAGCTAGGGAGCTGGCTAAGCAAGGAGAAGAGGATCCAAATCTTGAGGAAAGCGAGCAAGGAGTGGAAGAAGGACATACAACCGATCATTACGAACATTCGAATACGAAACGAGAAATGGAAGGCAATCCGGTCAATCCAAACCGGTACCTAATCCTGTTATTAATCCTGTTATTAATAATGCCAATAATGTGAATGCAAATGCTAATAATGAGAACCAAGCCCTAGTTCAAGGAGCGAGGCGCACTTTGCAAAGTTATGCAACGCCCATTTATTGAACAATTCATTCCCGCTATCGTAGCACCGCGAGATCTTTGCGGAAGTCTATCACCACTAGGCCTAATGTAATTCAAATGGTGACCAATTATTCTACTTTTCATGGAGTCCAAAACGAGGATCTGGTGTTCACGTGACGAATTTCTTGGAAATCGTTAGCACGGTGAAACCGAAATTAATCCCGGAGGGGAACATTCGTCTTAAGCTTTTCCTTTCACTTTGAAAGATAAAGCTAAGCAATGGCTTCTCTCTTTAGAATTTGGATCTATCACTACTTGGGAACAATTGTTGCAAAAATTCATGAATAAGTATTTTCCCTTAGGAAAAACTTTTAAGTTACGCCAAGACATCCTAGGATTTAAGCAACAACCTGGGGAGAGTTTTGATCAAGCTTGGGAGCGTTTCAAGGAAGCTATGAGGAAGTGTCCTCATCATGACATCTCTCTTTGGCTTTTAATGCAAACTTTTTACCATGGGTTGAGAGAGGCGAGAAAATTAGAGTAGACGCCTCCGGCAATGGAGCGTTTGTTCTTTTATCTCTGAGGAGGCACAAGGGAAGATGGAGCAAATAGCGATGAATAGCCAATGGGGAGGCAATGACATAGCTCTTGTGAAGATGGCCGTGACATATTTGATGATAGTGCATCTACCAAAATCTTAGAACAACTTTACGTTATCAACAATAAGGTAGATGGGATGCAAGAGAGGATGACAAGAGTAGAGAAAGGAAAGTGGAATCGAGGTAGCACCTCAAAGTGAGAATCTTTGAGTGCTTGAAGAAGCCAATTATATCGGGGGAGGGTACGGGCCTAATCATAACCATCCTGGATTCCGATATAGTGACATTAATGCGGGAGAAAGGCCTAAACCGCCTACCACTTATGTACCACGACGGACTAAAACTTTTGGTTGGGAAGGCTGCGATAGAAAAAGCGAGTAATGTCGTCAACGACAATATGGGACAACTTTCAAAATCTATGGCTGAGTTAGCCACTAACTTTAGCCAATATTGTCGGAAGACTGATGCCAAGGTAACCAATCAAGAAGCTCTAGTCCAAAATCTCACGCACCGGAGTAGGACAACTAGGCGAGCAAGTCTCAACTAGACCTCTGGAGGGTTGCCAAGCAACAACGAGAAGAACCACTAAGGATTTGAATGCGATCATGACAAGAAGTGGAAAAGAGGTAACTCCACCATCCTTGCAAGAGAAAGAGAAAGTCACAAAGAATAAGGATGGTGAGCCAAGCAATGAGACTAATACTTCCGAGACTTTGCACGAGCAAAGAACGTATAAAGAACACTGCCCTAGAGTTGAACTTTACAACAACAAGTATCCAATTTTCAACGATGTCGATCCTTCAACTCTACCTTATCCTCCACCAAAGCCGAAGCCTAAGTTTGATAATAAGAGGTATAAGAAGTTCGTGGATATGTTTAGTAAGTTACAAATCAATATACCCCTAGTTGAAGCACTATTTGAAATGCTGAGTACACCAAGTTTTTAAAAGACGCCGTCTCAACTAAAAGGAAACTTCTAGATTTAGAGACCATATGCCTTAATGAGGAGTGCTCAGCCATTCTTCAACATAAGTTACCCCCAAAATGCAAAGATCCGGGAAGCTTTCTCATTCCCTGCACCATAGGTAACGTATGTCTGAACAAAGCTTTGTGTGATCTAGGAGCAAGCGTGAACCTGATGCCACTATCTATTTTTCGGAAGCTAGGCATGAAAGATCTTAAGAAGACCTCAATCACATTGCAATTAGCTGACCGTTCTGTCAAGGAACCGTGTGGAGTGGTTGAGGATGTGCTAGTAAGAGTTGAAAAGTTTGTATTTCCTGTCGACTTTGTGGTATTAGATATGGAAGCTAACTACGAAGTGCCATTGATATTAGGGAGACCTTTCATGGCCACTAGTAGAACGCTAATTGATGTTTACAAAGGCGAGTTGGTGTTAAGAGTGAACGAAGAGAGAGTTGCATTCAATGTCTTCGACAACTATGAAGCAACGATGATGGAGAGGATGCATGTTTCATGTTGGATTCCATTGATAGGATCGTTCAAGAATTTCAACAACATGAAAGTATCAAGGATTTTTGGATCTTTGTCTTAGAAGAAGAAGATGAAGTCAAGTACGTGAGTAGTGAGGAGGAGAAGATGATATGGCCGGGATGTAGTAGAGGGACCCCAGAGACTGTAGAGGAAGTAAGTCTTTGCGGAGATTGAAAGATTCTATCATAGACCAACGTGGCATAAGTACTTCGAACTTAAACTCTTTGGTCAAAAGTTGAAGACCTCTTTGGAAGAACCTCCCACAAATTTGACTTTAAAACCTCTTCTGCGAATTTGAAGTATGTGTTTCTTCAAGATGAGACTTTGCCGCTAATTATATCTTCTTCCTTGACGGACTTACAAGAGGAGAAACTAATGAGAGTTACGAGAGAGTACCGCGGAGCATTTGGATGGACCATAGGCGGCGTTAAGGGCATTAGTCCTAGCGTATGTATGCACAAGATCTCCGTGGACCACGAAAGAAAGCGGTTGCACAACCTCAAAGGCGTTTAACCCCACAATTAAAGGACGTGGTTAGGGATGAGGTTATAAAAATGCTAGAAATGGGAATTATATTTCCAATTGCGATAGCGAATGGGTAAGCCCTATCCATGTAGTTCCCAAAAAGGGAGGATTGACGGTGCAAGCCAATGAGTTGAATGAGTTAATTCTGTGAGGCTAATCACCGGTCATCGAGTATGCATAGACTTTAGGAAACTAAATGATGCAACTCGTAAGGACCATTTTCCTCTTCCCTTCATCGATCAAATGCTCGAGAGGCGAGCGGGCATGCTTTCTATTGTTTTCTTGACGGATATTCGGGATACTATCAAATCCACATCTCGCCCGAAGATCGTGAGAAAACAACATTTACATGCCCATATGGGACATTTGCGTATAATCGAATGCCATTTGGATTGTGCAACGCCCCCGCGACATTTCAACGGTGTATGATGTCATTATTTGCGGATATGGTGGAAGATTTCTTGGAAATCTTTATGGATAATTTCTCCGTATTTGGAGACGATTTCGATTCATGTCTCGCACATCTAGCACGAGTGTTGAAGAGATGTGAAGAGACTAATCTTGTGCTTAGCGGGAGAAGTGTCATTTGATGGTTACGGAAGGTATAGTACTAGGCCACCGCATATCAAAGAACGGTATAGAGGTGGATAGAGCCAAAGTTGAGGTGATCGAGAAACTACCTCCCACTACTAATCTTAAAACTTTGCGAGGTTTTTAGGCCACGCCGGATTTTATCGTAGGTTTATCAAGGACTTTTCCTTAATCTCAGACCTCTTACCGAATTATTGGCCAAGGATGTGCCATTCGTGTTTTCTAATGAGTGCATAAAAGCTTTCAACGAAATAAAAAGTAGATTGATCTTGCACCCGTTACGGTCGCACCGGATTGGGATCTTCCGTTTGAGCGATGTGTGATGCAAGTGATCTGCTTTGTTGGCGCCGCTTTGGGTCAAAGAAAAGATAAGATCTTTAGACCTATTTATTATGCAAGCCGGACTTTGAATGCTTTGCCCAAAGAAATTACGCCACAACGGAGAAGGAACTTTTGGCCGTTATCTTTGCTTTTTGACAAGTTTAGATCTTACTTAGTGGGATCTAAAGTCAACTTGTGTGGGTGACCATGCGGCTCTTAAGTATCTCTAGCAAAGCAAGATTCAAAGCCGAGGCTTGTTGAGATGGATTCTCTTCTTTGCAAGAATTTGACGTAGAAATCCGAGATAAGAAAGGAAGTGAGAACGTGGTGGCCGATCATCTATCGCGCTTACAATTAGAGGATGGTGAGGAATTACACGAGATAGGAGAATCTTTTCACGATGAACAACTTTTCTCCATCACCACCATCGGGGGACATGATGATTGTCTTTGCGGTTTCTTCGCGAATAGAGGTTGTGAAGGAGAAGAAGCAACCATGGTTTAGTTTGTTTGTCAATTATCTATCCGCAAAGTACCTACCACCAAATCTCACTTTGTCCAAGAAAGAAAAAAATTCTTTAAAGATCTTAGACATTATTATTGGGATGAACCGTACTTGTTTAAGCTAGGATGCGATAATGTTTTTCGAAGATGTGTGCCGAGAGGAAGAGTATAATGATATCTGAAGCATTGTCATTCTTATGAAGTTGGAGGACACTACGGGGGAGATAAAGCTGCGGCCAAAGTCCTCCAATGCGGTTTTTATTGGCCGACATTGTTTAAGGATGCACACCAATATGCAAAGGCATGTCATGCTTGTCAAATGACGGGTAATATTTCAAGGAGGAATGAGATGCCACTCAAGAGCATCTTAGAAGTGGAGCTTTTTGACGTTTGGGGAATAGATTTTGTTGGACCCTTCACTTCATCATTATCTAACCGATATATCTTAGTTCTTGTAGATTATGTATCCAAATGGGTTGAGGCCATTGCTTCCCCTACTAACGATGCTAGGGTTGTGGTTAGATTCTTGAAGAAGAACATTTTTACAAGGTTTGGGACGCCGAGGGCGATTATAAGCGACAATGGTAGTCATTTTTGTAATAAACCTTTTGAACGGTGATGATTAAGTATGGGGTTCGACATAAGCTAGCATCGGCATATCACCCCCGAGACTAGTGGACGGGTAGAAGTCACCAATCGAGAGATAAAGCGTATCCTGGAAAAAGCTGTCAATACGACTAGGAAGGATTGGTCGTTACGTTTAGACGACGCTTTATGGGCTTATAGGAATTTGCATATAAAACCTCGATTGGAATGTCACCATATAGGATTGTTTTTGGAAAGGCATGTCATCTACTGTAGGCTGGAGCACCGGGCCATGTGGGCAACAAGGATGCTAAATTTTGATGAGACGTTGGCCGGTGAGAAAAGGATGTTAGAATTAACTCGCTGGAGGAGTTTCGTTTAGAGGCATACGAGAATGCCAAGATTTTCAAGGAGCGCACGAAGAAGTTTCATGACAAAAAGATTGGAGAGGACCTTTCAAGAGGGTGATGCGGTTCTCTTGTACAATTCGCGCTTAAGACTCTTCCCGGGTAAGTTGAAATCAAGATGGTATGGCCCATTTCAAGTACAACAAGTCTTTCCTTACGGAGCGGTGGAGCTATTCAATTTTAAAGACGAGTCCGGATTTGTGGTCAATGGACATCGTATTAAGCATTATCACGGGCTTCCGCCTGCTGCGAGGAGGAGGTTTTGTACCTCGATGACCACTGTCTATGAATAAACCATCTTGGTGAGTCGAGCTAGCGACTATAAACTTAGAACTACTACTATAACTATCTTTTTCGTTTTTCTTTTTAATAAAGTAGCATGCGCCTATCACGGTTTTTTTCATCTCGCCATGTTCCGAGTCTAAGTTCGGAATAAACGAGGTTTTTCCTTGATAGCCGTCATGTGAGTTTTTATTTAGGTTTAAATCCCTTTTGGTCTTGTCCATGGCGGTATAAAATAAAGTGGCTTAAAGTTTGTTTTTAGATATCTATATCTAATTACGCACGTTATTTTATAACTTCCATAGACATGGTATTTGACGATTTCGTGGAGCTTGTTTGTTTATACGGGATGTGTCTGTCTCTCCACGCTTGTGCCGATGATTACTCCGATATTGTTCCTTTACTTGGGAGCCGTTTCCCGGAGCTAAGTCTTTCATCTTGAACTCTCATTTATTTTTGTCATTGAGGACAATGCCATGTTTAAGTGGGGGCGGGGGACTTAGCTATATATTGTGCTATATGTTGAAAAAGTCAAGGGGAACGGAATACGAGACAATATTGAGCCAAATTTAAAAAATTTTTATGGATAAATGCCAAGATGTTTAACTCGTACCCTTAAACTTGTGAAGTTCTTATACTTAGAATTAATAGGAACGGATGTATTTTCGATCTTTAGCCAACAAAAGCGGAGTAATAAGCTTGGGACGTACTTGTGTTTTGACAATGCATTAAAACAACGGGCTTGTAGTAACATTACCAAAGTAGCCCCGCGCTTGTGGTAATATTCGATGCTATGCTTAATCTAAGATAGGGGGATACTCTATGAAAAGTTTTCTTCCTTGAGATTAGTAGTATTCGAAAAATATGCAAAATTGAAAAAAAATTTTCGAATTTTTAGAGGCTTTGAGTAGTACTCGGTCTCCAAGTCCAAAAACCCTATAGATACGCTCTTGCTTATTGTTCTAGTGCTTTAACCATTGCGAGGCATAAGAAGTATGAATGCGATGTTGGTGAATTTAGATATGAAGTCTGCATAAACTAATCTTGCTACATTTATATAAAACCAATGCACATGCACACAATCACTTCGATTCATAGCGAGTAGTGAATAATGCTTATCTTATGAGCATGATTGGTATGAGTTGACTCGGGTTTCTTGTGTAAGTATGAGTTGACCACGAAAATGTTGTCTTGGGGAATGACTTGTTGATGCTTTGTTCGGGACGAAGCAAAGTTTAAGTGGGGGCATTTTGATGACGGTTAAAATATACCCATTTATGTCATCAATTATAACCTTAAATCGGAGTTAATTATATATATTTCATATTTAATCACGTGTTTATATTTATTATTTAATGATAAGTGATTATTAATATGATAATTGGTATTTAGATTTGTTTTTATTATAAAAGAGCAATTAATTGTGTGATAAATGCTGATTTTGCAGATCATGATAAATCGGGAAGATAATTATCATACAATCGGGAGATCTCAAGATAAAAGAGAAGAAAATCGGAGCATTGAAAAAAAGATTAATCGGATCAATT